>LZPO01089559.1:933976-944542 GCA_001675575.1 Neotoma lepida
GAAGGAAGGAAGGAAGAAGGAAGGAAGGAAGAAGGAAGGGAGAAGGATGGGAAGAAAAGATGGAAGGAAGGGAAAGAAAAGAGAGATCCGGAGTTGGAGAGATAGCTTAGTGGTTAAGAGCACTGGCCTCTCTTCCAGAGGATCCTGGGGGAGCCAGGCACACATGTGCTGCACAGACATACATGCAGGCAAAACACCCACACACATAAAAGAAAAAGAAAAGAAAGATGCTAAGTAATGTGCTCTCAGTAGCTANGATGGCCGCTAAAGAGGCCAGGGACTCTCAACCTCACTCAACCTCAGTGTGTCCTCAAGTGCACATAAATGTAGGCTGTGTTTGATTGCTTAAAGGAAGCCCAAGTGGGGATATTTATGTGACATTTACCATGGGTTGAACTGTGTGGCAGCCAACAAAAAGCAGGGGTGAAGTTAGTCAACATGTGATATCACCACCGCGCCTGAAATAAGCATTTCAAGAGACAAGTTCCACAACAGTGATTCTATCTATGTCAGACCAGTGCCCTGGGCCCCCTGGGCCTTGTCAAAGAGAGCAATAATCACACCTTGGGAATCACCAGGATGTGGGTTAGATTAGGATGAAGCTACAAGCCAGTGGTTCTCGACCCTTCAATACAGTACCTCATGTTGTGGTGACCTTAACCATAAAATTACTTCATTTCTACTTCAGAACTGTAATTTTACTACTGTTACGAATCGTAATGCAAATATCTGATATGCAGCTCTATGGGGTCGAGACCCACAGGTTGAGAACTGCTGCTGTAAAGCATGGTTCTTTGCTGGGAGGGATCTTNTAGAACCTTCCCCATGCCATATTTCATTCAAGGGATGGAGCCAGGACTTCCACATGCTTTTGAATGACGTCGAGAGCTGGTTCCTGAAGACACTTATCCTGGCTCTCAGGAAGCTGCCCTACAATTGATAAATTGATCTGCCAAGGGCGACAACTTCAAACAACTCCTAAAAATGATGGAACAGTGGAGTTGGCATTTTCTTTGGGCCACCAACCAGCTCCCAAATAAAGACACGGGGACTTATTATTAATTATGAATGCTCGGCCTTAGCTTAGGCTTGTCCCACTAGCTCTTTTAACTTAATTTAACCTGTTTCTATTCATCTACGTTTTGCCTCGGGCATTTTTACCTTTCTTTCATTCTGTATGTCCTACTTTCCTGCTTCCTCTGTGGCTGGCTGGCCCCTGGTGTCTCCTTTTCTTTCTTCTTCCACACTGTCCCAACTAAAAAACCCACGCTACTCCTCCCTGCTTTCTTCCTGGATGGGCCAGTGGGATGGCTCAGCAGGTAAAGAAAGGTGCATGCCACCAAGCCTGACAACCTAAGTTTGCTTCCCAGAATCCATGGGGTAGGAGAGAACTGATTCCCAAAAGCTGTCCTCGGACTTCTACATGTTTGCCATGGCACGTGTTCATGTGTGCACACAAACAAAATGTTAAAAAAAATTGTGAGAGACCCCTACTTTGATCCCACTGTGCGTCTCTCCTTCCCTCTCAAGATGTAGTTGTTCCAACCCCTCCCAAGTTCCAGCCCCTGGAGCACACAGGTCAGGGGCAGAGACAAACCCTGAAGGGTGAGGTTTTGTTTATTTAAGGAAAAACCAAATAGAGAGGTAGACTCCCTGAAAAGGCGAGTCCAGCCAGTACCCAGCTGGAGGCATCCATCCACGCCAAACCTGGCAAAGGGGCTCATAGCAGCACTTTGATTTTAGAAAAAATATGTGAAATTAAAAGCAGAAAGAAAGAGTTTGGGGGAAGGGTTAGGCTGTCCTGGTAAGTGGGGGAGGGAGGACAGAAGACGCATAAGGGCCAAGCTGCAGCCCGCCTCTCGGAGCTCTCTCTCCCAACGAGATTCAATTAATTGATAACAAGAGGCATCAAATTAATTTCTGGAGGATGTGAGATTCTGATGAAGGGAAATCTCGTCGATGGGGATCAGGCAAGAGGAGGCGGGCAGCACCCCTTTTAATCAGGCTCTGGCTGTCTAATTGGCAGAGGGGAGGTTTGCATGGGTCACAGGGTACCTTGCCCTGAGTTCCACAGCACCCCCTTCAGGAAGCCCCTTCAGGGGCAGTAGGCCAGGAAGAGGCAGTGGTCATTCACTGAAAGCACTGTAGGAAACCTGATAGAGAACAGCATGCCAAAGGCCAGAGAGTGAGTTAGGACATTGGTGGCAGTGCCTTACAGGGACCCCACAGTGTACCTGGAGGACCCTGAGAGTCACCCTGCACACAGGGAGCACACTGAGGGACACTCTATAGCAACACACAGATCATGACATCTGAGCCTGCACCAACAGGCTCAAGCCCAGACAGAGGTGGTTGGAAGTCTGTGCTTGGGTGGGTTGGGTCTCACAAGCCACGATTGCTTTCCTAGGCTCAGGTCTCAGTCATCTACGACCTTCCATCAAGAGGTAAGGATGTTTGATGTTCTTGGGACTCAGGGAAGATGCAGGGGGAGCCATTCGGACCTTCCATCGACATTGTGCTCCAATTGGGAAGAAGGGCAGGTAGCTGTGGCCTCTGGGGGAAACCCAGGAGAGATTTTCCCAAGAGACCACAGATAAGACCCTCAACCCAGCCTACTGCTCTGAGTGTCACCAGCCCCTGCCTTTACACCTTAGCACTCCCAGCAGCTGCCCCTCACCTTGGGCCCATCTTGATGTTTCATTACTTCCCTCAAATTCTCTTTGGCGGGGCATTTTCCTTCCCCCACACAGAGAATTCCTGCAGAAAAGAAGGAAGTCACTCTTTGGGAGTGACTTCTTTAGACCTGGGTCCACTAGAAATGTGGACTCCTAGAAATGCAGGCCCAGACAGAATTGTACCCCAGGAGCCAGCCTTGGTTTGGCAGGATTGAGGAAACCAGAACTCAGCTCTCCTTACCTGCCCATCCCTCCATTTTCCCCTCTCACTGGGGTGGGGTACGGGTAAGGCAAGAACTCTGCCTCAGCACATGTACCCTGTGAGAACCCCAGCCAGCCTCCCGTGTCCCCAGCACCCATCCCAAAGACCCACATTCCCTTTCTCCATTTTGGGTTTTCTAAGTTGCAAGACAACCNCCTCTTATTTCCTCCCCTGGTCCTGNCAATGTGTCTGCTGCACAGAGTAGGCATGGGGGTTTGTAGAACGGACATCCTGGAATACACATCTCTACTCCCCAAATCCTGTCCTCAAGCCTGGCAGCCATCACTTTCCCTCTCTCTTCCTGCCTGTCAGAATTCTGAGGCATGCCATGCTCCATGACATGATAGATAGATAGATAGATAGATAGATAGATAGATAGATAGATAGATAGATAGATAGATTAGATAGACAGACAGACAGACAGACAGACAGACAGACAGACAGATTTGGGTCACTTCTCTCTCCCGCCCCGCTGCTTCAAACAAATGACATTCTTAATTCTGCATACTTGTCCTACTAGGAGGAAATCCACCATTTGCTCCCCCTGCCCATTTACATGGTAGTGGCTGGGGTCAGATGCCATCAGAACCAACTCCAGTGGGAAAGCAAATACCCTTTACCTCTATATGGCACCACCCATGTAGCCCAGACATCCTGAGGCAGTGGTGCAGAGGAAGGGCCCCAGGAGATGAGGAGACACCACCTGGGGCTTCTGATGGGGCTGGAGAGATGGTGCATGGCTTAATTGCAGGTAAGTGGACAAAAGCCTGTGTGTGTTTGTTTGTGTGTTCATCCATCTGTCCTGGAACCAAGACAGGTGATACAACAAGGAAGACTGCATGGCCCCTCACCCTGTGGTTCTATGTAGAAGGTACCTTTTGTGTGGGATGCTCTTGTTTTGCAGCCCACCAGCGTGCTCCAAGCCTTCTGAGAGAGCCCAGAGCATGCACAAAGTCAGAGGCCAAACGCAGCAGGGTTCCCGCTGAGACCCGGGATTGGTGGGACGGGTAGTAAGGAAAAGTGTTCATTTCTACAGAGAATTCCAGATGGTGATGAGAAGGACAGACAACAGCTTCAGGCTCCCTGCAGGAAAGGTTCTTGCCTCTCGGAGATGACCATTCAGTGGTAGGTCCCAAATTTGAGGCTCTCTGCCTGACAGATTCCTATAAGGACAGGAGGCTCCACTGCCAAACACTAGAAATCTTCCCTTTTGAAAAGAGGAGATGCTAGTCTTCTAGGATTTTTTTTTTTTCTCTTCAGTCTTCTGGAGAATTCTATTCATTTGTACTTGTCTCTATTAACACCTTAAGCAGGCCTAAAGGACAAGCCAGGGTAGGTGCAGGCAGGGAATGCAGACTCTAACTAAAGGCAAGCAGGACATAGAGCCCAGACAAACTAGGGAGAGAGGAGGCTGGGCCAGGCTGATGAAGTGGTCAGTCCTCTAGCCCTGCCCTTCTCCCTTGCCCAAAGCAGAGGCTCCAGTCCCCGGTTATTCTGGAGCCCAGCAATTTAGTCTCAGCTCTGCGCCTGAGCAGCAGTGCAAACCTCACACAAGTTGCCACTTCTCTCTGGCTTCATTTTCCAGCCTATAAAATAAAGGTTTATACTCCAATATTTCCAGTATTCGGCCCAATAAGTGGCCTGGCAGTGCTGGTAGACTAGTTAAAGAAAAGAAAATGAAAAGAGTGCCATCACTGGAAGGCCAGACACTTGCTCGGGTGTGAAGCTTTACCTCTGATTCAACTCCCAAGCTGCCATTCCACTCTGGGCATTGTTGACCTACTTTACAACCTAAGAAAATTGAGGTTCCAGCAGCTTAATTAAGTTCCCTAGAGCCCTATCTCAAGCGCCAAGTTCCAAAGCCCTTTTCACTCTGACACATGTACGGCCCTGGGGAGGCACGAGTTGTAGGCCTCGGGTTCTAGGGCTCCAGAACCACCTCAGAGGAAGCTATTACCAGCCAATGGAGGCACAGAATTCTGGCAAAAATAGGCCCAGGGCTGCCTTGGGCCTAGGAAAGCTGAGATAGGATAGGACAGGGAATGGGAGCAGAGAAACTGAGAAGCCCCTAGTATGGAAGGAAGTTTGTGCTGTTTGGGCCATAAGAATAAAGACTTGGGCTTCAGCACATTGCGCCTAGAGGGGAAATCTTCCAAAAGTACCATGGGCAGTGAGGGGTTAAAATGTAGGCAAGGAAGGATGGCTTCATGGGGAGATAGATGCCTCTTCCCTCCTTCACACAGTCCTCTGAAACCAAACCCCTCCCATGCCACACTACCAACCCATCACATCTGTCTCATCTATTCCAGTAAGCTGAGGTTCACATAGGAGGCTCCAGAGAGCAGCACAAGGGTACCCTAGTACCCAGCCTGGGATCTGCCCAGGCAAGGTAGGGGTTCAGCAAACATTGAGGAAATTATCAGATCAAAGAAAGCCACCCTCTTCCAATCCTCCTGGAGCCCTTCCCTGCAAGGAAAAGGTGTGTTTGGAGTCAGGGCCCAGCAGGATACGCACATTCCTGGCAAGAAGGGACCTACCTACCAGACAGTCGGAAAGGGGCGGGGATATCTAGGAAAGAANAGGAGAGGTCCCCCAGCAAGTTGGGCCTGGCCAGCCCTGCCCCCAATGTTCAGAGGCTCCTCAATTCCAACCCAGCCTTAGCCTCAGAAGAGACTGTAGCCAGGGTGGGTCTCCTCCAACTTCCAAGGTTGGAGCTAGGGTAAAATATAGTAGGAGCTTGGTGAGGTGTGTGTGGAACACACTTGTGATCCCAGAATCCCAGAGGCTGCGGCAGAAGGCCATAGTATGAGGCCGGCCTGGGCAATATAAAGAGACAGTCTCAAGTCTCCCCAGCCCTCCCAGGAAACAAAACAAAACAAAAACAACAAAACACAATCGGGTCCTTACAAAACAAAACAAAAAACCACAATCAAGCACTTAAGGGTCCCCGCAAATTGGGGTTCGGCTATCACGGGGTCTGCAGCAAGTGTGGAAGAGAGGGGTCCCAGAAAAGCCCTGATACCAGGCTACCTTGTCCAAATGACTAGAGTGGTGGTCCGCGGCACATTCTTTACACGCGCTGTTCTAAGGGTACCTCAGAGCCAGCAAGCCATCCAAGTGCCCCTCCAACCTCCAGATGACAGTCCCTGAATCACCATGGCAAGGTAAAAGTTTCTCAAGTTTAAGGAGAAAAAAAGAGAAAGAAGAAAAGCCTGCAGACTTCCCCACAGCGGTTTTCCGCGGGGGCGGGCAGAGGTCGTCTGAGGCCGACCGCTCCCCTTCAGGAGCCTCCCCCTGGCTCCTCGGTTGATCTCAACCAGGGGCTTAAAATGCCTGTGCCGCAGGGTACCTAGGCCAAGGGGCCGACCCATTGAGGTTCGCGGGGGTGGGGGTGGGGGTGGAGGCTAAGCTTCGCCAGGAAGCGGTGGAACAGCATGGACCACCCGCTGCTCCTTTCTTCGTGGGAGATGGGACACTCG
Organism: Neotoma lepida; assembly: GCA_001675575.1. Taxonomy (NCBI): domain Eukaryota; kingdom Metazoa; phylum Chordata; class Mammalia; order Rodentia; family Cricetidae; genus Neotoma; species Neotoma lepida. The sequence continues at coordinate 940,393 of LZPO01089559.1, forward strand.
GGCAAACCACAACGACTGTCGCGGAAGCAGCGCTCACTCTCCCGACTCTGAATTCCAGACCCAAAGCTGTCGACTGCCAATCCAGGCACAGACACTTTAAGTTCAAGGTAAAAATCCCGCATTAGCCAAAACTCTTTTCATTGCTCCGGAACCGTCAAACGGTGGCTTTGGACTCAGGTTTGTTCCTCCTGGTCTCCAAGCCTACCCAGCTCGGAGCGCCACCGTCCACCGGGTGGGTAGATCTGTGCAAGGGTGCACCACACGCGCTTATCTCCAGATATCTGAAATCCCAGGTGCCAAGCAAAGGAACGTGGAAATACGCACGGCAGTGTTGGCACAAGAGGCCCAGGGTGCAAAGGAGAGGGGCACTGTCTGAGAGCAAGGACAGCCCCCCCTACCCTTGTCCTCCCAACCTACAGAGTAGGCGGATGCTACATGAGGGTGTTCACGCGGTCGCCTCACTTGGGGTAGAGAGTCAATCTGTGATGGTCAGGGCCTCTGCCTCAGAATCCGCGTCCCACGAAATCACACGTTCCTTCACACAGGTGGCCGCGGCCCCAGGTCTCTAAGGGCACTCAACATTCTGGCGCCACCGGGTTCTGCTCCGGCGCAGCCGGAGAAGCAGAAGTTTTACGTGGAAGCGAAGTGCAAGGTTTGAGCACCGCCGAGGGTGGCCACGGGTCAGAGCGGTGTTGGGGAGACGAAAGGACTGTCTAGCGAGTCACCAGAGTCCTCGGTCTGGAGGAATGGGGTCCAGCGTGGTCACTCGGGCAGCCTCATCTCCAGTCCACTGGGCCCTCTCTCCAGTCACTTTATTCCCCCACTACCCCGCAGGAGCTCTGTCCCAATGGGGAGGGTACCCACCAGGTCAGTCCCCCACCGACCAGCTCCAACACACAAAAACCACAGGGGCCATTTCCAGTCTCTCTCAAGTCCCCAAGAAGTTTTCCGCTCTATCTCAGATCTGATTAAGAGATGCGGGGAAAGAAGGTTGACTAGTCTCAGCACTTCCTAGGTGCGACCAAGGCGACGAGGTGTTTGAGACTGTTGGTCGTACCCCCCCACACACACACACTCAAGTCCCTCTGCCTCCTGTTAGTCCTGGGGAGTCCCGTGCAGACTGGACTTGGGGGGATCCCACTTCACCACTTCCCTTCCCGGCTCAGGAAAGTCCGGGCCGGGAGTATTCTTTGTCTCACCCCGGGAGGGGGGGGTCGCGCCCCCTAACACCCCATTCCCAGCAGCCAGGCCAGAAGGGGGCGGAGCCCAGATTCTTGGGGCAGGGCGGGCCTCACTGGACTTGGGGGGATCCCACTTCACCACTTCCCTTCCCGGCTCAGGAAAGTCCGGGCCGGGAGTATTCTTTGTCTCACCCCGGGGGGGGGGGGTCGCGCCCCCTAACACCCCATTCCCAGCAGCGAGGCCAGAAGGGGGCGGAGCCCAGATTCTTGGGGCAGGGCGGGCCTCAGTGGCCTCTCCAAGCCGCCCCCATGGCCGGCTTCCCGCTGCCCCCCAGCCTCGCGTCGCAGCCCCCACCTGTTCCCCAGGCAGCTCCAGTCCGCTGGGGGCCAGGGCCGGGGGCAGGGTTTCGTAGCTCACCGCGGTCAGTGCGACGCGGCCGGCCCCGGCTGGAACAAAGTGCTCCGGCCCCGGGCCGGGCTCCTCCCGGCGCCCAGCGCGCCTCGGGCCGGCAGTTTGCAAACACAAAGTGAGCCAGGGAGCAGGCGAGAGAGTGAGCTAGCTGGGGAGTTCGACGAGTCGTCAGCCCAGCCCCCCACCCGGGTCCCTGGGGTCCCTGGATCGGCCACCTACCTGTCCGGCCCGGCCGCTCAGTGCGGGCTCCGGCCCGTCAGCCCGCACGGGGCATGGGGCTCGCTCGGGTCGCAGCCCGGGCCCGCCGCCACCCGCCGGGACTGCCCCTGCGCGCCGCCCCGCTCCGAGGCGATCTTTCCAGCGCCGATCGCCGCGCGCCTCAGCCCCTCGGGGGCATCGCACTTTATAGGATGGCTCGGCTCTCTCCGGCTTCCGATCGTCCTTCCCCGGGCTCCCGCGACGCTCCTAAGCTCGCTCGGGCTCCGGGGCTCCGGGACCCCGGCGTCCCCGCCCCCGGCCCAGCCCTGGTTCCGGCCCGGGCTCCTCCCCGCCGCGCCGCGGCCGCCTGCGCCGCGCCCTGATCGTGCTGGGGGGCTCCGTCCCGGCCGCCGGTGGCACTGTCCGGCCCGCAGGGGCGGCCGGCTCCGGACTCCGAGGGGCTGCGACTGAGCCCCGGCTGCGAGTGGCTGCGAGCGGGCGGCTCGCGGGCGGGGCGCACCGGGCGGGGGACCGGAGGGGTGGAGGGAAGGAGGGAGCGCGCGGAGCGACGGGGAGGAGGGAGCGAACGAGAGAGCGGCGGAGGGAGGGGAGACTAACTTCTAGTGCTACCATAATTCGCCTAAAGCAGGTGCAGCCACTTTTCCCCCCGCAAGGCGGCCAGCGGCGAGCCGAAGAAGACCACGTGGACCAAACTTTGGGGAAGGAAAAATGGGGACGTGGGGCTACAGATCTGCCAAAGTAGATAGGCCGCAGAGGTTCACACTGGCCTGGGGACCCATCCTATGGGACGCTTTATAAACTCTGGCCTTTTCCAGGAGCCTGGAGGTACGGCCAAGTCCTGCTGGCACACGGTTCACTGGTTTCGGGCGGGNTGCGCCTGGCGCGGGGAGTGGTCAGGGGGCCCCCCGAGTCCGGAGCCAGCGTCCGGCGCGGGCCCTGCCTTGTCTCCTTCCGACTCCCCACTGTGTGGGGGCTGGGGCTGGGGAGGCTCTTTTCTGGGCTTTGTGAACAGTTGTTCTTCCAACCCCGCGCACGCGCTGCCTCGGTCTGCAAAGGGGAATTTCCTATAAAGTGCTGTGAGAACCAATGAAGAAGGGGCTTCGGGCTGGATCCACGCGGGCCAAGCGCAGAGCAAAGTCGAGGCAATTATCTGAACAAATTAGATTGTAAACAAAACTCGGCGTCCCTGAATATCGCTTGTGCCCAGGGGGACTGGGAGGATGGGGGGAGGGGGAAGTCCGGGCACGGAAAGGCCCTCGTTCTGAGGGGGAGGGCTTAGTTGGGTAGTAGGCGCCAGGCTCAGACTGGTGGAGACCTGAAAAAAAAATCCTCCCACTTTCTACCCCATACACTTTCCCTGTCTGGGTGTGTGAAGTGGTGAGGAACGCCTCAGGGTCCCTCCGTGGTTACTCCCACCCTGCCCAATGATGCCAAGTCCCCTGGTCCCTGCTATGGGATGAGAGCAGNAAGGCAGTGACCCAGGAAGGCCCTGTTGGCTTCAAGTTACCTTGAGGCAGGTGGCCAAGGGCAGGCAGACCNGTGCCTCAGTGGAGCTGGTTAAGGACTAGGCCTACTTTCCTAGGGACACATATTTTGGAGAAAACTCTTTTTAAAACGGGTCTCAGAGATGATGCCCACCTTAAGCTGTTTCTGCTCACTTATTCTGCCCTTTTTCTGTGGGAGCTATAGCCAGGAGTTGAAAGGTGATGATAACTACACAGGTCTAGAGNGTCTCTGTTTGCCCAAGTGGACAGACAGACTCCATAGGCAGACATAGACCCTGCTGAAGTCTTGCCGACAGGTAGGTGTCAAGTTGGGGAGGACTGTAATGCCATTTATTTAATTAGTTATTTGTGCTGGTGGAGAGCAAATCAGGCTTCATAAATGCTAAACACATGTTATCCCATCTAGTCACACCACAGCCCTGCTCGTTTATTTGGACATCACAGTGACCTTTCCAGTAGAAATGAGAATCAAATGACAGTGGGTGGTGAAGGCAGAAGGTTCAGGTGTTCAAGGTCATCTTCAGCTACAGGTGGGCTTCCAGGTCAGCTTGGGCTACATGAGACCCTGTTTCAAAAATCCAAAACAGTGTTAGCCAGATGGTTCAGTGGGTAGAGACGCCTCCTGTCGCCTGCCTATAGACCTAAGTTGGACCCTGGAACCTACATAGTAGGAGAGAACTGACTTTGAAAGTTGTTCTCTGACCTCCACACACACATGCACACATACAAAATAAATAGATAAGATTTTATTTTTAAAACACCTTTTAATCTGAAACAATAAAAATCAAGGATTAGGCCGGGCGGTAGTGGCGCATGCCTTTAATCCCAGCACT
>LZPO01089559.1:945984-956797 GCA_001675575.1 Neotoma lepida
GCTTTTCTTTTGTGAGCTCCACATTCCTTACTTTAAAATGAGGAACGGTCCCAGAAGCGGATACCCCAGAGACCTAGGAAAGAACCAAACACAAATGGCAAAAAAAAAAAAGTCAGTGAAATGATTCCTAAGGATACTCTGCTATACTCATAGATCGGTGCCTAGCCCAGTCATCATTAGAGAGGCTTCAGTCAGCAACTGATGGAAACATGCAGAGACCCACAGCCAAACATTANGTGGAGCGCAGGGAATCCTGTGAAAGAGGGGGAGCAAGGATTGTAGGACCCAGTGATGTTAAGGGGACCACAAGAAAAACCACAGAACCAACTAATTTGAGCTCATTGGGGCTCACAGAGACTGAACAGACAACCAGGGAGCCTGNGTGGGACTGTACTGGGCACTCTGCNTATGTTACAGCTATGTAACTTTGTCTTCATGTGGGACTGCTAGCAGTGAAAGCCGGGGATGTCTCTGACTATGTTGCCTGCTTTTGAGACCCATTCCTCCTGCTGGATTGCCTCATCCAATCTTGGTGGAGGAGGGGGTGCCTGGTCTCACTGCAGCTTGATACATACTTTGGTGGCTGATATCCATGGGATGCCCGCCTATATCTAAAGAGAAACAGTGGAGGAGAGTGGATGGGGTGGTGTGTGGTGGGGACTGGGAAGAGGGGAGGGAGGGGAAGCTTTGGGTAGGATATAAAAACAAGAAAATAAATAAATAGATAGATAGTTAAATAAATAAATAAATAAATAAATAAATAAATAAATAAATAAATAGAAATGGTGACCTCAGAAGGCGAGAGGTAGCCAAATCCTCGTAAGAGCTGCTAGTTAGGAAATCCTGGCATGTGCTAGGCCACCTGCAGCTGCTCTTCTTCCCATTCTGCATGCAGAGATGGCTCAGAGATGCCAGGTCATTTGTTTCAGGTCACAGAGCTAGGAGACAGCCCAGCAAGTGCTTGCTATCAAGTCTCCTTTGGGCTGGGAAGCAGATAGGCTTTCCTAAAGGGCATGAGTTAGCCAATAGAGGAGCCTGTTGCCTGCAGGAGGCCTGAGCTCACTCTCAAGGGCATGATGGTGGCNGTGGGATTAGAAACAGTGTATTTAATCCCATACTCTGGACACACCTAGACCAGATATTTTGTTTCAGTTCATCTCGCTGCTGGGGAACTTATCTTTTTCTTTCCCCTCAAGTTTTCAATCATTTATCTTTTTAGATTTATTTTATTTGTGTGTGTGTAGGAGTGTTTCGCCTGCATGTATATCACATGAGTGCAGTGCCCAAGGAGGCCAGAAGAGGGTGTCAGATCCCCTAGAACTGGAGTTACAGGTGGTTGTAAGTCACCATGTGGCTGCTGGGGACTGAACCCAGGTCCTCTGCAAGAGCAACAGGTGATCCTACTGGCTGAGCCATTTCTCCAGCCCCCATTATTTTATTTTTTTGAAAGATTTTTTTAAAGTGTGTGCGTGCAGACACAAGTGTGTTGGGTGCCTGAGGAAACCAGAAGAGAGGGTCAGATTCCTGAAGCTGGAGTTGCAGTAGTTGNGAGCCACCTGATCTGGTTGCTTGCAACAGAACTCTGATTTTCTGGTATCGCATCACCTGCTCTACCAGAGTCCATAGAACAAGTTCAAGGCCAGCCTGCTCTACACTTGTGTCTCTAGGCCATGTCAGTCTCCAGGCAACATTCCACCCCGTGTGTGTCTGTTTCTGCCCTGTCACTGATGGACAGTTAGGCTCTCTGGATGTTTGTCCCTCATGGTCTCACTGCAGTTCCCTTCCCTTTGTGACACCCATTTCCCTTCTGCTGAGCTGTCCCTCCTCTCTGGAATTTTCTCCCCTCCCTATCCACCCTTTGCAGTCTTTCAAAAAGATCCAGAGTCTGCTGAGTGGAGGTGGGGGAGGGATGCAAGGGCAGCCTTCCCACCAAGGTCTCTGTTCCCTAAGATAAATGACAATTCAAACAAAGAAATATTTCATTAAGGGTTGATATCTTAATGAGCTGTGCCAGGATCCTTCCAGGCACTCTGTAGACTCCCCCTTACACTAAGAGGGGGCTCCAGCCCCTGCAGGAGGCTTATCACTTTACCATATTGGCCTGAATAGAAGACCAAGCTGTGGGGCTATGTCCCTGGCACTGTGGAAGTGAGGCCCATGGGACTGGGTGAGGTGGCATTGACCTGTGTGCCAGGGCCCCGGGAGATGCTTGCAGAAGCCTGGAAATTAAGGAAAACAGACACTTAGATTTTGTCTGTGGTGGTGGACATAGGGACTTGGGGCTGATTGGTTGGAAATCTCTCGTTAAAGATCAGGAAATGCACGGTATCATGACAGGCCGTGAGCAGTCTTTATTAATTAGAGAGCTGCGTCAGTGGGCGAAATGAGGTCTCCGGCATGGAGAGGCTTCTGTGTGGGAAAAGGGAGACAGACATAGCATGCACATAGCAGGAGGGCAGCTCTGGCATGCCAGCCTTCCCTCTACCAGTCTTGAGGGAGGTGAGGTTGAGATGAAATTTCATTGTGCACACCTTTAATCCCAGAACTCCGGTGGCGGGGGCAGGCAGGACTCTCTGAGTTTGAGGCCAGCCTGGTCTACGTAGTGAATTCCAGTACAGCCAGAGCTACATAGTGAGACCCTGTGGAGAGAGGGGGAAGGGAGGAGGGTGGAGAATGAATCTCATAGATTGCCTTTGCTGAGGCTGGTCTCAAGGCCAGGACTATAGCAGTCCTCCTTCCTCAGCCTCCCTAGTCCTGGAACTTCAGGTGAATGCCGCTGTACCATCCACCCACTGTGACATTACCAGCCACCCCCACCCTCACACCTTATCCTGTATACTGCTGGAGATGGAAATCAAGGCTATATCCCAAATAGACAATGGATGTAGGGTGGACAGAAGACAAAAAGGAGTCCCTACATATGAAGTCCCTATCAGATGTAGTACCTGAGCTGACCTATCTCCTAGTTTCCTTACCCTGCCAGGCCTGAGCCCTAGGCTCCCTTCCTGGTTCTGCTCATCACTTAGGATCCACTTTCTTCCAGTCTNATCTGTATTTGACCTCTGGGCTCCTTACCCCAAGATTCTCTCAGTTGTCAGGTAGCTGGAGATTCCTAGAGTTGAGCAGCTGAAGGCTTGAGTGGGGCTGGATGTCAGTGGAGCAGACAGGACCTCTAGACTTGGTGTGAAGCATTCTGCATAGAACCCCATCTCCTCCTGTGCTCATGGGCATGGTNCAGCTGCTGTCTTGTTATGCCCTNACCCTGACCCCTTACACCCTTCAACTTTCTATAACCAGTGCCTGCTTTTCCTGCCTGAGGGTTCCCCCTGAGGGTTCCATCTGTGCATTGGAGCCCCACTCTGCCACAGCGAGAAAGAACATGAGTGTGGGGAGCTAAGGGAGCCCTCTACCATAACAGATGGGAGCTGATGGATAATATCCCACTCAAAAAAAAAAAGTCTACTCATGCATAGATCGGGGATGCAGCTCAGTAGTAGAATGCTTGCTTAGTGTGTATACAGCCTTGAGTTGGATTCCCAGCACTTCAAAAGAGAACAAGAAGGAAGGGAGGGAGGGCAGAGGTGTGGGTGTAGTGGCTCACACCTGTAATCCAAGCACTAGGGAGGCTGAGGTAGGAGAATTACCATGAATTTGAGGCTAGCCTGGGTTACAGAGTGAATATCAAAATGAGACCCATCTCAGTGAAACAAACACCACAAAGNTAACTCTCAGGCAGTCGTACTACGTGTACCCAGGGTTTGCTGGTGGAATTGGGACCACACTAGTATCTGACTTGATAACACATCATTCATTGCCTTCCTCCAGTTCCATGTTTCATTTCTCCACTCCTCTGCTGGAGTTCCTTCAAGTTCCGTATTTACAGNGGAATAGCNCTGCATTGTTANNGTCTTCTTAGACAGGACAAGAAGGTCAGTGGAGTTGGAACTCAGTCTCATGATTACANAGAGCAGAGCCTGGGTTCACACCATGGCTTCTGACACAGCAGGTNNTCTCCTCATCCCAGTCCTGGGTTTGCCTCNACGAGTGGGGTTCAAGGCTATTTNCCTGTTTGGTTTTGTTATGTTTTATTTGGGAGGGGGCTGGAGAGATGGGTGGCTTAGCAGTTAAGAGCGCANACTGCTCTTGCGAATGACTNAAGTTTGGTACCCAGTACCCACGTGGTGGCTCCTGTCTGTAACCCAGTTCCAGGAGATCTGATGCCCTTTTCGGCCTTTGAGGGCACCAGACACACGTGTAATATACACATACATACATTTAAGTAAAATACTCATACACATACAATAAAATACATTTTTAAAAGTTATTTTGGGAGCCAGGCAGTGATGGTACATTCCTTTAATCCCAGTACTCTGGAGGCAGAGGCAGGAGAATCTCTGAGTTTGAGGCCAGCCTGGACTACAGAGCAAGTTCCAGGGTGGCCAGGGCTACACAGAGAAACCCTGTCTCAAAAAAACAAAACAAAAAACAAAATTATTTTAGGAGTAGAGGGAGATAAAGAGGTGTCTCAGTGGTTAGGAACACTTGCTGCTCTTGAAGAGGACCGGAGTTCAGTTCCAAGCACACATATCAGATGGTTTACAACTGCCTGTTGCAAACTCCAGCTCCAGGGGATCCCAAGCCTTCTTTCTGTCCTCCAAAGGCATCTGCACAANTGTGCACAAACATACACACATACATATAAGTAAATATGAAATACACTCAAGTAAACATGAAATATTTTTTAAGATTTAATTTTTATTTATTCGTGAGTATATGCCACCTAATGTACAGGTGCCCAAGGGAGTCAGAAGAGGGTGTTAGATTCTTTGGAGTTGAAGTTATCCATGGTTATGAAGTGCCCAGTGGGGGTGCTGGGAACTGGATTCAAGTCCTCTGGAAGAGCAGTAGGTACCCTGAACATCTGAGCCATCTCTCAGTCTTCCTTGGCATTCTCATCTTGAGGGTAGAAGGTGAGGAGCAGGTAGGTCGGTTGGTTGCTGGCAGGGAGTGGAAAGTATTTCCGGGCTATTCAGTCTTTTGTGTGTCCCTGGGNGCCACTGGATGACANTTCCAGCCAGAACCCAGATTGTAGACTGAAAGCTGAGAAAGAATAAACACTTACATGGCTATCGACATGACAAATGAAGAGAAGGAAGCCAGTGGGGTGGGCACAGAAGATGACCGTGCCTGGACACAAGGATCAGANCCGGAAGAACCTTTCTAAGCTTTTGCTTAGAAAAAGCAAAGGACAGTGGAGGTGACAGAAAGAGGCTTGTTTTGTGGTGCTGGGGNCTGACCTGAGGGCCTTTTACATGTGAGGCGAGTGTTGTACCACTGAGCTTACATTCCCACCCGGGAAAGAACTCCTCACCACTCAAGTGTGTTTATCCTATGTATGGGGTGTNCCCTGCTGAGAGCCTTCGGACCAGAGGAGATATTAGTCTGCTTCCTTTAAAAAATATCTATTTATTTTACATGTATGTGGGTATGTGTGGGCGTGCACATGCACCACATACAAGAGCCCATGGGAGTTAGAAGAAGGTGTGGGATCCCTGGAACTGGATTTAGAGATGGTTGTGAGGTGTCATGTAAGTGCTGGGACTCAAATCCAGTACTCTAGGTCCTCTGTAAGAGTAACAAGTGCTCTTAACCCCTGAGCCATCTCTCCAGCCCCACGATCTGCCTCTTTTATTAATATGGGTGTGGAGGTGGGCACTGNAGGCCGGATGACCAGAGGCCTTCTAAGTTACACCTGGAGAGAATGTGCTAGGATCTTCTGTCTTACATCCTCCCAGAGGTAGAGCAGCCATAACAATTCCAGTGGTTTGTTTAGGAGTATCCAAGGAGCCATGTGGGATGTACCTAAGTACTGCAGAGGGCCAGGGAGATGGAGCCTGCATCCTTCTCCAGCCCCTCAGGCACTGCTCCAGGCCTGCTAGCAGATGTCTTATCTCTCCCACAACTCCATGTTAGCCTGGGCTGGAGCCATGAGTATTTCCTTAACCAGAAAAAAAACAAAAAACAAAAAACCCTCCTGGNAAAGAGCAGATGTGGGCAGAGAACAACTTTCTAAGTTCACAGTCAAAATCCTTAGCTTTCCATTTTTGTGTTTTGGTGGCTCCATCCCTATCCCACTGTCCCCTCCTGTGTACTTGGGGTGTGGTAGTTTGAATGTAATTGGCACCCATAATCTCATAACGAGTGCCACTATTAGGAGGTGTGGCTGGTAGTAGAGTGGGTATCTCCTTGGAGGAAGTGTGTCACTGTGGGGGCGGGCTTTGAGGTTTCCTGTGCTNAGCATACCACCCAGTGTTTCAGTCAGCTTCCTGATGCCTGCAAGATGTAGGACTCTCACTACTCCTCCAGTACCATGTCTGCCTGCACGCTGCCATGTTCCCCACCATGGTGATAATGGACTACACCTCTGAAAATGTAAGCCACCCCAATTAAATGTTTTCATTTATAAGAGTTGCTGTGGTCATGGTGTCTCTTCACAGCAATAGAAACCCTGAGACAATGGGGTTTTCATGCTTTTGAGCTGGACCCAAAGCTGTGCTCACACTTGGACAATCCTATCTACTCTCATGCTTTGGTTTAGTTTCAAACTGCTTTATACTGCTTACCAATATTCTATGTGTATATGTGGTCATACAAGCTACGGCACATGTGGAGACCAGAAGAGAGCTGTGTAGAGTTGGTTCTCTCCTCCCACCTTTGTGTGAGTTCTGGGCACTGAACTCAGCTCATCAAGTTGTGTCATTGGGTAGCAAGTGCCTTTAACCACTGTGCCGTCTAGCCTGTCCTACTATCTTGGTTTATTTTTATTTTATATGTGTAGATGTATTGCTTGCATGTATGTATTGTATGTATGTCACATGCTTACCTGGTGCCTGCAGAGGTCAGTAGAGAGCATCAGATCTCCTGGAACTGGATTACAGATGGTTGTAAGCTACCATGTAGATGCTGGGAACTGAACTCTAGTCCTCTGGAAGAGCAGCAAGTTCTATTAACCACTGAGCTATCCCTCCAGCCCCTTACTCTNTTGGACTTAACTACCACCTGTATATTGGTGGCTTCTTGTACCATCCTGCCTTATATTTTTATTCTACACCTATTCCTGTGGACCTCAAGGGTTGTCACACTCAAAATGTCTCCAACCCAAGTCCTCATCACTGAACTTCTGATCCCCTGCCTCCACCTCCTGAGTGCTTGGATTATAGGTGTGTACCATCAAGCCTGATTTGTGCTAGGGACCAAACCCTGGACTTTGTGCATGCTAGGTAACCATGTTCCTATTTGAGGCACATCCCCGGTCCTGGAGTCACTGCCTTCATCCAAACATGCTTCTTCCACTGGTCCATAAGAACCACTGGGTTCTCCTATCCCTTCTTCTACACATCTAGTCAGCCACCTTGTCCTGACAAGTGGCTTCCAAAGCATCTCTCAGAGCCATTTATTCCCTCTTTGCCACCCACACTTTGCTTGCCACTAGGACGCTCACTGTTGGTGACTTGGAAAATTCTGGCTTCTCTGAACTGGACCCTTACTTCCAGTCTGATTCTCTCCAAGAACCTCCCTCCAATGCATCCATCCACCATCCATAGTGGTCAAAAAGCTCATGGTGGTCTACACCTGTAGCCCTGGCAAGCTGGAGGCCGAGGCAGGTGAGCCACAGTGGTAGGTCAGCCTGGGCTACACAGCAAGACTTTGTCTTGAAAGGCAGTGAGGACTGAGCAGGTGAGAATATAGCCCAGTTGGCAGAATGCTCGCCTGACCTGTGAAGCTCTGGGCTTAGTGCCCAGCACCACATAAACAAGGAATTATGACATACACCTGTAATCCTAGTACTCAAGTGCAGGCTGGAAGATCAGAAGTTCAAGGTCATCTTGGTGAGTTTGAAACCAGCCTGGGCTACATATTCGACCTTGTATAAAAATGAAAGAAAGCGTTCTATGTTTAAGAAATGTGCAATCTAGTGGGGGGGCACTTTTAAAAAGTATGTTCACTTTTAAACCATTTGTGAACGATGGGTTCAGTTCCCAGAGTTCCAGGCTGAACTTGTNGTGCCCCACCCAAGACCTGTTCCAGGGTTGGTGANATATATAAGATGAATTGCTGAACGATCTTATTAATAAAAACCTGGAGCCAGATATTNGGGTGAAAAGCTGAGAAATCAGAAAAGCAGAAAGAAGTTAGCCACGTTCTTACCACTTGGAGATCCTCCACCAAAGAGACCTACTTCCTGTATACCCATGCCTATATGCCTTTCTGTTCTGCATCTCACTTCCTCTCTCCACCCAGCTACATCACTTCCTGTCTGTCTGTACAGACCTCCANACCTCCATAATTAACTAGTGTTGGAATTTAAGGCATGTGCCATCACACCTGGCTCTGTTTCCAGTGTGGCCTTGAACTCACAGAGATCCAGACAGATCCCTGCCTCCTGAGTGATAGAATTAAAGGCCTGTGCTACCATTGCCTGACTTCTATGTTTACTATAGTGGCTGGTTTTTTTCTCTGATCCTCAGATAAACTTTATTGGGGGACACAGATAAAATATCACCACATTTCCTCTTTTTTGACTAAAGTAAAGTTATAGCTATTATAAGAAAAACTATTTACAATAATTACAATAACTATATACAATATATACAAGCAATAAATACATCAACAATGTCTAGTCCTACTGCATTTGACAAATTCAGCGAAAATACTTCATTATCTATCCTATTTTGGTGAGTCCAAAATGTACCTAATTCACTTTCTATCCTAACTTACATTACCAACCGAAAACTATCTTATGATGTCTTTCAAACTTATACACTTTCCACCTCTTTAGTGAGTTTCTTTTCTGAATTGTTAACAAGGAAAACTGTAACTACAACTATCTAATCTTCAACTCCCTCAGAGACCCAAGAAGGAAATAATATTACCTAGTAAAACAGGAAGTGCAAACAAGCAACTTCCAAAAAATGTGAGTTATGACAGAAACAGCTGGCTGCTTGGACAGTCACCTGAGGTTTCTCTGCAACNTGGGCACATCATCTTCGGCCTACAGGCCTAGCATATCTGACAGACTCATCTGTGAAGCAGGATTTTCTAAAGGGCCTTCCTACCTTGTCTTAGCAAGGATTGGCAGTCCTTTCTTTTGTGTCCTGCTTGTCTATTTTGGACAGCATACTGTCAGCAGTTGATGCAAGGGCACTTTCTAGCCCAGTGGCTAACTTTTGCCACAATGAAAGTAAACTCCATATGGAGTTTCTTCAATGCCCATATCTTCTCTGAAGTAGATTGGTGCTGCCAGGAGCAGACATGTCTCATAGTCATAAAAAAAGAAAAAAAAAATCTATGTTATTGAAACATTTTAGCCGGGCAGTGGTGGCGCACACCTTTAATCCCAGCACTCGGGAGGCAGAGGCAGGCGGATTTCTGTGAGTTCGAGGCCAGCNCAGGCTACCAAGTGAGTTCCAGGAAAGGCGCAAAGTTACACAGAGAAACCCTGTCTAGGAAAAAACAAAAACAAAAACAACAACAAAAGAAAAACATTTTAAATGCCATATTCTATAGATTTCTGAAGAGTTTGAAGATGACCTGTCTATCTAAAATACATCTCTGCTTGACCTTGAAAACATACCTAATATGACTACAAGTTCGATTGTAATGACTAACTACTAACTTTTGTTTCTTTATATCTTAATAGTTGGTAATAATAACTTTCAAGGATTAGCAAATTGCATTACATTGTTAAATGAACTATATAGGTACAATATCTTGAACAAGATTAGAAATATACATAAAGTATATTCTAACAAAATGAATCTCAAATTTGTATCAATATACATAATTTGTATACAATATACAAAAATCCAATCCAATGTAAAATATTTTAAAACTAATAGTTGCCTTTTAAAAGTAGACTCAATAATCTACCTTTTTATCTATATCATATCTATATCCTCTTTTTTCTTTTCATAGTAGACTCAATAATCTACCCTTTATTCTATCATCTCTATATCTTTTCAGAGTAGATTCAATAATATACCTCTTATATATACCCTCTTTTTTCTTTTATTTTTTTGTAAACAAGAACCTTAAATCTAATCTCCTTTGTTTAGCCTTTTTCCTGACCATTAACAATAACAACTTGTAACCAACCATCCTAAACAATGACAATTATCCAAAACCCATAGAAAAACCAAAAACTACCCATCCCACCTCTTGGGAATGTGGGCGTCATGTTCTTAAAATTACTTCCTGCTGTTTGGGGGTGAAGGCATCTTTAGGGAATCCTGAAAAGAAAAATTTTGGGTTAATTGTCAAGTCCTGGGAGAGGTAGCTGCATTATTTGTTATTCAGTCTCTGCGTAATGCAAAAGTGCAGGGCTTGTCTCAAGTCCTTGCTCGAGTAGTCTGTGAGGCTGGATCATCTCAGCTAGCCATCTCGAAATTGTCCTGAGCAGTTTGTAGTTCAAAGCTGATCTTTGGGTGATGTTTGTCAGCTTAGTGGTATTATTATTGTCTATGTGGAATCATCATTGTGGGGCCCCATTATCTTTTTGGAGACTTCAAATTTGCTGTTAGGTGTGGTCATGATTCCCTGCAGAAAACTGATAGAGACTCAAACACGAAAACATGTATAGGCAGCTAGATGAAGCCTTTTTTTCTAGAATTAGTTAGTACTCTATATGACCATTAAGATCATGACAAAAGTTTAAAATATATATATATAAATCTTAAAAATTTTGATATAAAATTCATACCTTAAGAAAAGTTTTAAAGAATCAAAATAGAGCCAAAGAATTGTGAGATTAGTG
>LZPO01089559.1:968644-982532 GCA_001675575.1 Neotoma lepida
TTCGAGACAGGGTTTCTCTGTGTAGACCTGGCTGTCCTGGAACTCACTCTGCAGGTCAGGCTGGCCTCAAACTCACAGAGATCCACCTGCCTCTGTCTCCTGGGTGCTGGGATCAAAGCCGTGCACTACCATGCCTGGTAAGGATGTTCACTTTCAATATACACATATAACTTCTCTGAGATAGAGTCTCATATAGTTCAGTTTGGTAGTGTTTCTCTAGTATGCCCAAAGCCCCGGGTTCAATTGCTGGCACCCACCACACTGGGTGTGGTGGCACACACCTGTCATCCCAGGAGGTGGAAGTGACAGAATCAGAAGTTCAAGGTTGGGGGCTGGGGAGATGACTCTGTCGTTAGGAGTGCTTGTTGCTCTTGCAGAGGACCTAGGTTCAGTTTCTAGTACCCACATAGTGGCTCGAAACCATTCATAATTCCAGTTTCACGGAACCTGACTCCTTGGACTTCTGCAGGAACCAGGCATACTGCAGGCAAATACTCATACACATGAAATAAAGTAATAAATCTAAAAAAANAAATCCAAGGTCATCCTCTTCTGTATAGGTCTTTCTAGGCCAGTCTGAGCTACACAGAGTAAGACCCCACCTCAATCGATCAACCAACCAATCAATATATAGATTGCTTCTGGATTATTATTTTTTACTATGATAAACAACACTGTATGGACATCTTCAGAGAGGAGTGTTTGAGGGGGTTATTTATTCAGTAATTATCTGCTTATGTGTCCATTTACCCCCACTGATTTGACCTCAGGACCCCAAATCCTAGCTTGGCTCTGCCTCTCTGTGGGTGTTTAGGAACTAGTGTCCTGGAGCAGATACCCTGGCCAATGAGGGCAGCCTAGCTTTCCTGTTAGAACTTCCTGCCCCTGTGCAGAGCCCACAACATCTCCTAGAAAAAAAGTATTCCTAACCTCACAACTACCAGCTGGTTCCAGATTCCCTGAGAGGTCCACCCCCATCTCTAAATCTTCCTATGTAAACCAAGCTCTGCCTCCCAGGCCTAGGCTCTCCGCTCAGACCTCCATCCCTAACTCTTCTCTGGTTCTTTTGTGTTTTAGAGCTGAAAGCCCGCCCACAGAGCCCTTCTGTTGCACTTGGTGACTTCTTTCAGCAGCACACCTTGGCAGGGCCTGGCAAAGGTACCCTTTTCTCCATCCCGATTTGTTCACCTGCTGTGGCTTCCCAGTTCCCCACGCAGCAGTTCCCACTCTGGATCCTGTTTCTAACAGTACTATCAATGTCTCCTGTGGTATGACCCCCAGCACCTCTCACCCATGGCCCCAGTTCCACCACTGCCTTCCACCACACCTAAGAAACTTTGTCTCTTCCCCACTGAGCTCTAGGCAGAGGCTGAAGTTCTTAAGTATATTTGACCACAGGTTTGGAAGGTAAGATCCATCTCCCCGATTTCCAATGGCCTTTGGGGGAGGGAGGGGGTAGTTCAGTGGGTAGAGTGTCTGTGCAGCACAAAGCCCTGAGTTCAATCCCCAGCACCCACAAACCAGGCTTGATGGCACATACATATAGCAGCCCCCACTGGGTGGGTGGAGGCCAGAGGATCCGAAGTTCAAGACCCTCCTCCAGCCTGGGGTAGAAGCGACCCAGAGTCAAAAAACAAACAAAAAACAAGCAAACAAACACTTTTTTGTTTAAATCTACTATTAAATCTACAAATTAAATCTACTGATTTAATTTCTTTCTGGCCAGCACTCATGCTCCCAATCCTGTGAAATTTTCTCTTCAAATAATTTTCATTTCCCCTGCTATCCCTTTCTCCCCTATTCGTCCCTTCTCTTCTCTCAGCTCTGACCCACAGTCTCCCACCCTCCTGTCCTCATCTCCCCTCCTCTCCCCTTTCTTTTTTTAAGTTTTTTTTCTTTTAACTTTCAAGGTCATTCCGGACTCCTGATGCCGCCAGTCCCTTAGTGAGACGTGAGCACCATTGGCGTCCGTGGCCTCTGTTTCCGTGGCAACCCAGTAACCATTAATTTTCAATTAAAGGAGACAAAAAGCTGGATGACAGCTCCGGGTCTGCTGAAGATGTCAAGAATCTGTATTAATATACAGCAAGAGAGCATAATTGTGTGTCCATCTTCCAGAGCGGCGAAAAATGGAGGGATAATTACCGGCTCGAAAGCCACTCTGTAATTTAGTTCTTTCTGTCACCACAGCCCTACACATTAGCATAAATTAAAAGCAGGGTTTATTGTTATCAAAGTGCATTGATATCGCCAGACCTGCTTTCTTCCTTTTAACTGTTTGTTGTGGTTGAAGTGACTCCCCAGTTCTCGCAGGGGTCTTCCTGGGATGGAGAGGGGAAGCTCCAATGCTAGACCTGGAAGGTCAGAACCATTTTTTTTTTTCCTGTCATCATTGGGTCCTCGGGGTGGAAGAAGACCAGCGGGAAGGTAGTGTCCGCTGATGAGGGCTGTGGGTGATGGGCAGGTGTGCTGGGTTTTTATTTCACCTTTCATGTATGAGGGCTTTGTTATGCTTAAGAGTTCTCTAGCTCTTTCTCAAGGGCACCACTGCCCCATCTTAGGTCCATCTCCAGTTCCACTGGCCCATTGTGGGGGTGGGGGTACAATGCAGAACATGTAATAGGCCCTCAAGGCCAACCTGTTAAAGGGATGGGTTGGTACAAAGGGGTCTCCTCTCCCTGTCTGGATGCCAGGAGATGGAACCTTCTTGATTTCCTGGTCCAGGGTATTGTCAGCTAAAGCAGAGACATTCCCGGCTCCTTCGGAGCCACCCAGAACCCCAACTCCCCAGACAGAGCTCTCTGGAGCTCTCCCCAACCCGCACACTCCCGTTTGGTCATACTTCCCTGTGGCCTTGGGTCTTGACACCCTGCAGCCTCTCCTCAGAGGAGTCAGAGTGCCTCGAAGTATCTCCAGAGCGCCAGTGACAGCCACAGAGACCCAAGCATTTCCATGAACAGGGATGTGATGTGGGGGTTTTCTTGTATTCTATCCAGAGAGAGCTGTCCTTCAGAGGGGAATTTAGTGTAATTACCCTTAAGGGAGAGATCCTTACACAGCCAGTCACAACACTGACCTCCTAGCTGAGGTTTGACAGCAAAATTACAGGCTGTGTACTCAACACAGGGGCATCCTCCCTTCTTTTGGGGTGGGGGGAAGGAAGGAGGAGGAGGCAAAGGAGACACAGACGCTTTGAAAAGAAAAGTGCTGGCTTCCAGCTGCCAGGCACGAGGGTTCTCCTTGGCAAGGCGTCGACAGGGCAAAGAGTAGGAACCCTGAGGTCCCCAGGCACTCCAGCTGCCGGAGAGGAGGGGCTGAGGTAGCCATCCAGCCCTATAGATGTCTGGGCCGTGGTCTGCAATCCTGATCCCAGTTGAAGTTCATTTTATTCCAGGTTGAGCTTTAAAGTGCTAAGAATTATTTGATAAAATACTNAAGTCTCCCAACACATCTGTCCCTCAGTCCTTCCCATGGTGCTGGAATGTTCTCCTTCTGCCTGAGTAAGAACACATTCAAGGTCTTGTAAACATCACCTATGTGGCCTGGTTAATGCTCACAGGTTAATGTGCTGCTGGTCCAAATTTAGCATGGGCTTATCTCTCAGATGCGTGCTGGCCTCTCACATGGCAGGACACTAAGGACAAACAACAGGCTACTTTTCTTGAGGATTGGAGAAAATCTTGATGGACTTTGGAACCCCCACAAGGAGTGGTGGAAAATCCCCAAATCTTTATGTAGCAGCAGCTTCAGAGAACTGATGGATCCAGACTCCTCCCAGGGCAGCCCTCCCTCNCCATCTCTACCCTACCTCTGCCCAACACAGGAGCTCTGTGCCTTGAAGTCCCTTCCACTGGTTGATAGCATTGACTTCTTGGATTTCCTCCTAAGTGTGACAGAAAACCCATTCTGGGTTCTGGAATCCCTACCCTCCTTGTCAATCCCACAAAGCCAATCTGGACTTTCTCCAGCGAGTCTTTCCAGTGTCTGTAAACAACTTATCTGCCCCTCATCTCCTCCAGTTCTGGGACCTGGTAGACAGATTTCTCATCTTCTAGCCCATCCTTCCAAGAGGGGGTAGAGAAGGCCAAAAGTGCAAGGGGCCCAGTTGGGAAACCCAGTGTTTACTGAGCAGCTACTGTATCTCTTGCACAAGCACCATTGTCCTTCCTTCCATCTCCCCACCTAGGTGAGGAAATGATATATTATTCCCACTCACTAGAGAAGAAAACTAGACCCGGAAGCTTCAAATCAGTTGCCCAGGTCACCTGGTTAGCGAAGGCAGAGCCAGGATGGAAGCAGAGATTCCCAGTCCACTTGAGGACTTGCCTGAAGACCTACGCTGCTTCTAATCTNCACTCGCGGGGTGCCAGCATGTGGGAACCGTGGCAGTAGTTGCCTGTCTCCCTGTCTTCGGAGCTGTGTCCTTGCTGTCTGGAAGGGAGAAAGGATTCTAGGGAAAAGTCAGTCTCAGTCTTCCCATCCTGCCTGAAGGCTCACCAGCCCGTGCCCACCTTAGCAAGGACACCAAGGACATGGACAGTGCAATGGTTCTCCCTCCCCATGGGACCTGTTCCAGGGCCCTACAGAGCACTCATCATTCCTCCAGGCTTCTGCCCTGGCAGGAGAGCTCACCTGGGCCCCTCTGCCTTTACAGATACACCCACCAAACTCCTCTTCCGGGAGCCTCAACCGCCCTTCCCAGGCCCTGGTGCCTAGTTCCGCCCTCATTTGGGGTCTCCTTAGCCAGCGCATGCTCGCTGTATGTGCAGAACTTTACTTGTTCTGTTTTACCTCAAATCCCCCACATTGTGGAAATCGGGTCCTCAGTACATTTGGCCAATGGAAAGAGGCACACTCATCATACACTGAGGCAGGCCTGCCAGTGTTGCGGAGGCTGGGCAGATCCAGTTCTGTGCGAGTTCACACTGGTGTATGTTGGGTTGTGGAGTGTAAGGTGTGGCATGGGCCCAGACCCTACTTCTGTTCTGGACTTTGAGTAGGGCAGAATGGATTTCTGGGAAACTTTCTTTTTTTAAGTTTAATTGTGTGTGTGTGTGTGTGTGTGTGTGTGTGTGTAGTATTGTGTGTGTGGTGTGTGTACATATCAGTGTAGATGTGGTAGCCCAAGATCAACACGTGGTATATTTTCTCAGTTGTTGACCACTTTTATTATTATTGTTAATTATACTTTATTTATTTATTTATTCATTTTGTGTGTGTGTGTGTGTGTGTGTGCATACAGCTTGCATATGCATGTCAGAGGACATTTTGCCTAGAGTTTCTTCTACCATTTGAGTCCTGGCAACTGAACTCGGTCAGGTAGTCAGGCTGGGTGGCAAGTGCCTTTTCCCCCTGAGCCATCTTGCTGGCCTTCCTCACCTTTACTTTTTGAGACAGGGTCTCTCAAGGAACCTGAAGTTCATCAGTTGGGCAAGGCCAGCTGGCCAGTACACCTCAGTGATCTTCCTGTCTCCGTACTTGTCCTCTGCCTCCCCAGCTCGGGCTTTCACACGGGCTCTAGGCATCTCCACTCAGCTCCTTCTGCTTGTGTGCCAGGCATGCGACTGACTGAGCCGCATCGCAGCTCCTTCGTGTGGGATTTCAGCCCCCATCCCACCAGCAGGTTCTTCTGGGTACCTTCCCTTCTACCAGCCGCAGACTGAGAAGGACTCCTTTTAGACTCCTACTACCGTTAGTCTAGGAGGGCCCACAGGTACAGTCTGGCTCATCTCCCTCCCCTAGGACTCAGGTGGCTTACCTGGGCTGGAGTCCACACCCAAAGAGTCCAAGGGTGTCCCTGGGAGGCCCCCACCCTGGCCTCCAAGTGGTTCCCCTCCCCGCGGATGTAAATCCTGGCCCGAGTGGCCACACAGAGCATACCTCTTAAACAAACACTTCTCCTTGCTGTTTATCTCCCTGGCCTTTAAACAAACACTTTCAAAGGTTTCTGCTGATAGGGGAGATTTGCTGAAAACCATTCCTTGCTTAAAAGCCCTGGGTTTATGCTGNCGGGTGGGGGTTGTGGGGCCTTCAGGCCTGGCGTTTCTCAGCCTCGGGACCACATGTTTATCCTCTGGGCCTTGATAGAGGAGCAGCAGAGACTAATCTTTATGGAAAAGAAAATAATAAAAGCAGGAAAGGGGTGGGGGAGACCGGGAAAGGTTTGGTTCTTGTCACAGACTCCAAGAGGCTGTGGCAGGTTGGGGCGTGGCAATGCCCACCCCTCTGCTGTGGGGGTGGGGCACTGTGCCAGGGTGGGTGGGGCCCCCCTGGACTTTGTACAGCAGGCAGGTGAGCCTCCTCCTGGCCTTCCATCCCCTACAGAGGCCAGAGTGGGCCTCTCCCAGGTGCACTGGGCAGGAGTAGAGGTGGGGGTAGAGTCTGACAGCAGTCACGTGTTCCTGGCTGTTTGTCCTCTGCCTGAATTCTGGAAGCACCCACAGTGTGGCTTTTAACATGTCCTTCAGCATTCTTGCAGCTCTTGTTCAAAATCTTCACTTCATTCAGTGATTTGATTCTGAACATGTGGGTTACGACCCCTTGGAGTTGTATGACCTTTTCACAGGGGTCGCCTAAGATCATTGGAAAACACAGATATTTCCATTATGATTCATAACAGTAGCAAAATTACAGTCATGAAGAAGAATGAAAGTCATTTTATGTGGGGGTCACCACAACACGAGGGACTGTGTTAAAGGGTCACAGCATTAGGAAGGGTGAGAACCACTGACTTAATTCCTACATTACAACAGATCCCAGGGGGACATTTGTAATGAACTCGACTTTGCAGCTAGGGAAACAAAGGCTCAGTTCCCAGCACCCACATATCGGCTCACAACCATCTGTAACTCCAGGATCAGGGGATTCAGTGCCCTCTTTGGCCTCTGTGGACACCTGCAGTCAGGTGGTGAACATGCACACACTCAGGGGCACACATACGCATAGATAAAAATAAATAAATAAAAAGAAGAAGACTATGTAATGGACTCCTATGACAGTTAAGTATAATTGGGTGATTTTCACTCTTTATCTCTTAACTCACCTCCAAAGCCTCAAGGCAGTCACCTGAGCACCTGAGGTGAGAAAAGAGGCCTAGCGGCCTGGGGAGGTGGCTTAGCCTGTGGAGTACTTGGCTGGCATATGCAAAGCCTCAGGTCTGAGCCCCAACAATGCATAAAACTGGTGCATACCTATAATCCCAACACTTGGGAAACAGATCAGAAGTTCAAGGTCACCCGTAGCTACAGAGATGTGAGGGGAGAAGCTAGAATCTCTGGACTTTGTCATCTCCAGGATCCCCTGCCATGTGGAGGCAGGGTTTAACTACAGTANGAGGCAGGGTATTTAGTTCTGACACCTCTCCTTTTCGCCTTTGTCCACTGAAGAAGATTTTGGAATCCAGAAAGGTCAAGTGGCTTGCCTGTCTCACGATGGCCTTCCACAGACTGGAAAGTGGGCCGGGCCAGGCCTTGGGTGGTGTGGGCTCCTGGGCTCCTGGGTGCTGAGCTTGTCTGGAACCTCTCAAGGACAGAGGCCCTGGCCGGAGCAGGTGTCGTGCTGACTTCCGCCTCTGCCTTGTTTGTTTGTGAAGTTGCTGCCGTGGCAGGTAGAGCTGGAGCAGAGGGCCAGGTAGGAATTTCCACTGCTGGCAGCTCGAGCTCCGGCAGGAAGCCACGCCCTCCTCATGTTGATGCTCCTGGGGCCACACCCCTCAAGTTAGTACAATCTGACGTTGCCCTCCCCCAACTCCGGTGCTCCAGGCCGAACACCTTTCCCCTCCAGAAAGCACCCTTCATCACCTGAGCTGCCCCCAGCAAGGAAGAGAGAGGGTAGGGTGAGGGCAGAAAGAGGGGAGGTGGGGAGGCGGAGCAGTCCAGGTTAGGGGAGGGTTGTATGAGGGGCTGTCTCCCACCTCTCTCCTTTAGAGAGAAACATCCGGTTTCCAAAAGTTCTCCTTCCTACTAGAAACTCTTGCTGTAAGATACATGATTCACACCAAGGTAAACCTGACTAGTGACGGCCTCCAAGCGACCCTTTCCAGGGCAGAGTCTTGGCAGCTGGCCCCTTTGTGCATTCTTCGATTCACTCAACAATTGGGAGACTCTATCCTGCCTCTCACTGCCCCTCCTAGGTCTTGAGGACCTGATCCAAACTCACGTTTGTTGACCCTTCCAAGGGAAGTCTTGGTAGCTGCTAATTTGTGCGTTCTTTTATTTGCTTACCAATTTCCTTGGGTGTTCCTGGGGGAGAATCCATCCTCCCACCCCCTACCCTACCCCACCCCCACCCGCTGACTCCTTGTACAGTCCCTGCCGAGACNTCTCAGACTGTTTGGCTAGCCACTGTCCATGCTTTGGGCTTTGTGGGTAATGATACCCTGTCTGACTTGCATTTAGGTATGCTGCTAGCTCTATTTTGTCCCCGTCCACATGGAAAAAGTTGGGGGACCTAGCCCAGATTGAAAGTGAGGGGTGGCCCANTGACAGGCCTTCAGGCAGGTACTGTCAGTCTGTTCAGTTTGGTGATGGAGCCGAGCACCCTAGGAAGCTGGGCGGGTGCTAACCCAGGACATCAGACCTTGGGGTGGAATGTCCACCAGGGTCTCTATACAGGATTTTCTCTCTATGCTTAGCAGAAGAGGGGCCCCCTATGTGTTATTAGAAGACAAGGATGCCAGGGATCCAAGCACTCATCTAGGTTAGTGTCTTAGAGAAGTACAGCCCTGGGGATGCACTCAGTTGATAGAATGTTTCTCTCGTATACATGAAGTCCCAGGTTCAATTCTCAGCACTGCATTAACCAGGTTTAGTGAGGGCACACTTGTAATCCCAGCACTCAAGAGGCTGGAACAGGAGCTTCATGGGTTCAAGGTTAGTCAGGGCTACCTAATGAGTTCAAGTCTAGCCTGGGCTGTTTAGTGAGCCTGGCTGTTTAGGAGCCTGGGCTACTGCCTTTAAAAACCAAACCAGGGGCTAGATTCAAGGTATCATTACCCCCAAAGCTCAGAGCTTTTACAGTGGCTAGCCAAATAGTCTGAAGATGTCTCAGCAGGGACTGTACAAGGAGTCTGAGGGTGGGGGTGGGGTAGGGTAGGGGGTGGGAGGATGGATTCTCCCCCAGGAACACCCAAGGAAATTGTTGAGCAAATAAAGAGTTCGCAAAGGAGCAGCTACCAAGACTTCCCTTCAACAAGCATGAGGACCTGAGTTTGGGTCCCCCGCACTCATATAAAAGCCGGGTACTACAGCACGCAGCTGCAATCCCAGAGCTGGGGAGGCGGAGTTACAGACGGGTGGGTCCCTGGAGCTCATGGCCAGCCAGTCTAGACCAATGTGTAAGCTCCTGCTTCAGTCTTCCCGATCTAAGTGTAAACCTAGCACTTAGGTGAAGACAGGAGGATCAGGAGTTCAAGGTCATATCCAGCTAGCTGCATAGGAAGTTCCAGGTCAGGCTCAGCTATGAGAGACCCCATCTCGAAAAGTGAAACAGAGGGCTCAGTGGTTAATGTGTTTGCTGCACAAGCATGAAGACTCCCCAGAAACCTAAGTAAATGCTGGTCCTCACAAGGCTGATCCCCAGAGCAAGCTGCCTAGGAAGACTATCCATATCGGTGAGCTCTGGGTTTGATTGAGAGAACCTGCCTCAATGAATTAGGTGGAAGAGCGATGAGGGAATGATTCCTCACATCAGCATTGAGCCTCCACACACATGCACACAGGGAAAAAAATGCATGGGTGCATATATGCATACCACACACACACACAATGAAAAAACAATAACAATACAACTATGTACTGGGGATGTGACTCGGTTGATAGAGTGCTTGTCTAGCACAACATATGAGGCCCTGGGTTTGACTGACAGAACCCTATGAACTGGGCATGGTGGTACACTCCTTTAATCCTTGCAAGTGGAACCCTATGAACTGGGCATGGTGGTANACTCCTTTAATCCTTGCAAGTGGGAGGCAGAGACAAGAGGATCAGAAGTTCAGTGTCATAGTGAGTTCAAGGTCAGCCTGGGCTGTGTGGCACCTTGTCTCAGCCCCCCATGCCACCACATAACTCAAAGGACTATATCCTACTCCTGGGCTTGGCCTGAAGAGTGCAACGTTATTTTCCAGCTCAGTTTCAGGCCACTTCCTCCATGGAGCCATTCCTCAGATCTCACTCAGGCCGGCCTTTTTCTGTTGTCTTTCCTCTCTGTTCTCAGCAACCCCCTTTCTTCATTTCTGCTCAGCTGGCTCAGCTCCTCCCCCCTTACTTGGTCTACCTCTCAAGCATACAGCCCTCAAGTCAACACAAAATTACTTCCAAGGCTTCTGAACGACTTTCCGGGGTGTTGAGGAGATACTCTGCCACACGGGTGGAGGGTCTCTGGGGTGAGAACAGATAATATACTGACTTTAGTAGGACAGTCACTTAAAGACAGGGGAGGGCCACAGAGCCCTCAGAGCCTGGAGATGAAGGTTGCCTCAGTCCCTAGCAGGCCTCCATCTCAGCACCAAGAAGATGGACACAGAAAGGGAGGCAGGGGACCAGAAGCCTGGGCCCTGGCACCCACCAAGTCTTTCTGTCTTGAGCATCTGGTGAGCTCAGCTTTTGCTCTCCACAGCCTCCAACACTTTGAGGGCTGTTGATACAATTAGATCTGCAAGTGCTTAATGCCCAGCCTGATTGCTTAAAAGCCACTTGAGGATCCAGCTGACCTAGTCAAGCTCTGTGTGAGCAGGGAAGGGAGGGTGGCCCTAGACACATTGCTGCACACCTCGGACCTTCCTTAGTGATCAACACTGGGATGGCTTTTGGGGGATACTAAAAAGGGGGCTGGACTGTCCTCAGGTGGATGGAGTCACTGAAATCGGAGTCTTTCTCCAGCCCTCCCATCAGGAAGCCCACTCCCTAACCTTCCCTTAGACCCCTCCTCATGCAGACCCAGAATCCTTCAGGTGGTTAGACCAGATGTGTCCCCAAAGTAGCCGAGCCAGAGTGAAGCTTGTCATCTCGTGTTGGGGGTGGGAGGGAACTTCTAGACTCCAGAGTAAAATGAGAGGCCCTGGTAAACACTGAGCAGGGATGACATGGCCGACTTTTAAAATTCCATTTTATTAGTGTTAGTTGTTTTGTTTTGTTTCAGACAGAGTTTCTGTATTCTGGGCTGACCTCAAACCCCCTATGGGACTACAGGTGTGCGACAACTTAGCGAGTCTGGGTTTGCTTTGCTGCGTTGTTTGTGTGTTTGCTGGGGATCAATTCAGGTCTATGTGCATGCTTGGCAAGCCTCTACCAACTCTACCAACTCAGATATATATATAATTTTTTGTGGTGTTGGAAACTACATTCGGGATGTGTGGGGCATACTGGGCAAGTGCTCTACCACTGAGTTCAATCCCAAGCCTTTGATATTCTGAGACTAGGTCTCTGTAACCCAGGCTGACCTTGAACTTGAGATCCTGCTGCCTCTGCCTTCTAAGTGCTTTGGTTACAGATGTGTGTCCCCATGCCCAGCAGGAAACACATGCTAATTTAAGGAATTTTATTCTATTCTTAATTACGTGCATGTGTCTGTGTGGGGTACGTGCATGAGAGTAAAGGGGTTCTCAGAGGCCAAAAGAAGGCATCAGATCCCTTAGAGCTGGAGTTATAGACAGTTGTGAGCCACTCTGCAGGAACAGAATGTGTTCTTAACTGCTAAGCCGTCTCTCAAATATTTAAAAAAAATGTTATCATTACATGTATTTATTTGTGTGCATGCCTGTGTGTGNGGGGGGTTGCTCATGGGGTGTGTGTGGAGGTCAAGAGGACAACTTGCAGGAGTTCTCTCTGTCCACCATGTAGGTCCCAGGGATCCAACATCAGCCTTGGCAGCAAATGCCTTTACCCATAAGGCATCTCACCAGCCTGCAAACACATTTTTAAAAGGGCTTTGATGCTAGTGTAGACAAGCCTGGAGGTAGGGACAGGAGTGGAAGCAGAGAGAGCAACTGGGAAGCTATTGTGATGGCCAGGTGAGAGGCACTGGTGGTTAGAGTCCGGAGAAGTAGCCAGGTACAGCTAATGTGCCCCAGCACATCCATCAGCCGGTGGGCTGCTGGTGACGGGCTGCCGCCAGAGGCTTGATGCGGAAGCTCTTGTTCTAGGAGGAGGATTGGTGCATTGGTACTGCAGCTCAGATGGTAGAGTGACTGCCTAGAGTGTACACAGCCCTGTGTCCCTACCCACAGCACTACAGGAACCAGGCAAAGGTGACAAGTGCTTGTAATCCCAGCACTCAGGGAGTAGCGGTAGGAGGATCAAGGACCCAAGGTCATCCTGGGCTATATTATGAGTTGGAGGCCAGCCTGGGCTACACAAGACCTTGCCACAGAACAAAACAAAAGCTGTAGGTGAGAAGGGAAGGAAGGGGCTCGAGGCTCAGGGGCTGTTTCTCCCTGTCCAGCCCTGGGTGAAACTCTTAGCTCTTTAGAAGGAATACTTGCCGGCCTAGCAGAATGGGGCTCGTTTTATTTAAGTTTCTTAACTTGATTTATCACTTTTAAATATTTAGACATATGGAATGTGAACCCCTATTTATACTTTTGCCCCATCCAGAGATGAGTGGAAAATGTCTGAAGGCTGGGATCAAGTCTTCTCTGCCTTGTTCACCCCACTCTGGGCCCCTGGGCCTGGGTAATTTCCATCAGACTGGAAGGGGAATCAGATCCCAGCCTGGCNGTAACTAGTGTGCACTTTGTATGCTCCGGGAAGGGCTGGGCGTTCAGAGGTCTTTAATAGGTGTGGCCTGGCCTGGGACAGGGTGGCAGCTGACCCCAACCCCAGGAGAAGGAGGGGCTTGAAGATAGCATGGGTTGGGAGTCCAGCTTAGCTCTGGAGGATTTGCTGTTGTTCAGCTCCTGGTGTGTCTTGTCAATCAAGATGATGTGTACAANCCCATTGCCCTACTGGAGGACACAGGGTCTAACATGCAAGGATTTCTAGAAAGCATTGATTATTGCTAGCTCATAAGATGGCCCCTTGGAAGGAACATTTGAATTTTAAAGTTACATTTAGTTTATTTTTGTGGTTCTCTCCTTCCCTATATGGGTCTGTGGGATTGAACTCAGGCTGTGGAGTTTGGCTGCAAATGCCTTTATTAGCTGAACCATCTCGAAGGCCCTGGGAGGAACATGTAAACCAAGCTCAGGGATGGGGCAGCCAGGGGGACCGTGGGAGCCTGTGGGACACCTGGCTTAGGTGGAGGGACCAGAAGTTAAAGCTTAGGGTGGACTACGTGAGCTACATGAGACCCTGTCTCGGGACCGAAAGACCCTGGCCAGTGAGATGGCTCTGTAGACGAAGACAGTTGCTGCACAAGTCTGACAATTTAAATTTGACTTCCAGGTCCCATGTAAAGATGGAAGAAGAAAATGTCATGCATTTGTCCTCTGATCATCATGTGTCCACCATGGTGCACCTCTGCACATAATAATTAAAAAAAATTAAACAACAAAAGCCGGGCATGATAGCACTTAATCCCAGCTCTCTGGAGGCAGAGGCAGGAGGATCTTTGAGTTTGGGGCCAGCCTGGTCTACAGAGTGAGTTCCAGGACAGCCAGGGCCACACATGGAAACCCTGTCTCGAAAACCAATAAATAAATAAAATAAAAATTAAATGACAAAATAAGTCCAGCTAAGGGATGGTTCCTAGCATGATATGGATGTAGGAGAAGCTGATTGTGATTGTGGCACCGTATTGTCCCAGGGCTGTCTGTGGTCTTGGGTAACTCGCTCTGATCTGTTTCTTTAAGTTCCATCCTGTCATCTCCAGGGACCTTGGCACAACTCTCTTCTGCTGAGTCATTTTTCTTCTTTTCTTCCTTTCTTTTTTAAATTTCTCTTTCCTTCCTTCC
>LZPO01089559.1:1006310-1021750 GCA_001675575.1 Neotoma lepida
TGCACACACGCGCACACATGCGTATGCACACATACACACCCATTCACACACCACGCATACACACACCTGCAAGACACACACACCTACATTCGCACACACTTACACACACACACACACACACACAGGCACACACCAGGATGTTGGGAAGTGAGAGAAGCAACATACAGGAGATACAGACAGTCACAAAGCAAAGAGAAAAAAAAAAGGAAAACAAAACGAATANACATCCCTGCCACTGAACAGATGGACCCAAAGAGACAAAAGCAGACACCATCAGAAATGAGGGGGACAGAAGATTTAAGGAGAACATAACCCAGAGATGCACACACAGGAACCAGGGGAGCAGAAGGCAGCTGAGGCGACAGACAAGAAACAAGAGGCAAAAGAAAGGTTGGAGGAATGTCACAGAAAAGCTCCTGGGCCTGCCCTGACTTCCCAGGGTCTGAGTCCTCAGAATCAGGCTCTGGAGTGGGTGACAGCGTGGCTTTGAGGACTGGGGTGTAAAGGGGCCTAGGCCATGGTGGGGGAGGGGAGGGGGAGCCACACCAGACAGGGGCACTGACCTAGAATTACATCAGAAGAGAAAATGCCTTGGGGAGTTGTGTGTTACTTGGTGAAGTGGCCTTCTCAGGGGAGACTGTCCAATGGACATAAGCAGGTGTGTTGTGACATGCTCTACGAAGGGCCTGGGCAGGGCCTGGGCTCTACGAAAGGCGCTTTGGAGATTTACACACAAAGAAGATCTGGTGGTGTGAGGAGTCGCCAGAATGATTGCCCAGCATTCGGGAAAACCTGGAGCTCAATTCCCAGCATAAAACTGGGTGTGGTTTATAACCCCAGCCCTTGTAAGGTGGGAGATGGGATTCGGGTGACAACAGCCCCCATAGGCTCATGTATTTGAACACTAGTTCCCGTTGGTGGCACTGTCTATGGAGGTGTGACTTTGCTGGAAGAAGTACATCACTGGGGTGGACTTTGAGAGTCAAAAGGCCTGTGCCGTTTCTAGTTAGTTCTCTCTGCTTCATGCTTGCTGTTCAAAATATGAGCATTCAGCATCCTGCCCCAGCCATCATGCCTGCTGCCTGCTGCCTGCTGCCCAACTTCCTCACCATGTTGGACTCTTAACCATAGGCCAAACAAACTCTTCCTCTATAAGTTACCTTAGTCATAGAAACAGAAAAGTAATTAATGCAAAGGATCATAAGTTCAAGGTCACCCTTGGCTACATACAGTATTTAAGGACCAGGTTGGGGTATATGAGACTCATCTCAAAATGCAACAGGCAACAGGGGCTGGAGAGATGGCTCAGTGGTTAAGAGCACTGACTACCCTTCCAGAGGACCCGGGTTCAATTTCTGGCACCCACATGGCAGTTCATAACTGTCTGTAACTCCAGTTCTAGGGAACCCAACACCCTCACACAGACATACATGCAGGCAAAATACCAATGCACATAAAATAATAAGTAATTTAAAAAATGTAACAAGTAACAAAAGCAAAAGACTCATTACTGTTTATGGCTGGATGTGGAGAAGAAACACCTGTTTCCACAAGTCAGGTCCCCACCCTTGTCTCTGTGCCTAAATATGTCAATGATACCACATAACGAGAGAGCTGGGCTGTTAGGTGCAAATCCCAACTTCACCACCACGTGACTTCAGATAGGGGACCCGATACATCTCACCGTGCTTTTCCATCTGTAAAGTGGGACTATCCACAGCATCTCCCTTGAGGGTAGTTTCAAAACTCACACTAGGGTGAGGAGCTTGGGACCATCGAGAGCTGGAGACCTGTTTTTAGTGTGAGGCCCTGTTCCAAAGTGTTTTCCATGTATAATCTTATTTTAGAGCACCCTTCTGTTCATAGACTATTCAACACATGCTAGAGCTCTGGCTGGAACAGATAATCGAGGCTCACTCACCAGCACTTCTTGCACTGAGTCCCAGCTTCACAGTTGAGAGGGGATGTTCAGCCTTTTGGGGGAGAGGCTGTGTGTATTGCTGGTGGAGAGCGGCTCAGTCAGTGGTGGGCTGCTACATAACCAAAAGCTGGATCTCTAGGAGGAACTCCTCATTTGCCAATCTCCATGCTCTCCATGTCTCCCTCCACCGGGAACTTCAAGCTACCAATGTGGTATTTGCTGGTCTGAGAGTTAGAAAATGATGTCCTACTATGTGCCCAGCAAGCCCACACCACACATATGGGCCCCCTTAGTGAGGTCTGTCTATAAATCCTCTTTTTACCTTGGGGATTCCGGCCTCACCCAGGGGAAATGAGGGCATCGCAGTGCCCAGGCTGGTACTGAATAGCAGGTTCTCACCAGCAGCATGGACACCAGTGCAAGCTAAGAANCGAAGATGTGAAAGCAAGCACGGTGGCTCACATCTTACAATTCTAGCTCTTGGGAGACAGAGGCAGGAGGATTAGGAGTTCAAGGCCAGCCTGGACTATATGAGACCCTAATCTCCAAATCTCAAACCAAGAAACTTCAGCAACAACAATAAGAAGCAAAAAAAAAAAAAAAAAAAAAAAAAAAAAAAAAAAAAACAGGAGAGAGATCCTGGGGTGCAGAGGAAGGGAACCCCACAAGTTTGAGGCCAGCCTGGTCTATATAGTGAGCTCTAGGCCATCATGAACAACATGAGGCTAT
The DNA here is from genome assembly GCA_001675575.1 of Neotoma lepida. Classification (NCBI taxonomy): domain Eukaryota; kingdom Metazoa; phylum Chordata; class Mammalia; order Rodentia; family Cricetidae; genus Neotoma; species Neotoma lepida. The sequence continues at coordinate 1,008,961 of LZPO01089559.1, forward strand.
CTTAAATCGCGGAAGGGGACAGAGAGATGGCTCGGTGGGAAAAGGTGCCGCTGTGTCAGGAGTCTGGTGAACTGAGTTCCATCCTTAGGACCTACATAAAGAGGAAAGACAGAATTGATTCTACAAATCAGTTTGTCCTCTGTTCTCCACATGTGCACCCCAGCAAGCATGGCCACCCCACCTCCTATCAATAATGATAAATTTTTTTTGAGACAGGGTCTCACTATGTAACTCTGGCTGGCCTAGAAGTCACTACATAGGCCAGGCTGGCCTGGAACTTACAGATATCCTCCTGCCTCTGCCTTCTGTCTTCTGTGATTAAAGGTATGCATGACTATCCAGCAATAAGTAAAATGATGCAGGGAGATTCATGCTCCATAGGACAGGACATGAAGGGCCAGGGATCCCAGTGGAGGGGGACTGATGGTTAAAAGAAGTGTTGCCATGGTTTCCTAAGGGCCGGGTATGGTTGTGGGAGGAGAGAGGTCAAACATGGTTCCAGCATTTTAGCCTGAGTAACTGGAAGGCTGGACCTCCTTCCAGAGTGAAGTAAAAGACTGCAGAAGGAAGAGGCCAGACTGGAAGTGGGAGGTGGCTGGTTACCAGTTCCAGTGAGCACCACTAGGGACTATGGCCACCGGGGCAATCAGTGAGGTTGAGCCTGTGTTTATCTAAAATGGTGAGCCATGGGAGTTGGCACTGATTATGATTTTAACTGCAAACACCAGAGAAGTGGTCCAGTGGGTAGAATGCTCACTTTTGTGCACAGATCCCTGGATTTGATTCCCAGCATCACACAAACTATGAACAGCGTGTCCCTGCCATCTCAGCACTTAAGTAGAAGCAGGAGGAGCTAAAGGCTATCCTCAGCTACATATCGAGTTGGAGGCTAGCCTAGGATCCATGAGAGCTTCCCCCACCCCAAGAAAATACCATCACAACAAACTATTGTTTTAATTGTGATTTATCTTGGTGGCTAAAGTTATGGTCCCCCACGCCTGTTAAGTATCTTGCTGAGGTCAAGGCCCTGCCTGTTAATTGATGCCCATGACTCCCAGCTGTTCTTTCTGCACAGACTTGAGCTAACAGGGACATGAGCTGAGGAGAGACCATTCGGTGGGTGCACCCTGGACAGGAAATGTGGGAAAGCTGAAGTACCTATGTGGGTATGCTGCTGGTCGGCCAGAAGTACCAGGAGAGTGTGCGCCCGCCAGCCCCAGCCCACCTGCCCATGATGGATGACATCTGTCTCTTGCTTTATTAAACTCGAGCCAAGGTTCAGCCCTGGATTTGCAAACAGCTTAATAAGCATTTGGAAGGGATGGGGAGGCAGAGGCCTGGATTTCAAGGGGGTTACCAAGACTCAGACAGGAAGCAGCTTTGCCCTGAGTGAGCTCCAGAAGGGAGTCAGGTGTCCCAGTGGGTGAGTGGTTGGGGAGGGAGGATTTGGTTTCACAGAGGNACTTGTGGCCCAGAGATGAGGACCACAGGCCTTTGCTGTAAACCCTCTCTAGCACCACTGGTCACACACCAGGGCATGTCCTAGTCACTGCTGGGGCAAAGCAGGACATCATCTGGCTGAGGGAGAGTGGATGAAGGGAAAAGAGACTGTCTCCATTATCTGGGGGTTTTGAACTGAAGAGGGCAGAGGACACAAAACAGGTCTACCCTCCACTGCCGTCCTCCATGCCTCACACCTGTGTGTGTGTGTGTGTGTGTGTGTGTGGTGTGCCTGTGCACCTGCACTTGTGTGTGACATTCATGTGAGGCCAGAGGTCCATGTCAGGTGTCTATCTCAATCAATTTCCACCCTACTTAGTCTCCTTTTCCTCAGGGCTGGGACTGTCGTCGTCCTAAGTGCCCAGCTTTTTATATGGGCGCTGCGCATCCACACTCTGGCTCTCACACTTGTGCAGACATCAGTTTATGAACTAAGAAGAAAGAAAAGCAGGAGCTTTGAATCAGGTTCCTTCTAAGATTTATCCGTGTCTTACGTAGCCCAGCTGACCTTGAACTTGATTTGTAGCCAAGACTAGCTTTAAACTCTCAATCCTCCTGCCTCAGCTTCCCAATGCTGGTATTATTAGAGATGCCAAATCTGACTCTTTCTAACAATTTAGTATATTTTGTGGCTGAGAAATGGCTCAGACCGTAAGGTTCTTGCCATGTAATCACCAGGACTNGGGTCTGATCCATNGCACCCAAATAAAAAGCTAAGCATGGTGGTGTACACTTGTAATCTCAGGACTAGGGAGGCACAGTAGGACTCCCAGGCCCCACTGGCCAGTCAGTCTAGATGAACCAAACGGGTANGTCCCAGATCCTAGGGAGAGACTCTGTTTAAAAAACAAAACAAAACAAAACAAAAAACTGAGGTGGAGGGGTCCAGTGAGATGTCTCTGGGGGTAAAGGTGCTGGCTGTACAGGTCTGGTGACTTGAGGCCCATTCTCAGAACTCAAGTAAAGCTGAAAGGAGAGAAATGACTCCACAAAGATGTACTCTGATCTCCATGTGAGTGTCCTATCCCTGTCACATACACAGACACAATAAAAATACAAAAAAAAAAAAAATAAACCAAGAAGGTAGAAGAACATCTGAGGCTGGCCTCTGGCTTGCATGTGAGTGCCCCCCTCCCCACACACATGCACATATACACACACAGATTTTTGTCCTCTGATAGCTTAGGGTGGTCTGTGGATTNGCACTGCCTGGGCTCGGCTCCTGGGACCACTACTCTCTGGACAGGCAGGTAGATGATCTTGGTCTCTCTTGCTCTATCAGTTAACCAGGAACAGTTGGTTTCTCTACCTCATAAGGTTGCCAAGATGATTACCAGAGAGAAGGAATTTGTCCTGNGCAGGTGGCTTAGAAAGTACCCAAAACGTTCCGTTGGTGTTAGCTGGCTCGTGGTCANCCGTGACACAGAGAGTTCTACAACGTTATAATTGGTTTTTTGTATTTTACCAAATACATGTACTTACGGATAATACCAGTGGCAAACCTTTTTCCCCCAGGAAATAAAATGGCCGACAGGAAGCTAGAGGCAGGCCACACAGTCTCAACATTGCATCAACCCAGCGCAGCAGCTCCCACCCTGGGGCTCTGCACCCAGCTTCACCCCCCCCATAGGCTCCATTCCTGGTCCCCCCTGCCTGTGTCCCCTGAGTCTGCTCTGCTGATCCTGGCCCAGGCCAGAGCTTCTCTTGCCCAGCTACAGGAGCCAGGCACGGGAGCCCCAGCTCAGAGCTGGGCTGGGCTGGGGGCCAGCTCCACATCTGGCATCCATTACCAACNGTGGCTGCCGAGTGGACTCCTCTGCCTGCCACTCACCTATCTGCTGGGGTGACAGAGGAGATGTGGAAAAGGTTTTCACAGCTGGAATAAATTGAGGGGAAGTGGAGGGGGAGGGTCAAAAAGAGACAAAAAACAACATTGAACTCAAGACAGAAAGAAAAGACAGTATTGGAGGAGGTAATGAAGAAAATATGTGTGTGTTCATGCAGCCGGGTGTGCATGGACATATGTGTCTGGGGAAGGTGTGAGTGTGTGCCTGTGTTTGCAAATCAATGTGTCTGGAGAAGTACGAATGCAAGTAGATTTGTTTATGTGTCTACGTATGGTACTTACGAGCATGAGCACCTGTGTGTTTGTGTGTGTGCAGTGAGTCTATGTATGTGTCTGGGATAAGTGTGTGTGCAGTAAGTGTATGTATGTATCCGGGATGTGTGTATATATGTGTGTGTGTGTCTGTGTGTGTGTATGTGCAGTAAGTGTGTGTATGTGTCTGGGATAAGTGTGTGTGTGTGTGTGTGTGTAAGTGTGTGTATATGTCTGGGATAAGTGTGTATTTGTGTATATGCAGTAAGTGTATTCATATGTCTGGGATAAGTGATAGACGTGTATGTGTGGTCATGTGTTGGCAAATCAATCATGGTCCTTGATTTCCTGTTGCTTGTATTTTATTGGGGGTTCTGCCTACACTGACTGAAGCCCAGGAGGTCTATTTCTGCTCTTCTAAGACAAGCCACATTTGAGGAAGGGGGAAAAAGTTGAGGGAAGGGAAGAGGGAAGGAAGGGAGATGTTAGACATGACGGCACACACCCTTCATCCCAGCATTTGTAAGCAGAGGCAGAGAGATCTCTGAGTTTGAGGCCAGCCTGGTCTACAATAGTGAGTTCTAAGCCAGCCTGGGCTAAGCAGTGAAACCCTGTCTCAAAGAAAGTGTGTGGGGAGGGGGAAGAGTGAGAAAGAAAAAGAAAGACAACAATTAGAAAAATCTGCACTTCAAAACGGAAAAGGTTGTGTGTCCCAAAGCTCCAGCAGCCTTGCCTTCAGCTCACCACCTGGTGCCTGTTCCCTNCCTCTTCTGTCTCCTCAGTGCCACCCCTCAGAAGCCAGGCAGCAGAAATTCCCCTCCTCCCCCATCTGCTCCCCATTGACACGACTGAGCTTTCAATTGCCTGCTCATTAGTCACTGGGATTTTTCCCCTCCGAGCCCCTCCCCCTGCGCCTCTGCTTCCCCTGAGCCAGGGTCCAAGGGTCTCAGCCCCTACCAGGCCCTTTTCTGCAGTAAACTGCTCAGTCATACCCTCATCAGACACAGAGGAACTGGGAGTGGAGACACCCTCGGAGGCCTCTGAAGTGTGTTTGAGGGGGCCCCTGACTGTGAGCAGCCCACTTTAGGCGGCAGCTGCCCCCTCATAATATTATCCCTGTTGAGTTCATAAAAGCCCCCTCTAGTGTTACAGCGTTTGAGAGACTATTAAGTTTTAAGGCTTTGGACCTCCGGGGAGGAGGCACCATGTCATAGGCGTGGCAGTCAGAGGGGACAGACTGACTGACAGGGCCTGAGGAGCACTGCATAGGCTACAGGGCCAGTGGAGAGGGTTGGGACCAGCTTTAGGGCCAGGGGCTCTCAAGCATCAAAGTTCACAGGTCAGGAAAGGGGCTGCTCTCATGAAGCACCAGCCAGCCTCTGGGCTTTGGTGTGGGAATATGTGTGTAGACGGTAGGGAGGGCAAGGTCAAGCCAGGAGTTTCTTCTTAGGTGCCTTCACTGGTTTTTGAGACAGGAACTTTTACTGTCCTAGAGCTAAAGATTCCACTAGCCTGGGTGGAACGGAGGCCCAGGGATCTGCCTGCACTAAAATGCCAGATTTGGGCCATCAATATGGCATAGAGAATAAAAGGGCTTGCCATGCAAACTCGATGACGGTCCTATCCCTGGAACCACAGTGGAAGGAGAGAACAGACTCTGGAAAGTTGTCCTCTGACCTCTACATTCACACTGTGCCACTTGTGGGGCTACATGTGTCGTGTGAGAGTGCGTGCGCATGCAAACACACACACACACACACACACACACACACACACACACACACACGATCTTCCTTCCTTCTTTTCTTTCTTTCTTGGTTTTTGAGACAGGGTTTCTTTGTGTAACCCTGTCTGTCTGTCCTGGAACTCACTTTGTAGACCAGGCTGGCCTCGAACTCACAGAGACCCACTTGCCTCTGTCTCCGGAATGCTAGGATTAATGGTGTGCGCCACCACTGCCTGGTCTTTTTCTTTCTTTCTTTTTTAAATTTATTTACTTTAGTGCATTGGTGTTTTGCCTTCATGTATGCCTGTATGAGGGCTTCAGATCCCCTAGAACTGGGGTTACAGACAGCTGTGAGCTGCCATGTGGTTGCTGGGAATTGAACCTGGGTCCTTTGAAAGAGCAGCCAGTGCTCTTAACCTGTCTCTTATACACATCTAGATGTGTATAAGAGACAGCTTCCTACCCCTCGCTCCGGCCGCACCCATCTTCCTCCCCCTCCCCCCCTCTCTCCTTTTTTAAAAGGCTTGGTGGTATGCACCTATGATCCCAGCACTGGGGAGACAGGGATAAGAGGACCCATGCCGTTTGCTGTTCATCCAGCCTGGACAAACTGCTGAGCTCTGGGTTCAGTGAGGGACCCTGCTTCAAAAGATAAGGTGGAGAGTAGCAGAGGAGATACCCAACATCACCTTCCGGCCTCTGCATGCACACACATGTATGTATGTTCACACATACATGCACATTCCTCTATACATACACACAGCGAGAAAGAGAGAGAAACAGAGACAGAGAGATAGTTTTCTAGTTATTCTTAGCATGAAGTACATGTTCTCATGGCCAGTCCCTCTGGGCCCTGTCCTTNTCCTCTGGACACACAGTGGCATCCTCATTGGCTGTGTGGGAACAGTCACTCTGAAGCACTTCACACATAGCTAGCCAGTGTGGAGGACCCCTTGCCTCCCAGTTACAGCGATAGTTATCACCTTGTCACCATCGTCCTCTCATGGGCNGGAAGATCTGGCTTCAGCCAGCTGTAGAGGAATGTCTCCCAGAGAGCGACCACCCAAAGGAGTCAGCGCCTCCCAGAGCTTACCTGGAGGCAAGAGGAAGCTGACACATGCTGCCCCACAACACTGTCCCTGAGTCTTTTTTCTAGGGCCTGTGCCTTGGAGGTGACAGTGATAACGATGCCTTGCATTTATAGAGCACTGTCTTTGGAATTCCAATTTAATTCGACAAATATTTGCTGTGTGCCGAGCATGTGAGGAGCCTTCAGATTGATTACTTTTTGCTAATAGGTAGACTGTCTCCCCCGGCTCCAGCCCCACACCCCAGCCACCTACTTGTACACTAGTGTGAGCACAGACATACACACACACATGTGCACACTGCAGGTCGCCCTTCCTGCCACCCCTGCCTTCAGAGATGCTGTCGACTCAAGTAAGTTCACCTCGGACTCTGAATCTGAGCAGACGGAGTCTCCGACCTTTGAAGCTACCCTGCAAAGCCCTCTCAGGAAGCGTGGTCCCATGGGTCATAGAAAGGCAGGATTCTGGGTGGTTGTCACAAGGACTTGGGGGACACCAACCCCATTCAAATTCTTGCTCTGCTTTGACATTTGGACAAGTGACAACCTTTTGGTGCCTCAGCTTCATTGTCCATACAGAAGTGATGATGACAGCCACCTCTTAGGGTCACGATGATGAGCAAGGAGGATGCATGGGAGACATTAGCAGGTGCTGACTTGAGGTGTAGGACTGGTTTCCCATAGTGACAGATCATCACAAGTGGTACCTGAGCACCTCTGTGAGGAAACCCAGTGGAAATCTGTGTCCCTGGGTTGCTCACGGCCAATCCTTGGGGCTATTCAGCCATCTCTGCAGTTCAATAGCTTACCATCTTCCTGTAAATGTGTTTAGCAGATTTTAGAGTTAAGACCAGTTCAGGACTACATCCCTAGTCCTCTCCCTTACTATCGTCCACCTACTCTGGGGCACTTGTTTCCATTGCTCAAGTTTACTCTATTTTGTGTGTATGGGTGTTTTGCCTGCATGCATGTCTATACATCACTTGTCTAAGCATCGCTCTCATACAATGCCTGTGGGGCCAGATGAGAGCAATGGATCCTTTGAAACAGGAGTTCTAGAGAGTTGTGAGCGGCCATGTAGGTGATGGGAATGGAAGTCCTCTGGGAGAGCAGCCAGTGCTCTTAACCACTGAGCCATCTCTCCAACCCATTGCTCGTGTGCAACAGCCACTGTGTGTGTGTGGAGGTCATTTGCTCGTGTGCAACAGCCACTGTGTGTGTGTGGAGGTCAGAGGACAAATTTTCAGAAANGGGGTCTGTCTTTTCACCTTACTGAGGCAGGGTCTCTCTGTTTCTGCCACCGTGCTGTGTACTCCAGACTTCTGGATAATTCTCCTGTCCACCTCCCATCTTGCCACAGGAGTCGTAGAATTACGGTTGNGCACCACCACATCTGACTTTTTGACTGGCTTCTGGAGATTAATTCTGATCATCAGTCTTAATTGATGGCTATCTCTTTCTGGGTCAATTGTAATTCTTTTTCTTTTTTTGGGATCCCATTGTGTAATACACTTCATTGATCGGCACATTCTACCATTGACTTTTTCCAGATTTTCACTATTATATATNACATGGCACGAACATTTGCCAATCAGTAGTGTTTCTGGGTCATAGGTTATGGATCTGCTCAGTTGTAGTAGCTAATGCTAAGTGATTCACACTAATCACGGAGCTAATGCCTACTCCCTTAGTAGGGCAGCAGGGCTTCACACCCTCATCAATCACTTGGTTCTGTGTAGTAGTTTTGCAACATAGCTTTAATTTTTACATTTCTCTCAATAACTAATAACATTGAAATTGAAATTTTCTGTTTTAATGAATGTATTTTAATTGTGCAAAATAATGGCTTTATTATGATCTTTATTTTTTTAGATTATTTTATTTTCATGTGTATGTGTGTTTTCCCTGCATGTATGCATGTGTACCACTCATATGTCTGGTGCTGCAGAGGTCAGAAGAGGGTTATGGATGTGAACTTGGGTCCTCTGTAAAAGCAAAAAGCGCTCTCAACCTCNGAGTCCATCTCTCCAGCCTTGAGGGATTTTGTTGGTCGGATTATTTGAAGCAGGAACACNCTTAAATGTGGATGCCACCTTCTGGTAGCACCCATATAAAAGAACATGGAAGAAGGAAGCTTTGCTTTTTGCCTGCTTGCCCTCACTCTTGCCGGCAAGTTCATCCATCCTGTTGCTGCAACATTCCTTCATGGCTATCAGAAACCTACTTCTTTAGGATTCCAGCGTAGCCTGAAGACCAGCAGCTCTCCAGGAATCCTCCAGGGCTAGATTGGGACCTCAGAGACATCCAACCTTGTGGGCTGAGCACTTGACCACTGGATTCTTGGCTTCTCCAGTGTCAGGCAGCCACTGCTGGACTGCCTGCCTCACATCCTGCAAGCCGATCTAGTCAATTCTCTTTTTAATATATGCATTCCTTCTGTTAGTTCCGTCCTGCTGTGGAACCTTGACCATCACACCAGGCAGGCACTGAACCTCTCTCTGAGCCACATTCCAGCTCATTCAAGCGTTTTGTCCACCATTTTTCTATTGGCTTTCTTTTCTTTTTCTTCTTTCTTTTTCTCTTTTTCTTTCTTTCTTTCTTTTTCTCTGTTTCTCTTTCTTTCTTTCTTCCTTTCTTCCTTTCTTCCTTTCTTCCTTTCTTCCTTTCTTCCTTTCTTTCTTTCTTTCTTTCTTTCTTTCTTTCTTTCTTTCTTTCTTTCTTTCTTTCTTTCTTCCTTCCTTCCTTCCTTCCTTCCTTCCTTCCTTTCTTTCTTTCTTTCTTTCTTTCTTTCTTTCTTTCTTTCTTTCTTTCTTTCTTTCTTTCTTTCTTTCTTTCTTTCTTTCTTTCTTTCTTTCTTNCTTTCTTTCTTTCTTTCTTTCTTTCTTTCTTTCTTTCTTTCTTTCTTTCTTTCTTTCTTTCTTTCTTTCTTTCTTTCTTTCTTTCTTTCTTTCTTTCTTTCTTTCTTGTAGCTATGCTTTTCTTGGAACTCACTATGTAGACCAGGCTGGCCTCTAACTCACAGATGTCTGCCTCCCAATTGCTGGGACTAAAGCCATGAGCCACCATGCCCATTGATACATAGGAACGGTCTCTCTCTGTCTTTCTATCATCTGTCTCCCGGGTGTGAGTCCTTAGCTGGGTTTGTGTTTTACTAATACCATTCTCCACCCTTTGGTCTGTCTTTTCCCTTCCTTTAGAGTATCTTTGGATGAGGAGAAGTTTTAATTGTCATGTTGGCCAACTGAGCAATTCTGTCCTGTAAATGCTTTTGTGTTTTCTTCAAAAACAGAACACAAAAAAACTGTTGCCAGCCCCAAAGCCTCAAAGATACTCTCTGTTTCATCTTAAAAGTGTTACTGCTTCATTGTTCTCCTCGAAACTACAATCCATCTGGAGTCTATGTTTGTATGCTGTGAGGTAGGGGTCAAGATTCATTTTTAAAATACGGGCTAGCACCATCTTGACCTCTGATCCCACCCACTCCCGATGAAAGACCTACTTTAATCAAGAAGGGCTTTTGTGTCCAAATGTGTACTTTGACAGCTGAATTCAGGAGCAGCTTTGGGGCCCCCGAGTAGGGGTCAGGGTGGCTTGCTCAACATGGGAGGTCTTGAACATGTGTGTGTGGCTCATCTCTTCCAGGAACATAGNTTTGAGAAGAGGGATGTTCGGGTTCAGGGATGAAGTGTTTTCTCCAGTTCTCAGTTAGGACTGTCACCCACTGAACTGACAAGGTTCTCAGAGTCCTAACTCCAGTACTCCTACTGGGGTACCTGGGGCTGCCTGCTCTTAGACACGGCCCTTACAGGGTCACTCACCTCAGTTTTTCTGCTCTGTACTGGCCACTGGCCAGTGAAGATGCAGNAATACACAAAACAGACAGCAGAACCCTGGCAGTGCATGCCTGTCATTATCAGCCTAGCACTGGGAAGGTGGAAGTGGCTGGGTCAGGAGTTCAAGGTCACCTTGGGATGCATGGCAAGTTGGGGGCCAGCCTGAGCAACATGAGACCTTGCCTCTAAAAACTGGAAACAAGCTGGGCAGTGGTGACTCATGCCTTTAATCCTGGCACTCAGGAGGCAAAGACAGTTGGATCTCTGAGTTTGAGGCTAGCCTGGTCTATATAGCAAGTTCCTGGACAGCCAGGGCTACACAGAAAAACCCTGTCTCAAAAAAAAAAGAAAAAGAAAAAGAAAATAAAAATGAAAACTATGAAAGAACACAGTGATGGCTATGGGAGGAAAATAGAACAGGAGAAAGATTTACCTGGTGGTTAATTCCAAGTCCAGTGTTGAGATGAGGGGGCGTCATTGAGAAGGTGACACTTGAGCAAAGTCTAAGGACTCAAGCATGGGGGGGCGTGGTCCTAAGCATAAGAAGCGGCAAATTCAGAATCCTGGGTGTGGTTGCAAGGGTGTGGATGGCAGTGGCAGCGTGGGAACTCAGGGATGAAATTCACCAGGTGAGGACTTCAGTGTGGAGGAGCTGCGTGTGGCTGGAAGGGCTAGAGGTGGCCTGATTTCCCTCCTTCCCTCACTCTCCTGACAGCGCCTCCTACTGGCAAGGAAGCCACTGACAGGGGAGCTGGGAGCAGCAGCCCCAGGAAGAAACAGGAAGGCAGCAGGACAGAAGAGAGCTGGACCTGAGAGGGCTACAGATGCCGCTCAGTTGGTAGAGTGTGCCTGGCTTACACGCGGTCCTGGGGTGGAGCCCCAGCGCTGCATAAACTGGGTTTGGGGGTGCATGCTGTAATCCCAGCACGTAGGAGGTGGAGGCAGGAGAGTCAGAAGTTCAGGGTCATTTGTGCTACACATTAAGTTTGAGGAGCCAGGTGGTGGTGGCGCACACNTTTAATCTCAGCACTGAGGAGACAGCGGCAGGTGGATCTCTGTGAGTTCAAGGCCAGCCTGGTCTACAGAGCTAGTTCCAGGACAGCTAGGGCTGTTACACAGAGAAACCCTGTCTCAAAAAACCAAAAGAATATATATAAATAAATAAAGTTTGAGGCCAGCCTGGTATATATGACCTGGGTGGGAAGGAGGAAGAGAGGAAGGGGTAGGGAAGGAGGGAGAGAGAGGAGAACACACTGGTGGAGCACCCTAACTTGGACAATTGCCACCTCCATAGTCTCACTGGAGCCACTCACCTACAAAAGAACAAGCCCAGGAAGCACTGGCAGGAAGGAACAGGAGCTGCAGGATCTCAGCCTTAAAGCCTAAGACAGTGAAACCACTTTAGAAGACACCCCGGAAGCTTCTAACCCAGTGGACAATCTAACCCACAACCTAGCAATTTCACTGCTGAGGATATACCCCAAGGGAAAGAGAGCGTATCTCCACTCAAAGGCTGTGGATGNGGCTCTGTTGACTGAGTTACAGTCTAGTGTTCGAGCCCTGGGTTTGATACCTCCTAGGACCACATAAACCAGTCTGAGTAACACACACCTCTAATCCTGGCACTCTGGAGGTAGAGGCAGGGGACCATGAGACTCTCATCTTAAAACAAAACAAGCAACACGTGGCTGGGTACAGCTCAGTGGTAAAGAGCTGGTCTAGCACGAGTGAGGACCTACTAAGTTCATATGTGAGATTCAATCTCCAGCACAACANACAAAACAAACCAAAACCAAAACCAAACCAAACAACCCCTCCAAAACCAAACACCACCACCAACAAAGGCATTAAAGAAAAATTAAAATTTTAATGGAATTATTAAAGTTTTAATTTTTTTGTGTGTATGTGTGAAAGTAGGTTGAATAAAAGAAATAAAAAGGAAAAGACATGACTGCTCCTAGGTATGGTGGAAAAGAAACTTTATTGTAGATAAAAGTGAGAGCATAGCCAGAGGCAGAGACATCTGGGAGAGTCCAGAGAGAACATGACCAGGCTGAGCTGGGACTTGAGGGGAGAGGGGGACGGTAAGGAGGAAGGGAGAGGAGGGAACCAGGTGCAGCAGCTAGTAGGCCAAAGGTACAAAAAAGGAAGGGTGACCACAATGTCTGGATTATGTAAGGAAGAACCTCTGGGGGAAGGGCAGCCCAGCCCCTGGGCTGAAGAGTTCAGGGTAGAGGGCAGGGTATGCCAGCCACACCCTGTAACAGGTAAGGACTAAGGGATGCTGGGAGAACCTGGTGGCCAGGTCCACTTTGATATGTTAAATAGGCACCTCAGACTTTTGTCCCAGGTTTGAGACTTAACATAGGTGTGTTAGGTGGTCAGAGGCATCAGATCCCCTGGAGGTGAAGTTATAGGTGCTTGTGAGCTGCCTCACATGGGTGCTGGGGATCCAACTCAGGTCCTTTGCAAAAGCAGTCCATGCTCTTAGCCACTGTGCTACTTCTCCAACCTTGTAAACTTTACTTTTTTTTTTTAAAGACTTA
>LZPO01089559.1:1047674-1060556 GCA_001675575.1 Neotoma lepida
ATACACTTACACACACACACACACACACACACACACACACACACACACACCTTTCCTGAAAACCAACAAAGCTCAGAAGAAATCCATGTGAATGATTAGAGGTTCCAGACTCCATCTTTGACCCAAGGCTATCCTGATCCTACCCCGTATATAGCCCCAAGATGGGAGTACTTATTCTTTCAGCAGCTAGACCCTGTTGGCAGCCTCTGGCTCCTAGGTCTTGGCTCACTCCTGTGTGGATGTAATCCTCACATAGGGTATGGGTGGCACAACTCTTGCGGTTCACTACATATTCAGAAACCCTTAGTGAAATTACAGCTTTAATTAAGTACAGCTGGCTGTACGTTATACTCCATATAATTATCATGTTATTATTATTATCACTTAGACAAAAGTTCAAACAAAGTTTATTGTAAATACTGTTTGGCAGAAATAACTAGGAGAGGTGAGGGCTCTGGGCTTGTATGAGTGACAAGGGGTGGGAGATGAATGAAGGGATCTTCTGGGAGGAGCAAGTGGGCGTGAGGGAGCTGAGGAGGATGAGCCGAGGGGCAGGGCCTGCTAGGCAACTATGCCACCCAGAGCAAGTTCCTCTTCTGTCTCTGGGCCTCAGTTACCTTCCGTTGGATGGAGAAGGATTCATATATTCCACAAATAATGAGACATATGTCCTAAGCAGTGTTCTATGCTTTGGAGCTCAGAGGCCAGCCATGTAGACAAAAAGTCTACTTTCCCAGAGCTGAAACTCTAGGATAAAGTCAAAAGCTAACCAACAGATGTAAAATTAAGCTTGTGCTAAGTTAGGGANCCAAGAGTATACAGAGGGAAAAGACAGCAGGGCAAGGGCTATTGGGATGACTGGGGGTGCTATGTCAGGAAGGCTGACTCTTCCATTGGAGAAAGAATTAGAAGGAAAAAGTGAGTGGAGGGAAAACCTCTTCAGCTCAGTTCTATCTGAGGCAGGAGCCTGGTTGGCATTGTCAAGGACTGGCTGGGAAGCCAGAGTGCATGGAGCAGAGGAAGGGAAGAGAAAGTGGTAAGAGGTGACTTCAGAAGGGAAGTAGGGTACACAGCCTAGGAGACCGGCCAGGCTGTGAAGCAGACTAGAACTTACCCAGAAGGTGCCTGTCTGGGCTCAGCAGTTAGGAGTACTTGCTGTCCTTTCAGAGGACCCAAGTTGGATTCCAAGCGCCCACATCAGGGAGCTCAAAACTGTCTGTAACTCCAGCTGCAGGAGATTTAGAGTCCTCTTCCAGAATGTGTGCGCACCTGTACTCATGTGGCATTCACTCACACAGACAGACAGACATATAAAAATTAAAAAATACACATCTTTATTAAGTGATGGGAGGCCATTTGGGGGTCATGATCAGAATTAGATTCCAATTAGAGTTTCTGGACAGGGAGTTGGCTCAGTGGGTAAGAAGATTTGCTGAGCAAGCATGAGGACCTAAGTTCAAATCCCTAGCACCTGTNTAAAAAGCCAGGTGTGGCTGTGTGTCTCTGTGACTTTAGCGCTTGGGACCAGAAGCAGGATTGTAAGGCCTGCTGGCTCCCACCCGAGCTCTGGGTTCAGTGAGAGACTCAGTCTCAAAGTATTGAGGTAGAGACTGGCGTGAAAGATGCCTGGCATCCTTCTCTGACCTCTCGCTCTGCATGCAGTGGACGTGAACCACTTGCGCGGGCACACACCCACCCACACACCTACACCCACACACACACCCACTAGATGCTTTAGGATTGCCGAAGTTCCTTCTGACCCTCCTACCTCTAAGATCCTAAGACTTTATTCCTTAAGACAGATTTACTGTCTGTCACAGCCACACAATGACTGGGCTCAGCAGGGTGTTTCTTCTGTGGGGTCTCTCACTTGGTTCCAACTGGAGGCAGCTGGGACTGGAGCCAGACAAAGGCTGGAACTGGAGGGATGTCCAGGCTATATCTGTTTCACNNACATGTCTAGCATCTCAACTGGGGTGGACATAACTGCTGGGCACTGGGCCAGGCAACCTTCTTTCTGTGTCCTGGTGACCTCTCCAGGAAGTTAACTGTGGCTTCTTACCATGGTGGACTCCTCACGTGGTAGTTGACAAGAGGCAAGCTTATTGTTGGAAGTTGCACAGGGCTACTTTATCCTGCCCATCCCAGATTCAGCAGGAGAGACCCTTCCTACACAAGGGCATGCATTTGAGGAAGTATGTTGATGTAAGGCTACCTTTGAGCCCATTAGGAAAGTCACAAAAATATTAACAATTACCATTCCTCAAGAGCTTCCTATGGGCCAAGCCCTGACCTGGCACCCACACTTTATTTGATTTTCTTGTCAACAGTGTGAGGTGGAGGCAGGATCACCAATCACAGTTTCCAAGTGGGGAAATCTGAGGCACAGAGAGGCTGAACGTCTGACTTGGAGTCACTCAGCTAGGCAGTGGGGACTGGGATTGAATCCAGGCCGTCTGGCTTCAGTTCTGCTTCTGCAAACTCCAGCTTCCTCAGCAGCTGGAGGAGAAGCACTTCCAAACAGCTGGAGGCAGAGAACCCTTCCCTGGCCTCCCCAGCAGCCCCGCTCTGGGGTGTGGTGAGTATCTGGGTGTGTGCATGCATTTATTTTATGTGTGTATGGGTGTTTTGTTTGCATGTATGTCTGTGCACCACATGTGTGCCTGGTGCCAGCAGAAGCCAGAACAGGGTGTGTGACTCCCTGGGACTGAAGTTAACAGAGGGCTGTGAGCCACCATGTAGGTATCTGGGAACAGAATCCCAGATCCTCTAGAAGAACAGCCTGACTTATTTTATTTGTTTATTCATTTAGAGGTAGGGTCTGTCTACACAGCCCTGGCTGACCGGGAANTTACTATCTAGAGGAGGCTGGCCTTGAACTCAGAAAAATCTGCCTGTCTCTGCTTTCTGAGTACTGGGATTAAAGGCGTGCACCACCACACATGACTTTTGCCTGTGTTCTTAACCTCTGACATTTTCCAGTCTCTCACTTCATTTTATGAAATATGTAGAACAAAAGGAGTGTCTACATGGACCCTGGCAACNGGTAGGTGACTTTAAGGTAGGTTTGGACTACCAACTCCTGATGGGTGTGTGTGTGGGAGGGTTGACATGAGCTTGCATAGGCCTGTCATGCTTTCCTTTGGGGGTCTCAAACCCACTTTGCCCTGATTTGGAAACAGGGGCAGACTGCTTTGGTCGCCTGGCTCCTGTCAAGGACCCATTGTTCACTCTCTTCCCTGCCCATCACCTAGCTGGGCCCCCAGACCAGGTTGTCTGTCACTGACACCAGCAGAGGTTCCCAGGCTGACACCCCATGGCAGCCACACTCGCACAAATCTTTAATTGTTTAGTTTAAAGAATTGTGTTTTGACCGCGAGGGGATTTTGGCTGGAGCTCAAGAAGTGATAACGATATTCCGCTGCCAAGACGTCTCTGAGGCTCTCTCTGTGTTAATGTGCACTTTCAAGACGCTCCAATTAACTGCATCAGGTCTGGGGAGAGAAAGGGAGAGGGAATCGGCAGGGGGAGAATGGGAGGAGAGCAGACAGGGCCCCCCAGTCTTTTTATTAGCAAACAAGTGGGGGTGGGTGGATGGGTGACAGAATTCTTCAGGCCTGGTTCCAGTGAAGTGGTGTCTCCTGCTGTGGAGGGGGGAGACTCTGATGAGAGGGAGATGTGGAGGGAGAGACATCAAGGCAGCTACTCAGAGGCCTTGGCCTGAAATTCTCCATGGGGACCTGCTCNACCTGTCTCTAACGCAGTGTGGGCTTCACCCTTCCTGTTGCTGCAACCCTTTCATACAGTTCCTCATGTTGTGGTGACCCCCCCAACCATAAAATGATTTTTGTTGCTGCTTCATAAATGTATTTGCTAGTTATGAATTGTAATGTAAATATCTGGTATGCAGGATATCTGATATTCGACCCCCGTGAAAGGGTCGTTCCCCCCACGGGTTGAGAATATGCTCTGATATCTCCCATTCCCTACCTCTTCCTCTTTCTGTGCACCCCAGGATCCCTCTAACTCAGAGGGAGAAACAGGCACAGAGCCAATCCTGGAGAATCCTAGCTCCAGCTCCCAGCCCCTTACCCCCCTAGCCTTCTCTTCTGTTTCTCTCTGGCACTCAGGACTGTTTCTGGAACTTTCTGGGCAAGGTTTACTTGCAGACAGGGACTTTTCCCCTCGCCCTGCCCTCTGCTGGGAATGCCCCTGCCAGGTATCTCCAGGGCTGCTTTCCTCATTTCCCAGAGGCTTGAGGCTGAGTCCCAGCATGTAATCATCCTGTCACTTCCTAACCTTTCGTAGCTTTGTCTCCACAGCCTTGGTCACTGTCTCACTGCGACCACTGTGAGCACAGAGGTTCCATTAAAGCAGGACAGCACGGGTGCATGTGGAGTCTTCAGTGACTCATTCTTTTCGTACCCACATAGGCAAGCACCCCACTACTGTACTATGTCTCCAGCTCCTTTTCTTTCTAAGACAAAGTCTTATCTATCCCAGTCTGGCTTCAAACTCTATGCAGTGAAGGATGTCCTTGAACTTGTGATCCTCCTGCCTCCACCTCCCAAGTTCTGGGGTTACAGGACACAGCTACCTGCATCTGAGCCACCCCATCCCCAACCTTTTTTTAAACTATTATTTTTTTATTTTAGGCAACTTCTTGCTGTGTAATTCAGACTGACCTCGAATTTGTGGCAATCCCTCTGCCTCTGCGTTCAGAATGCTGGGATTAAGGTGTGTTTCACTTCCACTACACCAGGTNGAGTACAGAATGAATGAAATCTACTTACCCGGCAGTCCTTGCCAGACAGTTCTCTCCTCCATCTGTGTGGGCATCCCTCCCTCACCTGCCACTTTCCTGACCCCAGACCTCAACTCTGCGTCTTGACCCTTAGCCTTGCCGACTCTCTAGGGTTCAACAGGGGCCTAACCCTGCCCTTCACCCTGCTGTCGCCCCTCCCCCACTCAGCCAGCCCCCTTTTAATTAAATGTCCCAGGCTTTCAGAAGCCTGAACTCTCAAGGGCTTTTGGAATTCCACTTCTACCCTGGGCCAGGCAGGTTCCTGAATATCGTACCAGGGGCTCTATCAGGTTCCCAAGTGGATTTGGCCAGGGGAAATACGACCCTTCCCAGGCCTCCAGGTTCCTTCTTAGAGTGTTAGGATGGTCTGCAAATGACTCTGTTTGGCCCCCGAGGTGGCAAGGTGGCCAGGCGACGACTCTGCTCAACTCCACCCGGAAAAGAATGACTTTTCTACATGCGGCCTCCCCCACCCCGCCAGTCTGCCTCACACACACTTGCACACCCGGTTCTACCCAGAAGCATCTAGAAGCAGGAGCCCCCTTCAAAGAAGCATGTACACATTCCGCTACTTCAGCATCCCGGGGTGGGGGAGACCCTCACGGTTGAGGGACCAGGGCAGCCACTGAGGTGGGCCAGAGCTGACCCGGGCTAAAGAGAAGCAAAAGAGGGCTCAGACTTTCTTGGGCCTCCCCCTCCTCCCGCATCCCTCCCGGGCCCCTTAGGCCTCCAGGGGAGGGTCAGCGCGGGAGGCTCAGGTTACAGCGAGTCGAAGACAGGAAGATTTAGCGAGGGAGCCTCACAGCCTCACAGTGCGCCATTTGTCCGCCTTTGAAACCGGAGGCTGCTGGCCGAGCTGGGGGGCGGCGGGAGGCCGCGGGACGCCCGGGTGAATTATCGCCCGCTCGGGCCCCCTCCCCCAGCCCGGCTCCTGTTTCTCCAGGTGCTGGGGTGTTTTGCTACGTGTTAATTTGCCCCAGTTGACGCGCCCATTCGTGGCCCCAGCCCCGCAGCGGGAGGCCAGCCCGCCCTGGGGTGGCCCGTGGGAGCACTGTAGTGCACCGAGGGGCAGCGCGAGCCCTTGAGGGACCGTGATCGGGTGGGAAATTTGCGGAGCTGGGGGTGTCCGTACACAGATGGCTTGCACCCCCCTCTCCCTACAGCCCCTCCAGAGCAGATGGGCGNGCTCTCACAGCGACCCCTGCCGGCCCCTGACGCCCCCTCTTCCTCCATGGAACTTCTATGGTTTGAGGCATCCTGTCGTTGGATCCTTTTAAGTCTAGTCTGGCTCCAACAGCTATGATTTTTTTAAAAAGACTTATTATGTTTGTGTCTATGTGTGTCAGGAGTCNCCTAAAGCCAAGAAGAGGGCGCTGGATTCCCCCACCTGGAGTTAGGGGTGGTGACTGCCTTGTGGGTGCTGAAAAAGCGAACCAAGGTCCTCTGCAAGGGAAGCGCTCTGAACTACCTAGCCATCTCTCCGACTCTTTCTATCTCCCTTCTTTTTGAGACTGGGTCTCACTTTGTAGCCCTGGTTGTCCTGGAATTCACTATGTAGACCAGGCTGGCCTGGAACTCACAGACATTCACCTGCCTCTGCCTCTCCAGAGCGTGGGATTAAAGGTATGTACACCATTGCAACTGGCTGGCTGCATCTATGAAGTTTTTGAGACAGAGGGACTGAGGTTCTAAGCTAAGTAATTTGCCCAAGGCCACACAGCTATTGGGGAGCAAGATCTGTAGGTGAGTTGTGTTCCGAACCCAGTGTTCTTGGAAGGAGACAGACAGGTAGGGCAGTCAACCCACTGCTGGCTGGGGTGGGGATGGGGATTGGGGGCTGGCAATCAGGGAGACTGGGAAGCTAGTCACCAGCCTGACTTTGCCCTTTGACCCCGAATGCTTGGTGACAACTGCTCCCTTGAGGCTGAGCTAGGGTGAGGGTTGGGTATGAGTCAGCCACTTGTCCCAGCTGGCTCTGAGTGTAGTTAGCTAGCCTGAGGGCACCACCCCCGTCTCCCCACCTTCTGCTTTCTCACATGTCCTTAAAGATGGAGGAAGAATGGATTTCTGGGATGACTACAAAGGCTAACCCCTAAGGCCTGACCTCCCTCCCCACTCTTCCCTCCTTATCTCCCCCTGCTTGGGGCCTCTCCCCTCCCCTTCCTTCCTCAGAATGATGTAACCACTTCCCTGGACACTCACAATTCCCAGCCCACAGTGACCTATCTTTTCCCCATACTGATCTTTCTCTCCTGGCATGTTGCAGCTCCTATGAGCCGGGTAAGGGGCTGTGGTGGGCTAATGAGGGAAGGGAGAATGGCTGCCTCTACTTCCTACCCAGAGGAATACCAACCCAGAGAACAGGACAGAGTTTGGGTACTTACATCTCCCCTGAACTCTCTGACCATCTGTTCCTCTCACACCAGTCCCAGCAGAGCTCCAGCCTGTACCTCTTGACCTCATCTATGACTTGACTCTCAGCAGGGGTATGGTTTCCTTACCTCCTGCTCTTGTCCAGACACCAAGGCTGAAGAGGAAGGTGAGGTGAGCACACCCAGGGAGAGAGGGCTCCAACCTTCCTCCCAGCCCCACTAGGCCTAACTCAAGTAAATCAGCCTTGGACTTGAATGGAATCTGATGGGACCTCTTTCACGTGAAAATCCCTTTTGTTGATCTGTCTTCTGGAGTGATTGTAAAGTTAGGGTGAGCTCAGCACACAGTAGGTGCTTTGTCTATGATACCTTTCTAGGGGTGTTGGTCAGCGGGTGACTTAAGTAGGAGGGGCCAGGAGAGGGTGTGCCTGTGAAGTAGGAGAGGTCAGGAGAGGGTGTGTCTGTGAAGTAGGAGGAGTCAGGAAAGGGTGTGTCTGTGAAGTGGGAGGGGCCAGACAGGGTGTGTCTTGAAGTTGAAGGGCCAGGAGAGGATGTGTCTGTGAAGTGGGACGGGCTAAGAGGGGTTGGCCTATGAAGTAGATGATGCCATAATTGGACAGGTCTGTGAAGTAGGAGGGGCCAGGAAGGTGTCTGTGAAGTAGGAGGAGCCGGGAGAGGGGGAGCTGTGAAAGGGTGGAGTCAGGAGAGCCGCAGGGAAGAGAAGGCTTCTAGATTGTTCTGGAATAGAGGAGGGAAAGGCAGAAAGATGATTGCAGGCCTTGGTTACTAGGTGGTGGTTTCAGTAGTGTGTGTCTGTTACTGAGTCATACAAGAGAAGGAAAGACAGATGCAGGAAGCTCCCTGGAGCCAAGGGTGGAGGNGGATTAAGTTCCCCATTTTCCGAACACCTCAAACCCTGCAGCACCACCGTGTGAACTCTTTTCTTATCTTCCTTACTATTGTGGCAAATCAGCAATCCCTCTGCTGTACATGCGCCCCACTCAGAAGAAAGACTACATCTTCCAGATCCTTCCTCAGCTCAGCATGGCCTTGACACAGTCAGCCTAATGCTCACATGTCAGTTGGGATCCTCGGAGGGTGTTTTGCTGCTGTCTGAAATGTAGGTGTGATCGTTGGGGCTTGAGGAGCCCTATTGGATCATGGGGTAGATGCCATGGATTTGGGAAGATGACTCCAAAGGAGCTGCCTGGGGTGCTGAGGACTTTGTGAACTACCAAACTAACCCTGAGTTAAAAAAAAATTGTCTGTGTATGATGTGTGAGTGTGGATGTGCATGTGTCATGGCATTCCTGCATGCAGAGGTCAGAGGACTCCGTGGAGTCCTTTCTCTCATCTTTATGTGGGTTCTAGGATTAAACTCAGGTCCATAGCTGTGTGCTGCAAGCTAGGTACCCATTGAGCCATCCTGCTAGGCCCCTGAGCTGCTTATGTATGAGGCTTCTGTTTGTGAGAGAAATAAACTTGTATCTACTATCTTGGATTTTCTGACACATAAATTTAATCCTGAGTAAAACACGGCCAGAGCAGGGGTTGTCTGGGGAAGGGACATGTACGGCCTCGACAGTAAAACTGCACTGAGATCTCCTACCTCAGTGTCACACACTGCTTTTCTGGCCCAAGAGGGCTTGAGAGCCTGCCCCGGAGGGTGATGACAGAAGGATTTGCTCAGCCAGGTCTCTGGGAAGTGGTGACCCTGTCTGTTCCTTCCCCAGGCTGCCCCTGTCTTGCTCCTCACCTCAGTCTGGGCCCAGGGAGGCACTGCTCAGCTTTCTCTTGGGTGTGGCCAAAAGGAAAAGCTGAGGGTAGGAAGGTGGGGGTGGAACCAGCCTGGGGTCTCTGGGGAGACGANATTCAGGAGTTTGCAGCTCCTTCAGGGCCTCTCTTCTCCACTCTTGCACTTTGCTGGACTCAGGACTCCGATGCCTTCTTGATCCTTTCTGGTATTTGACACTCAGCACCGCCAGCCTCTGCAGTGTCTTTTCCCCTAGCTCCTCTGGGCTCCAGAAATGGCCTTTCTATAAGTCCTCATTACAATCTAATTCTTGAACCAACTCTGGGGGAAGCTGCTTTCCTCCTGGGACCCTTCCCTGACACACTACCTTTTGCTAAAGTCCTGAAGAAAGCCAGGGGCAAAGGCAGACCCAAGGACAGAAGAGAGCCACCAGGACAGAGCAGACAGCACAAGGCAGGTTCAGAAGGTGGAAAGAGAGCAGGATGAACAAAGGTGGACAGTACGAGGCAGACAGGAGGTGGTGGGTGCTAGAAATGGACAAAGAGGAAAAGCCAGGCATTAGTGTTGGGCATGGTGGCACAGCCCATTAATCCCAGTACTTGAGAGTAAGAGGCAGGCGGATCTGTGAGTTCAAGGCCAGCCTGGTATAGACCAGGCCGGAAAAAGACACACAGTGAGACCCTCTTGGGGAGGAGGGTGGTCACACATGGAGGAAGGGACAGATAGACAGACGAGGANGGCAGTCAGGGAAGCCAGAGACAGCGAGGGAGGGCTGGCACCAAGAAGCATAAAGATGACATGGAAGTGGTACATAGTCAGAGGGGAGCCAGAAGGACCACTGAGGACAGCAACAGAGAGAAGGAAAACTCTAGTTACTTCAAAGACCTCAGCTGTGGGCCAGGGAGATTGCTCAGTGGGTACAGTGCTTGTGGTGCAAGCAGGGACACCTAAGTCCAGCTCTTCAGAGTCCATATGAAAAGCTGGGTGCAGTTTTTTGAGATCTAGTGCTGGAGGTGGAGACAGAGTGATCCTTGGAGCTTACTGACTCCAGCCGACCAACGAGCTCCCGGGTCAGAGGACAAGTCTCTCTCTCTGCACAATGGGTCCTGAGGATTGAACTTCAATTTTTAGGCTTACCAGCAAGGACCTTTACTAGCTGAGCCATATTGCTGACCAAAATAAATAAAATTTTAAAAACGAAAGGAAAATAAGGGGAGAGCAGTCGAGGAAAACACCGGCTGTCCACTTCTGGCCTCCACACGCATGCGCATGTGAACATGTACAAACACACGCTCCTCCCCTAACCGTGATCTAAGGTTCACTTAGAGCTTACACTTAGCACTTAACTTGTGCCTCCAGCCCACGTCTCTGGTCCACACGGCTGCCAGGGCATGAGTCGAGTGGAAAGCCTGTGCAGTGGAGCCAGGGGGCCAGCAGAGCTGACTGAAGTCCAAGGGAGTGAAGATGTGTACCAACAGGGCATCGGGATGGGAAGCCGTGGAATTCAAAGAAGGGGGTTACCCACAGGATGCTGCCTTTCTTTACAAGGACACAGGCACCGCTAGTTCTGCCCAACCAGGAGGACACCAGGGACACACACTCCCACCAGACCCTCCTGTCTTTCCTTTGGCTGTCACCGTCATTGACCAGGGTTGGTAGCGAGGGAGCTGGGGTACAGAAGGGTCAAGGTTAAGGTAAAGAGCCGGGCAGGCTGGGGAGCTGACACTCGTTGGCCATACTTAGCCCTGAGAGTGAGTTGGCTCCACCCAGGGTGGGCTCAGCTGGGGCCCCACTGTGCATGTTGGGAGCTACAGAACCACAGGTGTCCTTAGCCTCTCGGAGCTCAGCTTCTTCCTTTGCCAACTCAAGGTGGATTCATGCCAGTTTCCCAGGACTAACAATCAAAAACATTGTGCATGGTAGCGGGACTGTATAATCTGAACTGGTGAGGTAGAGATAGGTGAATTCTTGGGGCTCACTGGCTGGCCAGTCTAGTCAAATTGCCAATTTCTAGGCTAGTGGGAGACCCTGCCTTTTAAAAAAGAAGAGAAAGGACAAGAAAGAAGACGGATAGCATGGGGTTGTTCCCTGGCCTCCGCTTACACATGCATACATCGAGTGTACCTGCACACATACAAATCTCTGACTGTAGTAGTAATAGGCACACATCATGCCCACATCCAGGCTTCCAATAAAAGGGAGCAGAGTACCTTGGAAAGACAGCTGATTCTAGACCAGGGCAGGACAGTCGCAAAGTCAGCAGTGAGCTCTGAGCACTAGCTTTTACTTTCTTTTGAGACAGGGGTTCCCTATGTAGCCTTGGCTGGCCTGGAACCTGTAGCAATCCTCCTGCCTCTAACTCCCAAGTGTTGAGATTATGGGCATGTGCCACATCTCCAGTTTCTTAGTGCTTTATAGTTCCAGCCCATGTGGAAGCGCTTAAGTGAGGCAAGGCAAAAGAAGTTCTTGTCAAAGCTCATGTCACGAGTATGTATGCCAAAGGGACACAGGATGCAACAGCAGAAGCCCCCTAGGACCCAATAGGAACAACTCAAGCAGCCAAATAAATACACCAGTGTTAAATACTCGAAGTGTAATATAAATATCCCTGAGTCTATGCTGACATAAATAAGTGAATAAATAAATGAGGGTGAAATCTCCCNTGCAGGAGTGATGTAAATAAAGGCTAAGGCTGGAGCTCAGAATATAAACTGGGCATGGTGACATGCCTGTAATCTCAGCATTCCAAAGGGAGGCAGGAGGATTAGAAGTTCAATGCCTTCCTTGGCTGTATAGCAAGGTAGAGATCAGTCTGGGCAACAGGAGACCCTGTTGGGAGTGGGGTGGGGGGAACCTGACCTATGCTTTGAATTTTTAGAAATATTGTGAGCTAATACACTGAAAGTGCCTAGAACTCTGTTAGACTGTTGCTGGTGTAACAAAAATATTTATTTTGAAGGAAGGTGAGGCAAGGGATTGCCCCAGGCAACTGGGGTATGGGAGGCTTCCTTGGCAGAGGCTGTGTGTTGTCCCTTACGAGCAGAGCCCTTGGAGGAGGGGTTGACAGTAATTGGAGGCCACATTGACATCGGGGGCTGCTGTTGCCCGCATTTGGGGACAGTAGATCTCTTAGGGGAGACCTTGGGAGGAAGCCATGGCACTGCCTTGGGGGTCTTCAATCTGGAAGTTGGTGGAGGCTCGGTCAGAGGCTGGTTTCTTAGCCAGCTAGTCTCTTCTCTGGTTGCCAATGAGGGCAAGGTTTTGGAGGTGGAGCAGGAGGCCAGGGAAGGCAGGGGATGGAGCCTCATCTTTGTCTTCAGTCTACACCGGCAGAGGCAGGGTCCACGGAGTGGGGGCAGGGAAAAGTCTTCCCACCACCAGGCTTGCTCTGGAGGGTACCTTGGCCAAGCCATCAGACCCCACACTGAGTCCTGCTTGGGTGCTCCGAGAAGGACTTTGATCCTGAGCAAAATAGAAAGGAAGAATGGTATCAGGTAAAGAGGAGACACAGGAGCGGCAGAGGCCAAGATGGTCATAGACTGATGATCTCCAGGGAGCTGGACAGAGGGGTGGGAGCCAGTGCTGGAGGGATCGGGGAGGCAGGAGTAAGTACAATGTCCTACGAACCTGTTTGCTTCTTCTTCTTCCTCTTGTTCTTTGTGTACAGTGTCCTCTTCCTCCTCCTCCTCTTCCTCCTCCTCCTTCTCCTTTTCTTTGTCCCAAATGTCCTCCACTAGTGGGATCTCGGGCACAGGATTGAAGATGGAATTCACCCATCTTTCCTCTTAAAAAATAGGGGTGGTAGGAACCTCACATGAAGGGAATCCAGGATTGATAGATTCAGGGTTGGGGAAGAATCATATCCCCCCTTCCTGTATTACCCCCACCTTCCCTAGCTAACCCTCCCACTCTACATTTCTGCTTTAGGCCTACATATGCCAGGCTATTTGGAT
>LZPO01089559.1:1100107-1117279 GCA_001675575.1 Neotoma lepida
CAAACCTTGTTGAGACACAGTTTCCTAGAAGTGAAACATTCCATTTTGGAGGCACCTGATAGGACTCAGGACATAAAGAAATGTACAGACTTCGTAAGTAGGTAAAATCTCCCATGTCTCAATTCCCTGAAGATTCAAAGATTCTGAAGGCTCCTCACCAGGGTTATATGAGCCTTAGCAGTTGCTGTGGAGAAAGGACTCCAGCTAGACCAGCCTTGAGTTGTCCAGGGAGCTCCAGGATCTGGCTCTGCGTGCTCCTGGGAGTAAGCTCAGTAAACCCACTGCTTTTCTAAACCAGACTTGGGTAGAATCACCTCTCTGATCTTTCTGTATCCTAGCCTGGGCTAACAGGTGTTTGTTCATGCCTTACAAGGATCTGTCCCACCACATCTTCTCCAGGATGGCTTCACATGCACCAAATGTTTGGAACAAGTGTCCCAAACTGAGTCCACACAACCTAAGCTCAAGTGACCCTATGGAACCGACTGGCAGAAGTACAGCCTTGTTTTCTTGGGCCTTGACTGGGAATCTAGCATTTCTTTCAATGAGGAATGTGGACAAGCAGCTGCAGATGTTAGCAGGGCGGGAGACATTGTCGACAGTGAAAATCATGTGTATTTCCATATCTCATCCCGTTGTTGCAGATATCTCAAAATATCATTACATTCATCACTACTTGGAAATTACGGCAGTTATTAGGCCTGCCACTAGATTGCACATAATTGCAGTCTTCCTGTTGACAGACAGCCATGTAATGTAACTGGTCCAGGCTGAGCCCAGGAGGCATACAGCTAGGAAATGGGGAGTCACATGGGCTCACATTAGTGAGCCAGACGTCCACATTGCTTTCCTGTAGGCCTGGCCTGTTGATCAATGATTATGATTGACTTCAGCTCTATGTCCAGGACTTCCAGTAGGTGAGTCCTTTCCATCAAATTGGGCAGGATTTCTCTGGGGACTATGAACTGTGACTTTAACATACACAGAGCCATCTCTACCCATCATGCAAAATAGAGGGTCATTCAGATTGACAAACAGAGGCATCCCCTGGACATCGCTGTTCTGGAACACTACTGGGTAAGTGTTGATAAGACCCTTCATCTTGGCAATGGAGGTTTCTTCATTGAGCCCAGGATCTTTAGTCTAGGAAGGGCCCCACTTATCTTCCATGGCTCCTGCTCTGGGCATCTGGGAAAGGTGATGGTTTAGGTTTCTTTCACTGTTAAAGTTCAGGCACAATCACTAGCACAGTGGACTTCTTAAGGTTTGCAAAACCAGGATTCCAACAAGATTTTTTTTTTTTTGATACATGATGCAGCCCAGGCTAGCCTCCAGTTTGCTATGTAGCCAAGGATGGCCTTGAACTACTGATTCTCCTGCTTCTCAAGTGCTAGGATTATATATTTGCCCCACCATACTCAGCAAGAATTCTTAATTTTCCTTAATATCAACAGGCTCATAGCCCAAAACTGCAATCGGTCTTCACACTGGTATATTTTCAAAAAAATTAATGTAACTTTAACTCATTTTTATTTATTTAAATTTCTTTTATGTGTATAGGTACCCACATAGCCCAGAAGGTGTCAGATCCCTTGGAACTGGAGTTACAGATGATTGTGAGCCCACATGTGGGTACTGGGAACTGAACTCAGGTCCTCTGCAAGAGCAGCCAGTGCTCTGAACTGCTGAGGCATCTCTTCAGATCTTAAATTTATATTAAAAGACATTTATTGACTGACTGGCTGACTGACTGGCTGACTGAGGTGTGTGTGTGTGTGTGTGTGTGTGTGTGTGTGTGTGTGTGTAGGTATTAGAGGATAAATTTGTGGGAATTGATTCTCTCCTTCCACTATAATGGGTCCCAGGGATTGAACCCTGATCACCAGGCTTGCCAGCCAGTACCTTTACCTACCAAAGCCACCTCACTGGCCCTGCTACCTCCTTTCTACAGACTGTGAAGACAGCCTTAGAAACCTTCAAAGATTCCTGACAAGGGAACTGACTCCAATGACTTCATTCTAGAGGAGTAGGTGTCTTGCAAGATTTTATTGTCAGAAAATATTATTTACTAACTTTTGTCTCTTCCTCTCAACTCTTTGTTCTCCTCCTCTTCCTCCTCTTTGTCCTGCTCTTCATCTCTCTTTTCTGCACAGGGTCTCCTATATTCCAGGTTGCCCTCAAGCTTGCCATATAGCTGAGGCTGGCCTTGAACTTCTGATTTCCCAGCCTTCACCTCATCAGTAGTGCTGTTTTGAAGTGGATGTGGAACCTTTAGGAGGTGAGGCCTTGCTGGAACGGGCTCACTGGAGGTGGGCTTTGACGTTGTGTAGCCTCTCCCACCTCTCTACTTCCTGACTGTGGATATGTGACCAGTCAACCTTCTACTCTTGTGACCATGCTGGCCCTGCCCTGATGGTTCCTATCCTCTCTAACTGCAAGAATAAACTTTTCTTTAAGTTGCTTCTTGTATCCTGTTTAGTCACAGTAATGAACAGAGTAACTAGTATACCAGCTGCTTCTGGCCCTCCCTGGGATGAGACTGGATGGAAAGATGCTCTTCTCCAGCAGACTTTGCACTGATTTCTTGGACCACATGCTGCTCCCATCTCTGAGCTTCTCTAGTTCACTCATTTTACTAAACTTAAAAAAATTATTTTAAATATTATTTTTGTGTGTACAAGTGTGGGTGGACCAACGTGGGATCACTTTTGTTTTTTTACCTTGTGGAAGTCCTGGGTTTTGAACTCAGATCTTCAGGCTTGGCAGAAAGCACCCTTAGCTGCTGAGTAATCTCCCTGGCTCCAAATTCACTAATTTCATAACTCTAGAACAGTCTTCAGGTTTCCTGCCAGGTTGGACAAGCATGGTGGGGGGAGGGAGGGAAGGGGTCTCCCTACTCCTCACACAGGGCTATTTAGCCCTCTCCTGCTGCTTTCTCAGATGTCTGAGAAACCTTCCCTAGGCTCTTCTCTTAGGTGCCTTCTGTGGACAGCAGGGTTTGACGTTATTCCTCTTGGCTAGGTCATTTCCCACTGTGCCATCTGCTTTCTTTTTTGACTATGCTTTGAGGAGTCAGGTGTATCCTAGTCAAGATGGAGTTGTTTCTCTCCTTTTTGAACAACACTCAAGAGAGGAGGGTGGGGAAAGCTCTAGGGTCAGCGGGAGCTTCGTGTGTGTGTGTGTGTGTGTGTGTGTGTGTGTGTTCCCCCAGGTGCCAGGCTTGGGAGGCCCTGCATCTGGTGGAACACTCTGCTGCTGCCATATTGAAATTCACACTTATGTTTGAGCGATAGTCCCCACATTTTTGTACCGGGCTGTACTGTACTTTACGGTACAGTCCCACACTGGTGACATCCTCAATCTGTTTTCCACATTGTTCCAGTAATAATTTTGATACAGAAACTCAATCATGTCAAGTTCTTGTCCAAAGACCTCAGTCACCCCTGTCAGAATGAAGGTTAAGCTTCCCAGGGTGGTGTGTAAGGCACCACGATGGGCACAGTAGCATCTTTGAAATGGCCTGTTTCCACTTTCGCAACCTCTGGAGTGGATGGATCGAGGCACTTTCTTATTCAAACCTCTGCACACTTGAGAGAAGGCCCTAGCCTCACATGGGTTCTTTAGATCTCCCTGAGCTGTACTCCCTACAGGACCTCCTCAGTCCCGTTGCTTAACCATCAGGCACCATCTCTGTCTGCATTCTGCTCTCACCACTGTCCTCTAGCTCAGTTTCATTATCCATCCAATCATGGTTCATACAAAAATTACATGTGCAGGGCTGGGAAGATGGTTCAGTGGTTAAGATTGCTGGCTGCTTTTCCAGTGGACCCAGGTTCAACTCCCAGCATCCACAAGGTGGCTCACAACTGTCTGTGACTCCACTCCAGGGGCTCTGATGCCTTCTCTGCCTTCCTCAGACACCAGGTACACATGAGGCAAAACACCCACAGTTAAAAACATTACTCTAGCTTATTTGTTAGTTATCTCTCTCTGAAGTTGGGGTTTGGCTTCTTCACTGCTGTATCTCCAGTGCCTCACTCACCTTGGTGAATGAAAGCATCGTCCTTTTTGAAGAAATGTGCAGCAGTCCTTACCACCAGGTCGGGATACGCAGGCCCCAGCGTTCGGTGGAAGCAGGCTTGGGCTGGGAAATTGGAAAAGGTTCTGACTGATGGGGCTGGAGAGAGCTCAGTGGCTAAGAGTACCAAATGCTGAGTCCAGATGTCAGCACTCATGTCCGTGTGTGTGTGTGTGTGTGTGTGTGTGTGTGTGTGTGTACACTCCTACACACATGTACACACACACACAATTTTAAAAAGTTGTGGATGAGTATGTGATGACAGGAAGAAAGAATTTCACCTACGATAGGTTGTCGTTGGCTATCGCAAGAGACTGATTTAGGGAGCCCTTACTTTGGGCTCAAGAAGAAAGTCCCTTCAAAATCAATTACAAACTGTTTTTCTGTCCTCAGGGGCACATGTAGACACTAGCTCCTATTTAGCCTTACTCTAGATCCTGGGAGGGCAGTTGCCTCATAGTGATGTTAAGAAATTGTGAATTGATAATAATATTTACAGTTTTCCAGAAACTATGACTCAATGATAGGACCCTTAGTGAGCTTCCAGCTGTGGCTGAAGAAACAATCAAATCATGTGGTTATACATCCAGGTAGTTGGTGGGGGCAGTACAATGGGAGAATGGTAGATTGTGATGTCAGAGGACGTGAAGCTGGTGGCGTTGATAGTGACTTGGAAGGTAGGGGTGGAGGAGGTGAGGAATGGTTGTGCTTGATGCTCACTTTGGAAATAGAGCCAGTGTGAGCTTCTGTGAATTATCGTAGAAAGAGGGGTCTGGGTTCCTCCCGAGCCTGAGCATCTGTTTGCAGAGTGATGACGCTTTTTATCTTTTTGGTTTTTGGAGACAGTTTTGTGTAGCTCTGCCTATCCTAGAGCTCACTCTGTAGATCAGACTGGCCTCGAACTCACAGAGATCTGCCTCCCAAATGCTAGGATTAAAGGCGTGCGCCACCACACCCAACCCACTTAATTTTTCTAATTGATTCTTTGTGGGTTTCATATCATGCACCCTGACCGCATCCATCTTCCCGTCCCTTCATATCTGCCTTCTGCCCTTGCAACCTCCTTCACAAAACAAAACAAAATTCAAAGGAAAAACCAAAACCAAACCCAAACAACCACACACACACACACACACACACACACACACACACACACACACACACACACCATGGAAGCTGTAGTGTGACAAAGTGAATCACACAGTTCACCCTGTAGTCCATACATCTTGTAAGTGTTCATTGCCATGAGTCATTGGTCTGATTCAAGGCATCTGCTACACCCTCAATACTGGGCCCTTCCTGGGGCTCCTCTTGGATATCCTGTTGTTGCCTTGTGTCTTGGAGACCCCACAGCTTTGGATCTGCTTGTCTGGCCCCTTTACACACTCCAGCAGTTCACAGATGAGATAGATGTTGGGGTAGGTTAATTTTTTTTAATTAATTATTTTATTTTTTTATACAGATAAGTGTTTTGCCTGCATATATGTCTGTGCACCTTGTGTGTGCCTGGTGCCTGAGGAAGCCAGAAGAGGGCATTGGAATTGAACCCAGGTCCTCTGGAACAGCAGCCAGTGCTCTTAACCACTGGGCCATCTCTCTGGCCCATGATGCCACTTCTGAAGAAAGGGAAGGACCATGAGAGCAAGACCCCTACAGAACCCAGACACTTTGGGCATGTGAGTTGAGGTGTGGAAAAGCAGGACAGACAAGGACTTTAGAGTCAGGACTGTGTAGATGGGATTTGAAACCATGGGGCCCAATGATATCACTGTCCTGGATTGAGTAGTGATGTCTTCCCCAAAACTTAAGCTTACCAAGAACCTGTGAATGTGAGTTGATCCGAATATAGGGACTTTCCCAGATATAACTGAGATGAAGTCATGCTAGATAAGGAAGCATCCTAATCCCTCAATTGGTATACTTATGAGAAGAAAGAATGGGGGCTGAAGAGATGTCAGTGCTTGAGTTATTTGCTCTTTCAGAGGACCAGAATTTGATCAACAGGACCCATGTTGAGCAGCTCACCAGCTCCTGTAACTCCAGCCCCAGGGGATCTGGCACCCTCTTCTGGTCTCTGTGTGCACCTGCATTCAAGTGCACATACTCACACACACACACACACATATACACATATAAGAATAATATAAATAAATCTGAGTATGGTGTACCATATTTTTAATCCCAGCTCTTGGAAGGCAAAGGAAGGTGTATCTCTGTGAATTCCAGGCCAGCTTGGTCTTGTCTACATAGTTCCAGGACAGCTAGGGCTACATAGACCTTGTTTCAAAACAAAACAAAAATATAGAGGAGGAAAAGAAGAAGAAATGAATGAACGAATAAATAATAGATAAATGTGGACACACAGAGGAAAGAGAGCCTTGTAGACAGAGGCAGAAGGAGGAGTTAAATTGCCACAAACTAGAGAACAGCAAGAATAGTTGGCAGCCACCAGCAGCTGGATGAGAAAGTCAGAGAGCCTCCCTAGAGCCCTACAAGGGGTGTGGAAATGTGGTTGTTCTGACTTCTGGCCTCCAGATGTGTGAGGGAATAAGTAAATAAATCATTATAAATAAAATAAATCTCTATTATTTTCAGCCACTGGATCTGTAGCTGCAGAAAATGAACATGCTCACTGAGGGTACCCTGTGGAGAGAGAGCAGAGGAACACCAAGGATGTAGCCCTGGGAGACGTCATTCTTCAGTGGTCAGGAGAGAGAGGAAGCACTTTGGAGGCTGGAAGACCCAACCAAGGAGACAGGAAGAAGCTAGAGGAGAGGGATGCTCAGGAGCTGCCGGGAATCAAGGGTTTCAAAAAGAAAAACAGCCTGAGATGCTTCAGGAGGTTGGGATGGGTTTCTGGACTTGTCCCTGTGGAGGAGGTGACTTTGACCAGGCCAGCTTCAGGGGAGTTAAAAGAGTAAGAGTTAAAAGAGTTAA
Source organism: Neotoma lepida (assembly GCA_001675575.1). Classification (NCBI taxonomy): domain Eukaryota; kingdom Metazoa; phylum Chordata; class Mammalia; order Rodentia; family Cricetidae; genus Neotoma; species Neotoma lepida. The sequence goes on from LZPO01089559.1 coordinate 1,107,123, forward strand.
AAGTTAAGAGTAAGAGGCTGAGAAATGGCTCAGAGGTTCAGAGCACTGGCTGCTTTTGCAGAGGATCCAGGTTCAGAACCCAGCACCCACATGGCAACTCATAGCCATCTGTAACTCCAGTTTCTGGTGATCTAATGCCTTCTTTTGGCATCTGTGGGCACTGCACACACATGGTGCAGACACATACACAGACACTCATGTACATAAAAAATATTAAGAATTAAAGAGTGAGAAGAAGCTGGGCATTGAAGTGTACTCTTGTAACCTAGCACACACGAGGTGGAGGCAGGAGAATCCTTAGACACTTAGGCCCTAGCCAGCCTGGAGTACACAGCCTGGCAAATAAAACACTCTGTTTTAAACAAGATGGAAGATGAAGGGGCACACCTGAGTTTCTCTGGCCTTCATATGTGCACTGTGGCATGTGTGCACCAATATTCACACACACAAACATATGCATACATACATCATACATGCACACATAAACGTGTACAAACACATCACACACAGATTTAAAAAATTATTTATGAAATAAAACCCCTTCAAAGTCGGGTATCTGCCAACAAATATGACCATGGCTCTATATGGTCTGGTCAGTGTGTGGACTCAGATGTGACCTCATCATGCCTCCTTTCCCAGGAGCTGAGTCCACTCTTTACCCATAGGGACCCAACACAGAGAGATGCCTGGAGTTTCCCCATGTATGGGGAGACCCTCCTCCTCTCCACAGTCTTGTCCTCATCTTGCCTATTCCATCTTGCTGGCTGCTCTCAGATCTCTGATGTCACTGTCACTGTATTGGTGTCTTTGTCATCTTGGAAAATGGCTTCTATGGCCTTGGTCAAAGATCTGAGGGGGCAGAGCATGATGGTTGGGCTCACTTCCAGGTTTTCTCTGCGTGGTAGATCACAGCTCTCCCAATCTGGTCTCCTTTACACGGCTCCTTCCTGTGTCTGTGATAGATCCTTTTCTAAGGTCTGAAGGTCTGGGAGTGTTTACAGCTCTCTGCATCTGCAATCTCCCCAGGCTTATCTGCCCATATCCTCATAAATAGTCCTCTTCCCCTAAATTCATGTCACTCTGAACCTCAGAATGAAAACTTGGGGAAAGTCTTAGTAGATGTAATTACCTGAGTTAAGACAAAGTCGTACTGACTTATGGTGGCCCTAACTCCAGTGACTGGGGACAAAGCCTCAGGGAAAGCATCTAAGCACTGTATGGTGGTGGGGACTGAGGTTGGAGTAAAGCTGTGTCTTAGTTCCTTTCCCCACTGCTGTGATAAAATACCCTGACAACAACACTTAATGGAGAAAGGAATTATTTGGCTCACAATTCCAAGTTGCTATTCATCATGGTGGGGAAATAAAGATGGTGGGTACCTGAAGCAGCTAGTCACACCACATCTGTAGTTAAGAGAGCAATGAATTAATGCATACACTTCAGAAGCCCCTTTCTTGGGGAATGGTGCCACCCACTGTGGGTGGCTCTTCCCACTTCAATAAACACAATGGAGAAAATCCCCACTGATGTGGCCAGAAGCCTGCCTCCAAGGTGATTTCGGATTGCATCACACTAGTAATGAAAACTAACCAGCGCGGGTTGGAGAGATGGCTCAGTGGTTAAGAGTGCTTTTTGCTCTTCCAAAATTTGGTTCCCAGCACCCGTGTCAGACAGCCTGTAACTCCAGCTCTAGAGGACCCAATGCACTCTTCCAGCCTCTGTCATGGTCACCTGTACACATGTGGCATACATTTCCATCAGCATGCATACATAAAATAAAAACAAAACCATCAAAAGCACCAGCCAGTATGTCACGAATCCATGGTCATCACCAGAAACTAGAAAAAAGGGAATAGGTTTCCTTCAGAGCCTCTAGCGGCAGCCAACCCTGCCAATACCTTGACCGCTGACTTCCGGCTTCTGGGGCTGTGAGAGGAACAGATTATTTTGGGTTAAAGCCATCTGTTTGAGTTAATTGTTACATCAGCCCTGTAGAATTGATACAACCCTTATCAAACTGTTGTTCTGTGCTCCCTGGACAAACGCTGTTACTGTAGGAGAAGCAGGATCTTGGAGACTGGGTGTGCTTAGTGCTTAAGAACACATCCATCTATGACATCACCTGACATCACAACAGGGGCGGGGCCCCTTCACGACATATCCTACTTGGATTTTCGTGGACTCAGAAAGCTAGTGCTAGAGGTAGGGAACTTGAAATGTTCTGTCCATCCCACATGCCACCTCTCCTGTCTTGCCCTCAGTCACATATCAGTTCCCATCAAAGACTGTATGAAGGAGTGAGTCTGACTGGCTCTCCCACTTGAGGTGTTTGGAAGACATGTTGGAGGTATTTTACCCTCCAGCCTGAGGGAATAGGACATCTCTGTGCCAGCATCCTCCCTTCCCATCTGGAAACCCCTAGGACCACTGCTATCCCTAATCACCCACTCCCTCCTCCCAGCTCCTCATTTCCCTCTTCTCTGTAGAGGAACCAAGCCACACACCCTGTGGTAGCATCTGCCTCTCTACTTCCATTGCAGAGAGAAGAGAATGTCCTTGGGAAAGGCGGAGACTGAGTTCGAAGTCAGGTTGGGATGTCCTGTTTCGGGGATCTCTGAGTTTCTCCCAGGCCTTCCAACTCTTCTGGCTTTTAGCTTTATTGTTTATTTATTATTCATTAATTCATTTATTTATTCATTTGTTCATTCATTTCTAAAGGAAAGCTCGACTCTACAAGGGATTGAGCTGGAAGATCCAGACCCAGGGGACCCAGGGTGCCCAGCACTCTTATTCACCAGGGAATGAGCTCTGCCCCTCCAAGGAGCACACCTCTAAGGTCTGCCTGTGCGGGTGCAGCTTGCGGACCAAAGCCGTCCTCCATCCTAGGCCAGATTCAGTCCCGCTTCTGGCCTCTCGGGTGCTGCCCAGCTTGCCGGCAGAGAGGAAGCCATCCGTTCCCCGGGTGATGGTCCTTCCTACTCAGCTCTCCCACAACTCCCTGAAGTTGAAAGCCGAGGGCAAGCCCCAATTGCTAGCTTGGCGTGATTCGGTGCCTCTGCGCCCACTGGTACCTATGAGCGTGTGGCCCAAGGGCTTTATTGATCCACTCCCTAAACCTTTGCCAGAGCAATCTCTGAGCACCTTTATCCACATCGAAGGGGTTCACATCCCCAGGGTAGTATCCCCAGTGGTATCACTTGTGGAAGATACTGAGTCCTTTCTGCCACCTTTACTGAAGTGAGTGTGTTTAGTCAATTATGATTGTCTACTGTAAACATGTAAGCTGTTTATCTATTTTAACCAAGAATATATTTATATACTCACATTGTAAACCCAGTTGAGACTTCCAGAATTCTGTAGTACAGTGTGTCTTTTGAAATATATTTTTATCTTTATGTGTGTGTATGTGTGTGTGTGTGTGTGTGTGTGTGTGTGTGTGCGCGCGCGCGCGGGCTCGTGCGAGTTCTAGGCAGTTTTGAGTTGCCCAGTGTAGGTGCTGGCAATTGAACCTAAATCCTCTGCAAGAACAGCAAGCACTCCTAATCGTTGGATCACCTCTCCAGGCCCTGCCCCCTTGAGACTGGGCCTCATGTAGCCCAGATTGACCTTGCATTTGGTATGTAGCTGAGGCTGGCCATGAACTATTGGGCCTCTTGCTTTCAGCTCCTAATTGCTGGGATTACAGGCATGTGTCTGTAGGTCTGGCCTACAGACCTCCTGTCTTGAAGATCCTTCAGTCACAGCTGCTCACTCTGTACACAGTGGGTAATTTTTCCGTAGTGCCCATTTCCGGTAGGACATGGACCCAGGTGCACTCTAGTTCACTTTTCACAAACAAACTTCCTGGGATGCTGCTGGGAATTGTATTGAATTTGTGGCTGTATATAGAGAATTGATATTATGATATGAGTCGTTCTACCTATAACATGGGGTGACTCCCTTTACCTGTGGGCCAATGCATCCCTTCCTGAGAGGATGCCTTGGGTAACTAAAACAGAAATGGGGACTGATGTATTTAGATCTTTCGATTTTCTTGCTGTTTTACCATTTCAGGGTAAAAGTTCTAAGTGTTTATTTTCCCTCCTTCCCTCCCTCCTTCCTTCTCTTCCTTCTTCCTTTCTTTCCTTCCTTCTTTCCTTTCATCCCCCCCCTCCTCTTCCTCCTCCTCATCTGTTTTGAGACAGGGATTAATGTCATCCAGGCTGGCCTTGAACTTGCTATGTAGCTGAGGATGACCTTGAACTCCTGGTCCTCTTCCACATACGTATATACATACACACAGGTATTCTACATAGGAGAACATGGTATATTTGTCTTTTGAGTCTGGCTTATTTTGCCCAATCTAATTGCAAAAGTCCAGTTCCATTGGATAAATGCAATGATTTACTCTTAGGCCTTTGATGTGTGTTGACACTATTGGAAATTAGACTATGTTGTGTACAGGTACTATCATACTTCATTTCATGTGTCTTGAGGTCAGAGAAGAAGCTTGGGTGTCCGTTTTCACTCTCCACATTGTTTGAGACAGGGTCTCTTGTTGTTCATCACTGTGTAGTTCAGACTGGCCCCTGAGCTGTTGTTCCCCACTGTGTAGTCCAGGCTAGCCCCTGAGCTTCTAGAGAGTCTCCTCTCTCCACCTTCCATCTCCTCCCATCTCACTGTAGGTGCACAGGAACTACACGGACATACTACTGTGTCTGGCTTTACATGGGTCCTGGGGATCCCAACTCAAGTTCTCTAAACAGTGGTTATAGGTTGTATAAGGAGAACCCCAGCACCACCTGCCCTTCATTTTTCTTTTAAAATTTTATTATTATTATTATTATTATTATTATATTTTGTGTGCACCATGTATACACAGTACCTGTAGAGATCAGAAGCAGATGAGGGATCCCCTGGAACTGGTGTTATAAAAAGTTATGAGCCTCTTTGTGGGTGCTGGGAATTGAACTCGGGTCCTCTGGAAAAGCAGCCAGGCTCTTAACCACTGAGCCATTGCTCCGGCCTCATGCTTGTTTTCCTGTTTGAAACCAAGCAACCTTTATTAAGTTGAAATTTGCATGCCATGCTTAATGTATATAATTTGGTGACTTTCAGATTCTTCACAGATGTGGAACCACGGTCACAGCCCTATAACTTTTTTCTCGTCTTAGATAGCCTCTTATGGGGGACTAGAGAGATTTCTCAGTGGTTAGAAACACTTTCTACCCTTACAAGAGGACCCTGGTTCAGTTCCCAGCATCCACAGGTTCCCAGCTGTCTGCAACTTCAATTCCAGGGGTTCCAATGCCTTCTGGCATCTTCAGGCACTAGGCATGCATGTGGTACATAGACATACATCTAAAACATTCATATAAAGTAAAATAAACAAACCTTTAAAAAAAATCTATCTTTTTCCTGTTTCCCACTTGCCTCATTAGTTGTTATCTGAATGTTTGTGCCGTCCCTATTTCACAGTTGGAATCTTTGATTTTGGAGATAGGGTTTTCCTCTATATGGCCCAGGAGGCCTTTTAGCGGGAAACCTGCCTTTGATACTCACACGCTGGGATTCCAGGAATGTGTCATAGTGACTGACCTACATTTTGAAATATTTTTTAAAAATGTATTTTATTTTTAATTATGTGTATGTGCATGAGTGGGTCATGTGTGTATGCACATGTGTGTGGAGTATGTGTGGGGTTATGTATGTGTGTGTGGGGGCATGTGCATGTATTGGGTCCAGAAAAGGGTGTTGGATCCTGTGGACCTGGAGTTCAGGTAGTTGTGAGCCACCCAGACAAATGTTCTTGGAACTCAAATTCTCTGGAAGAACAGCAAGCAGTCTTAACTGATGAGCCGTCTCTTCAACCCAAACTAGAAGTTTCTTGTCTTAAAGTTTCTTGTGAAACGGAGACTATTTACGATGAGCACCCAGCACCTAGCAGGTGCTCAGTAAGTATCTGGTACCATTGTACAGTTTTTAATTTGTGAATGGTTTAAAATTGTTATGTGTATGTGCATGCTTCTACGTATGTGCAACATATTTGTGCAGGTGCCAGCAGAGGCCAGAAGAGGGCATCAGATCCCCTGGAACTGGAGTTAAAGGTATTGGGAACCACCCAGTGTGGGTGCTGGGAACTGAACCTGGGTCCTTTGCAAAAGCAGTGGATGTTCTTAACTGTGGAGTCATTTCTCCAGCCCTAGTTCCATGTTTTGTATTTTATATTTTAGTGCATGTACCTTTGTGCACGTGTGTGTGCATGTGTACACATACACGTTTGTGATTATGCAGGTGTGTGTGCCATGGCGAGTATGTGGAAGTCAGAGGTTAACTTGTGGGAGCTGATTTTTCCCTTGCCACCATCTAGCTCCTGGGGTGGCATTTAAGCAGTCAGACTCAGCAGCAAGCCCCCTTATGGAAGGAACCATCTTGCTGGCCCCATGATTTGACCCTCTTCCCTCTCTGGTGCAGGGACATCTAGCATTTATTTTGCTTTGGTTCCTCCTTTTCCTTCTATAGCATTTAGAGCAGTTACTAGGGGTCAAGGGAACTGGTTAGCTGATGTAGACGTCCCCCTTTTTGAAACTACTGTGGCTATGGAGACTTGTCTTAGGAATGGGAGTTGTATGTGCCTTACAGAGATATCCTGTCAAGTTCAGTATCATTGTTTTAAAACTTTCCCACAGAACTCCATTTCCCTTTCTTAGATGATTGAGATCAACAGCCACAGCCCCTTCTCTATCTGTAGAACTTCCAGAGCAGAGTTCTCAGGTGGTGTCAGATCCTGTCAGCCTAGGCCCTGGGAGAAGATCAGATTCCACCACTGTCGATTTTTTTCTTGCTGTATGTAGATCCATAGTTAAGAGCACTGGTTGCTCTTCCAGAGGATCTTGGTTCAATTCCCATCACCCACAGAGATCTATAACTCCAGTTCCACAGCATCCAATGTTCTTTGGCCACCTCAGCCACTGTACAAATGTACAGACAGATGTACATGTACACACACACACACATACACACACACACACACACACACACACACAAACACACACACAGAGCTTGAGTATCTGGAAGCTTTTAAAGCCACAATTGGTGAGCACTCCCCCTCCCGAAGAGACAGGGAGAGAGGATTGATTCACCCTCTCCAGAATCTTCCAGATGGTTATGCCTGACCTATGAATTTTCATTACAGGAAAATGGTGTCAGAGATTAAGTGAACCTGCACAGAAAGACACGAGGTTCAGAGACCAGGGAGACTGCTCAAAGGCTGGTGGCTCTTAACCTGGCCCCGAAGCCAGATGTCTGTTGCTAAGCTCTCCTTCTTGAGGGCCGATGTTTGTGGAGAAAAATAGTCCTGTGCCGTTTGGAGCTGGACTGGAAGGCCAGCACCAAAGAACGAGCGGCAGGACTGAGTGTGGAGTGGGGGAGGGAAGGCTAGTGGTTGTCTTGCCCCCTAAGTTTTCCTTGGGTCCGGGTTGCAGCCAAGGAAAACACGAGCCTGGTTCCTCCTTGCCAGCAGAAGACAAAACCGGGGCTTTACAATCACCGTCTGGAAAAACCTTCCACCTCACACCCTCCTGCAGGCCCCGGAGGGGAGGTCCTCTCTGTCGGCAGTAGGGACACAGCTTCCAGGGTCTGGAAACAAGACGGGCTTTTTTTCCCTCAGGGGGCTCACAATCTTTGCTAAAACCAGACAGACCTTGGGCGTAGCGGGAAAAACTCCTTTATTACACACTGAAATTCCATCCACGAGGAAACTGGCTGGAGCGTTGAGCCAGCCTCCAGTGGAACAGCCAAACCCAGGGCAGCCCAGCTCCAGCCTTAGTCCTCACCTGGTGCCCTAGACCCCACTCCTATTCTGCCAGCCATCAAATTTCCGCTGCCTGATCTGTGTCCTGGTGGCGTCTAGGTCCGCCCCTACCGAAAATCTCAATCCGTTTGCAAAGAAATGACTGAAGCCGGAGGGCTGGGTGAGATGGAAGACAGTCCCCTGCCTGCGCAATTTCTCTTATCTCACTGTTCTCTCCCTGGGCCCAGATGTCCCCACCCGGTGGAATAGAGCTAGGAAAGGATGTAAGAGGGGTTGCTTTTCTCTGCGAACCCCTCGTCCCTCCCCACCAGCTGATTTCCTGCCCTGGCTCCCGCACCGGGCTGGGGCGCCAACTAAATCTGATGAAAATGCAATTGCCAAGTCGTTAAGGTATTTGAATTTAAAAAAAAAAAAGAAAAAAAAAACTCCCGAGAAAGAAAGTATTTGATGGCTAATAATCTCATTTCAATATAATGGGACCTTCTTCTACAGAGAGCAAGACAGGTTAAGAGATATAATTATGACTTCGCAAACTCTCTCCCAAGCGCGGGAGACACGCTGACAGGTCTGTGCGAGGCTGCGCCCAGCTTCTCTTGCTCGGAGGATAGACGCTTTGTCTGAGCGGCCCGTTAAAGACACGCGGTCCCTTTTCAACCCCCAGCTCGGCCTACATTGCAATTTAACTGTCAGCCGCGTCCTCGCTCCGGGATTGAGCGCGAGGGCAGGGGGTTGGGTGACGGAAGGGGAGCCGGACTTGGAGGAGGGTCTGACCGGTCAAACGCTGCTGGACCCGGAACTCCCAAGGTGGAGTTTCAAATCTGATCCCACCAGGGGCTCTTTTTAAGGGCGTCTACACCGCAGGGTCCAGGAGGAGCAGCGGTCAGGAGGACTTGAGGGGCACAGATTTATTGCCCGCGTCCAAAGTGGTGCTTTTGATCTAAAATAAATAGATTCTACCTGGTGGGACTGCTCGGCGTCATGGAGTCAGGGGCCAAAAGAAATCGCCTCAGGAGGCTGGAAAGACCCCGGACTCTGGAAGAAATGTCTACTTCCCCCTTTTACTACACTAGTAGAAAAGCTCCCTAAAAACCTAGATAGGGAAAGAGAATTCTCCCGGGCTCACATCTGTACCCTTAACCAAAGTGCAAAAAAGGGAGCCTCTAAAGTGCTGGACACGTCTGTGAGGGAAGGTGTGTGCCCGCAAGCGAGCGGCCCGCACACTTAACGAGTACTGACGGCTGTTCAGGTCCAGAGACTACGGAAAAGTCAAAGCTCGGGACTGCGGAGAGGCACAGTCAGCAAGATGCGCCCCTTAGTAACGCAGGTGCACAGACCACCAGGGAGCGAGCTCAAAATGCGGCGTTGTGTGCTCGCGACATCCCGGGAACTGGGAGAGGAGAAAACCCCTGCAGGGAGACGGTACTTAGGATGAGTGGTCAGACACGAGGGGCAGAATCTGGGGAGTGGAAGTGACCAGAAACTGGAAGGAGCTTTACACCTAACTTTTCTCACCGAGGTCAGCTCGGCCCACCTTCGCTGAGAAGGAATTCGAAGGATGCGGGCGCACCGCCGACCCTCTTCGACGCTCCGCAGAACTCTGATAGTGTTGCCCTTTGGGGAGTGAAGGCGTGGGGGAATCCTAAGGTGCCTCTGAGACAGGCGAGGTCGCTAGGTCACTCAGCGCAGCGACTCCTGGAGTAGGTGACTTCATCTTGCCGAGATTCCAGGTTTTCAACTATTTGCCGCAGCGCTCACGCAAGTGCAGCCACTGGCCTCTCTAGAACCATTCCAACAGCAATACAAGCGAGGGTGGCGCTGTCGCGTCCTCGGTGGCTACGTTTCCTTCCTCCCAGCAGGGTTCTGAGCGGCCCGGGAATATCCTCCCCCTGGTGGCCCGAGCCGTATGTTTTTAAAAATCTTGAGCAAACCACCCTCAAAGCGAGCCTGGCTGCGAGCCTGGTTGGTCCTGGTTGCATACTCCCTCCCGGTTATATGCTAACCCTTTGACCTTGTCGGGCCCACGGTGGCCAGGCTGTGCCAGGCCGAGCCTTTTCCCGCGCCCCCCACCCCCACCTCGGTGTCTCTCTCCATTGGGGGATGGTGCGGGAACACGTGTAGAAGTGGTCCCCAACCTTGATCTATTAGGCTTCCTGTCACCCCTCCAAAGTACCCTTCCCTCTTTGGGGTTGATCCTAGCACTAAGACCTGGTGAGCACTGGGTGGTGCGCGGCCACCGCAGGGGAGTGTTGCTGATGGCAGCCGTGTGGCCGCAAGGCTGAGGGAAGCTCAGGGGTGACCCATGGTGATGGGGGTTCCCCCATGCTGAACGCGCTGGGGGAAGAGGGCTGCTCCGGGCGTCTAGATG
>LZPO01089559.1:1124034-1134443 GCA_001675575.1 Neotoma lepida
GAGGACTAAGAATCACCTGGAAGTCACACCCCTGCACATGTCTGTGAGGACTAAGAATCACCTGGAAGTCACACCCCTGCACATGTCTGTGAGGATGTTTACGGAAAAGCTTAACTGAGGAGGGAAGACCATTGTGAATGTGGGCAGCACCATCAGATGATGGAGTCCCGGACTGCAAGAAGGAGAAGGTGAGCAGAGCACGGCATGTCTCTCTCTGTACTTCCTGACTGAGCTGTGAGGTGAGAGCCGGCTCACCTCTTGCTGTCACATCTTCCCCACCAGGATGGAGCAGACTCTCCAAATGTGAGTCAGAGCAAACCTCCTTCCTTTAAAGTCACTTCTGTCTGGTATTTGTCGCAGCAATGAGAGAAACACCCAAGACAACGTTGCCTGTTTACATACCCACAGTGTCTCACTGCGTAGCCCTGGCTGTCCTGGAACTCACTCTGTAGACCAGGCTGGCCTTGAACTCAGAGCCCCACCTACCTCTGCCTCCCAAGTGCTGGAATTAAAGGTGTGCACCACTATACATGGCTTTCATCTTCATTTTAATAGGCATGCAATATATGTTTTTCTGAAAATCAAGTATGTCCTGGTGATGTAATCCATGTCTGTTAGTGCACACAGACCTACAGGGCACCCTGTGATGTAGATGTGGCCTCATTTATCAGCTTTCTCAGCTCATCCTCAATTTGAGGCCATTTCGTTGGTTTCTAAGCATGACTACTATATACAAAACCATAACAAACAGCTTTTTTCCCCATAACATTTTTATTGACTATTTGAGAATTTCACGTCATGAACCCCAAGCACCCTTAATTCCCAGTCTTCCTAGGTCTGCTCCCACCTTTGGGACACCCCAAAAAAGAAGAAGAAAGAGAAAGAAGGAAAGAAAGGAAGAAAGAGAGAAAGAAAAGCAGCAGCAGCAGCAACAACAACTAAGCCCAATCTGTGTTGCCCGTATACTCATTGAAGCATGGTCAAACTCTGGGTGGCCAGCCCCTTAGAGAAACTGAGTCCTTCCCTACCTGAGCCTCCACCAGAAGCCATCAATTGTGGAGAGCTACACTTCAGCATCCTTATCACAACTATTAAGAGTTCTCTTCCATGGCTTTCTGTCTAGGCTGTTACTTTTTAGGGGGGTGGGAGTAGGGGTTGGCACAGAAGCCTTCTATGTCTCTCTTTCTCAACTGTGAGTCTGCAGTCATCAATATCACGACAAAAGTAGCTTCCTTGCCCTTCGCAGTCAGAGGGAGCATGAATCGTGGACCTATGCATGGCTTCTGGTGACAGTGTGGACCATGGACATCCACATGGTCTCCGGTCTCCAGTGGCAGTACAGACCATGGACACCAACACGGCCCTCTGCCACTGCACAGCCTAGGACATCAACATGACCTCATGTGGTAGCTCAGGCCGCTCACATCAACATGGCCCCTGGTGGCAGCACAGCCCTTGGACATCAATATGCCTTCAGGCTGCATCACAGACCATGGACATCCTCATGGCCTTTGTGGTAACATGGACCATGAACATCAACACAGACCACAGAGCCAGACATGGCCCTCGGTGGAAGCGTGGATCCTGACATCACCATGGCTTTGGGCTGCAGCAGCAAACAGCTTTTGATGTCTGTCTCTTGGTACACCCATCATGTATCCTCCTTCATAGTCACCAGACAGGGAATTGGGCAGGCAGTGGATGAACATGTAATAGTTTAATGAATCTGGCTAAACTGATTTCCTAAGGATGCATGAATTTATTCCCACCGACGGCATTTGAGACTGAATTTTCTCACAACCACCATCTCCCCTGGGAATAGCCTATCTTTTAAATTGTTATTAATTTGATGGGTACAAAATGATCCGCTCGTTGTTGTTGTTAATTTGCAGCTCCCATTTACTGATGAAGTTGATGTCGTCTTTCAGACCTTCTGTGTGCGTTTCTCTGGATGGCAGCTTCCATTGTTCTGTTTCTTCTGTTCAGTTGTCACATCTTATCAACTCCACAGTTCTCTTTGCATTTTGGATAGTTATCTTTGTGCATCATAATTCATATTATTTAAAGAATNTCTTCTATGGTATCTTTTGACATATGTATGAATTGTTTTTCAGGGGACTGAGGAGATGGCTCAGGTAAAGGGATTACTATGTAAGCCTGAGGACCCGAGTCCAATGCCCAGCACCCACGGGAAAAGTCAGGCATGGTGAAGTACACTCATAACNGTGTTCTGAGGAGGTGGAGACAGGGGCTCTCTAGGGCAAGCTGCCTAGCTAGACAGTGGAATTGGTGAGGTCTAGGTTCAAAGACCACGCCTCAATGAATAAAGTGGCGAGTGATTGAGGAAGGCCTCCAATGTTGATTCTGGGTTTCCACATTCATGTGTACACATGTATGCATGCACACTTGCATGCACATATGCACACATATATATTCAAACATATACATACATACATACATGCACATACACATGCAAAAAGAAAAGGAGAAACAAGGTGGCTGACTCCTGAGGAAGGACACTTGAGGTTAGCTTCTGGCCTCCTCACACACTCCCATATGTGCGTGCACATGTGTACCTGCATGTACACAAACATGCACCCTCCCTGTACTAGTCAGAGTAACAGAATTGATAGATGGAATCTCTCTATAGAAAGGGGAATTGTTAGAGTGATTTACAGGCTGTGGTCCAGCTAATCCAACAGTGAACAGAAAGTCCAAGAATCCAGGAGTTGCTCGCTCTGAGGCTGGATGTCTCGGGTGATCTTCAGTAGATGCTGGAATGCAGAAGAAGTAGGCTCTNATGCCAGNGAAGGAATGGACTTGCTAGCAAGGTGAGAGCAAGCAGGGGAAGATCAAAAGCTTCCTTCTTCCACGTCCTTAGATAGGCTTCCAGCAGAACGTGTGGCCCAAAATAGAGGCATTCCTTCCCACCTCAAGATCCAGATTAGAAGTGGATCTACATATTTCAAATTAAGCAAAAATCCCTTACAGATGTGCCCTCTATTTTGAATCTTAGCTAATTCCAGATGCAGTCAAGTTGACAACCAAGAATAGCCATCACATTCCCCTTACACACAAAAGGACTGTTTTTCAGGTGGAGCACTCCACTGTGTGTCCCTGGCACTCCGGAGGGAGCTGCCTGGATGTAAGGCCAGTCCTTCCCAGGGTCAAGTGAGTAATATTTCTCTCATTGCCTCAGGGGACATCTAGGGATAATTCTCAGCATGCTGATAGCTGCAAGCTGAGCACTGCATTTCCTGCTGCGGTGCCCAAGCTCACCCCCTGGAGCTCAGCAGAGCAGAGAGCCAGACCTAAGTCCTAAGTCCCTGGGGGAGTTGTGTACTGCTGCTGTGTGCTTGGTACTGGTGACCACCTAGTTGTGGGGGCTTGCCCATCTTCCCTTGTGCATAGGGCACTGATTACAGCCACTCATTCTTTGTTCCTGGGCTTAGCTGTGTCTCCTCAGGCCTCAGGTTAGAGGCCTGCTGGGCTGCCCAAGGCAGAATAACCTGCTCACTCTCTGCTCTACAGCCTCCCGTCCTGCCTGGCCCTCCCCTGTCCAGCCTGTCCTCCTCCCCTGCCTGCACCTGTTGTCCAGTGGCCACACAGGCCAGATGAAGCAATAGGAGAGAGGTCCTTCCCACCAGGCCCCTCTCCTTGAGTTCTTGAGTGAGGAGTGAGGGGCTGAGGCAGTGATGTGGTTCCTGGGAGTTGGGCCTGGCTCCTCAGGACCCCTGAGCACATCTGAGGAGGAGGAATTGAGACAAGCTCAAGGCCTTGTTGGAGAAAGTGGGAGACTTGGGAATGTTCTCTGAAGAAACAGTCAAGGCGAGGTAAGGTCATGGGGCCTTTACCTCCATGTGCTTGGAGCACCCTTGGGCCCTGCGGTGCCTCAGCTCTGCTTCTCCTCAGCAGCCTCAGGAAACTCCTAGGTTCTCTGTCACCTCTTGCCTAGCTTCCCCTCTCAGCCCCACCAAGTTGGTGGAGGGGAGCTGTGGTCCACTCAACTTCCCCTGCCATTCCCTAGGCCCTGGTTTTTTCCATCTGCCCTAGAAAGACAGACAGGCTGTAAAAGAGGACCGGCGTGTGAACACTGGCTAGTGTCACAAATTCTATCATGTATTACAGGCTTCATAAGACCTGACAGGCAGGGGACCGGGGAGGGAAGGTGGGGAGGGAAAAAGGAAGGAGAGGGTAGAGAAGAAGCTGAAATCTAGCTATACCCAGGCTCACGTTCAGGCATGGACTGGACACAGGTGGCAGAACGAAGCCCAAGAGCAAAGATGGAGCTGAGGTGAGGGGCATGAGACAGAAGGTGGTGATGATGGGGTTGGTTCAGTGGGGGAAGCCTCGCCCTGGAAGCCTGGCTGGACCACTAGCTCCCTTGGCTTCCCTTGCTAAAGCACCAGAAATAGTTGCTGAAAAAAATAGGTGAGAAAATCAGATGTATCTTTCCCTTATTAATATTCATGCATAATTTGCCAAAAGAAGAGATTTAAAACCCCCTAGGAAATTTTGTGGGAGATGTAGTCATTTCAGAGGTCTGCGGAGCAATGCTAAGTTCAGGGCTGCACTGAGACATGGCTGCACCACTAGGCTCTGGAAGGGAGCTCCTCAGGCGTGTTGTTCATCAGGGCTACCCAGGAGGCGAAAGTGGGGCTGGCCTGGGCGTGATTGCACATGCTTTTAATCCTAGCCCTGGGAAACAGAGGCAGCCAGCCATCTGTGAATTCCAGGGGTCAGCCTGGTCTACCTAGAGGGTTCTGGGCTCTTCTAATCTGTAGCAGACTCTGAGGGCATTTTTTCTGTAATCTCCACTAGGACAGGTCACCTGTCTAATTAGCATAGTGGAGCAGGATGCTGGGACATTGTCATCTGAGCTCGGGGACCAGGTGCTCCTCTCACTTCTGTATTTTTAACTCCTTGCATTTTTTTTTAATGCAGAAGTATTTTAAAATAAATCGCAGATATTCTGACATTTTGTCCCTAAATAATTCATTAGACGTCTCTAAAGAAAGAACTCCTTGCTACACAGAAAACAAGTGTGCCCAAGTCAATGATATATATATGTATGTATATATATATATATACATATATATGCATATACATTTCTCAAGGCTTCTTCCTTGGTCTGAGCTAACATTCATGATGTATGGGTGCTCAAAGGCCACATGTAGGGAACAGGTCTGTTTCAGCCCCTGAGCCACTGTGTGTTTGTACCACTTGGATGTGGTCACCTGTCACTGTCCAGCCTCAGATGACTTGGGTTGTTGATGTGATAGCAAGGGTGAGGAGAAGCTCCTTCCCAGATGCTGGCTGGAAGCTGGGGACTTCAAACAGAGAGTACCTGAGGATAGTGGTACTGAGAGGGGCTTTCTCTGAACTTCTGCTGTAATAGCTTCAGGAGCAGCCGTCAGCATCAGTTCCTCTCCTGGGAGTGTCATCACTAAAGGGGCTGACTGTGTCTTAGAAGACGACATGAGAGATGTACATCATGCCACCAAGTGCCTTCTTACAGGCTCTCACCTGCTCTAAGCCCAGCTGTCTTTCCCAGAACTCCCACTAAGTGTATCCCTTGCCCCAGGAAGGAGGCATAAGGGTCATTTTTTAAAATTTCCTGTCACATGCATAACAAATTGTAACATTAAATTCTTTTCTGTGCTGATTTTTTCTTCCTTCTTGGGGATCGAACTCAGGTCCTCATGAAAGTTACTCGAGGAGTTTACCATGGAGCCATGTTTCCAGTCTTTACCAGAAACTTCAGTGAAAGGGGATAGGGGCCCAGGAATTGAGAGTACATGCTGTAGAGTGTCTCTGGGGTTGGACCATAGAGTTAACGGAAAGGAAAGAATGAGTGAGGTGGCAGGGTCAGTGGACTTCAAGAGACATTTGGATGTAGTTTTAAAATCAGATTAGAAATGCTGGGAGTGGTTGTACTAGGGTTAGAGTGTGCTGTCACTCATGCTGACCTTCTGAACAGGGGTTAGGGCAGGGAGATGACAGGAGAAGGGGGTAAGGGACAGAGAGGCCAGGGACTTGGGAGGATGGTGCATTAGCCTACATGGGCCCAAGGTCACCAAGGACTACGGCAGGAGCAGCAAGAGCATCGAGCCAGGTTCAAGACCCAGGATGAATGAGGAGTGCCTGGGTAGCATAGGGGTGACAATGACGCTGGTGACATAGAAGTCACCCTAGGTGCATAGGGCAGACAGGGAGAGGCAATGAAGTGTACTGTCACTCCCAAGTGGCCTCAGGTGAAGGAGCTGGCTCAGTTGGTAAAGTGCTGGCCTTGCAAGCATGGGACCTGAATTTGATCCCCGGAACCCACGTAAAATAAAGCTGTGTGTAGTGGCATGTTTGCCATCCTAGCACTGGGGAGATGGAGACAGGTGGACCACCAGGGCTTTCTGGACAGCCAGCCTAGCCTAGTCAGCAAGCTCTAGGACGGCAAGAGGCCCTGTCTCAAAAACCAAGCTGGATGCCAGCTGGGGAACGATGGGAAAGGTTGTCTTCTGGTTTTCACACACACGCACACACACACACACACACACACACACACACACACACACACACACACATCAAAGCAAAACAAAATGAATCAACAACAACCAAACACCACAAGAGGGCAGCAGAGCAGCAATGTCCTCCTGGAGAGGCACGTCTCTGTGACAACAAGGAGGAAGCATAGAGAGAAGCTGGGAGGGCAGTGGCTTGTACTGAAGACTGCATGCTTGAGAGGGCAAAGTTTATAGTGNAGATGGAATTTTCTCCAGTCCTGCCTTGCCCAGCGGTCCAGATGAATCTCTCCCAATTGAGGTCTCCCAACCACTTACAAAATAATCACTCAGAAGCTTATATTAATTACAAACTGTATGGCCCATGGCTTCAGCTTCTTGCTAGCTAGCGCTTTCATTTTAAGTTAACCCATTCCTATTGATCTATGTGTTGCCACATGGCTGTGGCATTACTGGTCTGTTGACATCTTGTTGCTCCTTTGGCCATGGTCTCCCTCAACTCCACCCTTCTTCTCTCTGTATCTCTGCTTGGATTTCCCGCCTGGCCGTAAGCTTTCTTGCCATAGGCCAAAACAGCTTTATTTATTATCCAATAGGAGCCACACATATTCACAGCATACAGAAAGACATCCCACAGCATTACAGATTAGGGGAAGAGTAATATGCTGGATAATTTTATCTCAACTTGACACAGCTGTAGTTATCAGAGAGGAGGGAGCCTCAATTGAGAAAATCCCTCCACAGGATTGGACTATATTGAAACCTATACAGTATTTTTTTTAGTTTGCAATGGCTGTGGGAGGGCCCAACCCACTGGGTGGTGCCATCCCCAGCCTGGTGGTCCTGGGTTCTGTAAGAAAGCAAGCTAGTGAGCAGCACCCCTCTACGGTCTCTGCATGAACTCCTGCCTCCAAATTCCTGCCCTGTTTGAGTTCCTGTCCTGACTTCCTTCAGTGAAGAACAGCAATGTGGAAGTGTAAGCCAAATAAACCCTTTCCTCCCTGGGTTGTTTTTGGTCATGGTGTTTCATCCCAGCAGTGATAACTGTAACTATGACAAATAGAAATGAGGCTAGCTTCAGGAATTCATAAGGTCTCCCTGAGATGTGACTCTGGGTGACCGTGTTGGTGAGCAGAGAGAGCAGAGAGAACATGGCAAAGGGAATCAATGGGCTGCTCTGGGGACCTCGGGCAGAAGGAAGACAGGTGCCTCTCAGAACCTAGTGCTGATCTGGGATTCTCTCCTCTGGCCTTTGGTGAGGGCTCCTGGTGGGTGTTCTGAGGTAACTGTGGCATCTCTCTTCACTCCTGCTGAAAAGGTGCAGAGGCCCAGGGGTGGGGAGAGAATGAGGCACAGAACACGGATGAAGTAAAGACCTCTCTCCTCAAGGCTGAGGAGTGCTCAGCTCATGGTTTGAAGTTGGCTAACAATCGATGACTCCACAGACCAGAAGAAGCTCGTGGAGTGGGAGGACTATGAAGCAGATCATTTTGACATTAGAACCCCGAAGGCCGAGAGAGCGTGAAGGCCCTGGGTACCTTGAAAGGCAGCACAGACATGGGACTGGATGGCAGAGGAGACNCCTCGGGCTGCTTCATGAATCAGCTGGACTTCTGGATTCCACCTTCCTGAGGATAACGGCAGGTCGTCAGGGCTCATACCCTATCTCTTTTCTCTTACTTACCTCCCTTCAGAAAGTTTGAGATGAGTCTCTCAGAAGAATCCCCTCAGAGGCAGCTCCCTCAGTGCCCCACACACCACTGAGGCAGTGAGGACAGACCCTGGGCAAGAGACCCTTTCTAGTCACTCTAGAATCCTGAATCTGGCTTACGCCTCCCTCACAGAGCCTTTTCTGTGGAAACTGAGCAGTCAAGGAGAAAGAATGGAGCACTTTAGACCCAGGTTCATAGTACAAGCCATCACCGAAGCAGCCAGAAGTAGAGGCAGGAAGATCAGTTCAAGGTCAATGTTCCCTTTGTAGGGTGTTCAGGTCCAACCAACTTGAGCAACATGAACCCCTGCCTCAAAAACAAAACCAAAAGAGTTAACATTTTATTATTGCCGAAGAAAATATGGCGTGCCCAAACCAAACAGACCTTCTGTAAAATGGAACATTCAGAGAAATGACAGGTGGACCACAGAGGTTGTAAACACCGGTATGGAAAAGCTGGAGTGGGGTGTGAAGGCTTGTTTCCTAGGGCGCTGCTGAGAGCTTGGCATGGATCATGCCTGTAGTTNCAGCTGAGAAGGATAATCAGGAATTCAAGATGAGCCTCAGTTACACAGCAAGTTGGAAGCTAGCCTGGGCTACATGAGACCCCATCTCATAAACACAAAGGGGCCAGAGAGATAGGTNCGTGGTTAAGAGCACTTGCTACTCTTGCAGAGGACTGGCGTTTGGTTCTCAGACCCACTTGGCAGCTCACAACTGTTTGCAATGCCAGCTCTAGGGGATCTGATTCCCTCTTCTGGCCTCTGCAGGCACCTGCACTCGTGGGCCCACAAACAAAGAACAACCCCCGGAGAAGAACGAACAAACAATGGGAATCAGGAGAGAAAAGATGACAAAACCAGAGGCTGTGTCTGGAAGGCCTAGTGAAGGGACTGTGTATCCAAGAGAAAAAGACAGACTGGCCTATGGGAGTGGAGAGCTGGGCAAGACCCCTGCGAGTTGGGCGGCTGTGCCAGGACAAAAGAAAGGGCAATAGAAAGGTCTAGAGCCTGCAGCCAAGTTGGTGGTGACAAGGACAGCAGGGGTGGGAGTGCACAGTGGAGGACAGAGGCGCAGCTGAGCATGACTCAGGACTGACTGACAGGAGGCACATTGGTTTGGATTGAGCTCCTGTGTAAGCATACAAAGTAAACGGATGGAAGTCCGTAGGGCGGTTGTCTGTGCTTTACCCTGAAGTACCACCCCTAGTAGGCGGCAGGTAACTGCTAGGTACCTGCCCGCTCCCGGGCATGGCCGAGGGGGGACCCATTAGGACCTGGGGTGCCTATGTGCTTGCTCTCTTGACAACTTTGTGGTCTTGGATGCTGGATGCTGGATGCTGGTGCTGCGGATCAAGGCAGAGCTCTCCAGAGAACCGCGTTGGACCATACCCCATCCCTCCTGGNTCCCGAGACCAACTCCTTTATGCTTGTGGTGAGTTAACCCAGAATAAATTCCTTTGATTATCAGATAGACTCCAGGGAATTTCCTCATTAGAAGTCACCCAGCTGACACACCGTAATACCACAGAAGAACTCTGCTGCACAGATCTTGTCCAAAGCTTTTCTTTTATCAGGAGACATGGGACCGGCCACTGATGACTCGGGATGTGGAGAGATGTTGGCCCTCAGATCTACTCCCACAGTTAGAAGGTGTTGGTTCCATTAAAGGAATGAAGGTATTCTAGAGAGAGACTTACGTCGCTCAGTGTGACTGTCAGATTATTGAAACAATGGACTGGGAAGAAATGGGAATTTTCCCAGGAATTCCATACTGGGAGATGGAAAAGGCTGGCTTGTAGCTGGGGAGGGGGGCTCACAGGCCCTGACAACTTGTCAGATGACCTTAGGGGATGAGACTGAAGCTCAGTCAGTGAGGGGTCAATAGTTGGCAGGACCCTTTGGGCTCTACTTAAACTTGAATCTTGCTTTAGGGCCTCGAAGATGGACTTGGGGTCATGGATCTCTTTGTTCCTCTTCCCAAAGTGGCCACATGGAGTAAGTCTCCTGTTTCTTCTTTTCACTATCCATTTCCTTCCTTCCTTCCTTCCTTCCTTCCTTCCTTCCTTCCTTCCTTCCTTTTTCTTCCTTCCTTCCTTCCTTCCTTCCTTCCTTCCTTCCTTCCTTCCTTCCTTCCTTCCTTCCTTCCTTTTTCTTTCTTTCTTTCTTTCTTTCTTTCTTTCT
>LZPO01089559.1:1135103-1147800 GCA_001675575.1 Neotoma lepida
CCTTTCTCCCCACAGGTGTGCCCTTTCTCCCCATGGGTGTGCCCTCAGCAAGGCTGCTCCTGACTCTCTTCACTGCTTTCCAGAGTTGGCCCGATGCCTTTTACCCAACCCTATGTTCATTTCTGTACAAGTCCCCTGTCCCCAAGCTGGTGACTCATTTCCTACTGTGGCTACTATTCCCTCACTCAGAACTTAGGATGACAGCTGTGGCATTTCTGAGGAGGTGGACAGTGGAGGGGCTTTCTGGTTGTGGTGAAGGGTGAGAGCAGGGGACAGAAGCCTAGAGGAAATGCCTGCCTACAAGTCTGCTCTCAAAGACTAAGGAGAAGGATGCAAGATGGATGGCCTCAGGCTTGAAAGGCTATCAACATTTGTTCTCACCTCTGTTCTCTACAGATTCCTGCTCTGACCCAGGTGACAGAACGTCTTCTCTGCTCCTTTTGCCCTTAGCCCAACCCCCACCACACACCTGAGGAGCAAAGCTAATAGCACCAGGATCTTGGTGATCAGGAGTCCACAGAACACAGGGACCAGGGCATTGATGGCTGCAGGATCAGAGTCCAGGGTGGAGTTCTGTAGCCTGGAGTGACAAGAGGCATACAAGACAGGGCTGAGTGGTGGTCGTGTCTGCTAGCCCTCATGACAGGCTTGCATGGATCAGGTCCTACTTGGAACTCACTCTGTAGCGATGACTGCACTGGCTCCTCCATTCTGGGACACAAAGCTTTGCGTCTGTGAGAAGACAAGGTTGTGGGGAACCCAGGCTGCCTGTGAGGAGGCAGAGGCTGTCAGGGAAGAGAAGGGATCTGGGTTAGTGGGTGGGACAGGCATCTACTCCCACAGTAGGAAAGGAGCCGGACTGAGTGCAGGATCCATTGGTCCAGAGGGGGAAATAGGGCTGGAACTTGGGACTGGGCCTGTGAAGTTGCTGGGTCCATGAGGTCACACACAACATTTTTGTGGGCCAGTTGATGTGGCTCTGGGCCAGGAACATTAACCAAAGTTAAGACTTCTTGTCTTTTACCAGAATTCCTTTATACCTCAGGATGTTAGCTGTTCACCTCTGATGTCTGTCCCATCCTTATACCCCTGGACTGTGGGGAAGTTAGCCGCTGGTGAGAAACTAAAGCAGTGTGGTGTTTTGAATGAGACTGGCCCCCATAGGCTCACATATTTGAATGTCTGGTCCCCAGCTGGTGGAACTATTTGGGAGGGATTAGGAGGTGTGGCCTTGTTGAAGGAGGTGTGCCACTGGGGGTGGCCCTGAGGTAATCCATACCCTTCCCAGTTAGCTCTCTCTCTGACTCCTGCTTATGGACCAGATGTAGCTGAGAGTTCTACATCTTGATCAGGAAACAGCAGGAAGGGAGAGCCACTGGGCCTGCCTTGAGCATTTGAAACCTCAAAGCCCACCCCAGTGGCACACTTCCTCCAACAAGGCCGCACCTACTCCAACAAGGCCTATGAAGTCTGCGGGGGCCATTTTCATTCTAACCACCACACCATGTAAAAAACAGCCAAGTTTCTTGACAGGTGTTTGTAATCCCAGTGCTGGAGAGGCAGAGGCTCGTGGACCTCTGAGACTCGTTGGCCAGCTAGCTTAGCCTACTTGGCAAGTTCCAGGCCAGTGAGAGATGTTGGGGAAAAAAGGTGGCTATCACTTGAGGAACCACATCCAGTTATCTTCTGTACTTCCCACACGTGTATATATAAATATGTGCCCATGTGCCTGCAGACAGGTAGACAGACAGACAGGCAGACAGATAGACATGCATGCACGTGCGCGCGCGCACACACACACACACACACACACACACACCTGAATTGGATCCCCTGCACCCATGTAAAAACTAGGTTTGGTGGCATGCACTGATTCCTGCACTAGGGAGGCAGAGGCAGGAGGATCCCTGATGCTCACAGCATAGGCCAGGCAGCTTGGCTTAAGCAGTGAGCCTCAGGTCCCAGTGGCAGACCTCATCTAAAAAAATCAATGTGGATAGCTTTTGAGGAATGATGCCTGAGATTGCTATCTGGCTTCCACAAACATGGGCATACGTGTGCACCCATGTGAACACCCACACGCACCCCTGAACATAAATAAGAAAATAAATGAATGTTAAAGCTGCTGTCTTGTGGGTTCACAGAGAAATGAGCCATCAACACCTGCTCTTGCATGCCAAAGTCCAAGTGGAAAAGTCTGTTCTGCTCAGCAGCTAATGTGTCTGCAAATGGGGAGCCAGGCTGCGCTCCATTCATTTGATGCAAGGAAGTTGTTTTAGTTAGGGTTTCTATTGCTGTGAAAAGACATCATGACCTCGGCAACTCTTATAAGGAAAACATTTAATTGGGGTAGCTCATTTACAGTTTCAGAGGTTCAGCACTATCATCATGACAGGGAGCATGGCAGTGTGCAGGCAGATGTGGTGCTGGCTACATCTTGACCAGAAGACAGCAGGATATCAACTGACAGTCACACTGGGTGGTGTCCTGAGTATAGGAAGCCTCAAAGTCAACCTCCACAAGTGATACATTTCCTCCAACAAAGCCACACCTCTAATAGTGCCACTCCCTTTGGGGGTCATTTTCTTTCAAACCACCACAGAAGGTTGAGACATGCTTTCCATGCTGAATCAAATCCAAGTTATAAATGTGAAAAGCTCAGGAAAGTTTCAGAGAATTGTTATGACATGGTCTTGATTATTGATTAATGGACTTTTCCCAGGGGCCTGCCCTGAGAAAATCCCTCCCATGGTCCTGGGGAAGATGCTGCGTCCAGCGTGGGATTATCTGAGGGAAAAGAATCTATGTACACCATGCTCTTTTGTCCATCAACTCTATTTCTCTAGACAAAATTCTGTCTATACAGCTTCAGTTCCATCCTGACACTCAGTTCCTCTTTGTCCCTTCTTTTTCTGTTCTCTCATAGTCTAGTAGTAACTAAGCTCTTATGCCTTCAGTCTCATCTTCATCCTCTGTTCCTACGTCTTCCATCTTTCCTTCCTCCTCTCCTCTCCTGACCTGATTCAAATCCACCTATAGTCTGCAGAACTTTTCCTTGATCCTTACTTCTGGCTCAGAGAAACTCTGCCTTGTTCTCTTCTCTCTGGCCACAGAGCTCTCTGGTCCAGGAAATCTGCTCCAGTCCTTACTGAACCTGGTTATGCAAAAGGCCTTATTGTCCTGAGTCAATAGCTCTGCAATGCTACTAGGCCTGAAGGCAAGGGATGGTCTGAGCTTCATTTGCACAAGAAACAAAGCTATGCATCTACAGCCCGCCTGTCTCCTAGGCTCTGCAGGAGTGTTACCTAGTGGATCATCAGTAGGTCTGAGAAGCTTAAGTGTTTGCCATATGGCCTAGTAATATATGAACACATAAGAATTTCATAACAGAAGACAGTTGATATATATTAAAAGCTAAATAACACCAAATATTCCTTGATAAATGGCTTTCCTCTAGAAAAATTCCTTGACTTTTCTAGGTATAGCTTTAATATACAGCTGAATCTCTATAATATATTCTTGTGGCCCATTGCAATTGATATGCCAGTCTGGATGTTGTGTCTGTGCAGAAGTTACTTCCATAATCATTCATAATTTGGTAGGAAAACTATGATAAATATAAACCCATGGACCCAGAATATATTTTTTTCTGTGAAAAATAATTTAAATTTAGCTACAGCTTTATAATTTTTCTTTTTTAAAGATGTACTTATTTCTATTTTATGTGCATGAGTATAATGTACATATGTGTATCACACGTATGCAGTGCCCACAAAAGCTAGAAAATGGAGTAGATGCTCTGGCACTGGAGTTACAGAGGGTTGCAAGCTGCTGTGTAGGTGCTGGGAACAGACCAGAGCCTCTGCAGGAGCAGCTAGTGCTCTTAACTGCTGAGCCATTTCTTTAGTCCCTAATTTCCTTTTCTTAAGGTGAGAGAAGTAGACAGTTTATTAGGAAAGAGAAAGGCACTCTAGAGAGTGGGAGAAGGCTGCTGAGCTGAGAAAAAAAAGCATAATTTAGAAGTTCATAGTTTCTGTTTTGAGGGGGTGAGAAACGTAGGGCCTTGTGCATGTAGGCAGACACCTCACACTGGGGTACATTTCCAGCCACTGTTTTTATGAAATAAGATCTCATATAGCTCAGGCTAGCCCTGCATTCACTATGTAGCCTACTTAGGTATAGAATTAAAAACCCAGTTGTCTTCCATTCTTGAGCACTGTGATTATAGATCCACAGCACCATATCTGGCTAAAAAATAAAAAATTTAAAAGTTGCTACTGATAATCAAAGGTGCACTCTGAAGATATACCAAATACTTCTGCTTTTTGGTAAAAATTAAAAATGTTAAGCTTTTGAAATTGTTTAAAAGTTCCTATTTCTATCAACATACTTATATGAAACCAATTTTCTTTAAACATTTTAAATTATTTTATGCTGGGGAATATCTTTCTGTATGCTGTGAATATGTGTTGCTCTGATTGGTTGATAAATAAAATGCTGATTGGCCAGTAGCCAGGCAGGAAGTGTAGTCAGTGTAAGCAGACAAGGAGAATTCTGGGAAGAGGAAGCCTGAGTCAGGAGATGCCAGCCAGCTGCCCAAGGAACAACATGTAATGGGATGCAGGTAAAGCCATGGAACACGTGGCGACATATAGATTAATAGAAATAGGCTGAGTTTAAGTGTAAGAGCTAGTCAGTAACACTGCAGCATTAGCGAGTGTTGAGGAATCTACAGTGACGTTGGCTTGGTGAGTCTTAGGCAATAGGGAGGTATTTTAATGATACATGCCTGCCAATATGTTAACTATCTCTTGCTGTGAAAGCCAGTGGTGGTAGTCAGTAAAGCAGGCGATTTGTGTCCACATCTGGGCAGCACTGCCAAGTGAAGCTGGGTTTGGTGGCTGTCAGAAACCGCAGGCTCTGCTTGGGAAACTGGTACCACAGATGGGTGTCAAAGGTCATACGTAACAGTAGTAATTATCCCTCCTTTTTTTTAGTATCAGACTTTGAGTTCACTAAATAATAAGCCTTTTATCTTGTCTGATGTCTTTTCCAAGCCTTTTACATTGACCTAGATGCAATCCACACAAAAAGGAGTAAAAATCTAGAGTTCCTTTTGCTTGCTTGTGGAGTAAAATATGTTTGTTTACAAAGATATAATCTCATTCAAACTGAAAGAGGTTCTAATAAACATTTTCCTCAGACCTTAAAAAAAAAAGAGCTAGTCAATAATAAGCCTGAGCTAATGGCCAAGCAGTTATAATTAATATAAGCCTTTGAGTAATTATTTTATAAGTGGCTGTGGGACCATAGGGCCTGGTGGGACCTGGACAAAACTTTCTCCTACAATATTATATTGTATTGTATTGTATTTATTTTTAATTATGTGTGTGTGGTACATGCACTTACTCCACAATGTATTTGTGGAAGTCAGAGGACGACTTGTGGGAGTCAGTTCTTTCCTTCTACCACATACATCCCANGGTTTAAACTTAGTTTGTCAGGCTTGGTAGCAAGTGTCTTCACCACTGAGCTGTCACTTGTCCTAAGACCAGTTTTCTACTGTGAGTATTACTTTAAAAAATCAGTACATTTTCTTTGTACATTGTCTCCTAAGAGCTATGATGTCATTAATAGTTCTTATATTAGGTGAATTGACATGTAAGAGTAAGATATTCAAATATGGATACATTATGCATTTGTGAATTCATTCTTTTTGTTTTGAGACAGGATTTCATGTAGCCCAGGCTGGGCTTAAACCCTAATCCTTCTGCCTCCACTTTCTGAATGCTGGGATTACAGGCATCTGTTATCACACCTGATCTCTGCTATTTCTCTACCTATGCATGCATGTGTGGTGTGTGTGTGTGTGTGTGTGTGTGTGTGTGTGTGTGTGTGTGTGTAGAAAGAACCACAATGTGAGGATGAGTAAGCACAGTTGTGAGCCACTGAAATTTAGTCAGTAGGTATTGAAATGTGAGTTGCCTACAATTTTCACATCACAAAGAATTATTTTACTCTAGGTGTGGCGGCACATACTTTTAATCCCAGCATGTGAGAGGCAGAGGCAGGCAGATCTCTGTGAGGTCAAGACCAGCTTGGTCTACAAAGGGAGTCCCAGGACAACCAGGGCCACACTGAGTAAGACAGCTGTCTTGAAACAAAACAAAACAAAACAAAACAAAACAAAACAAAACAAAACAAAACAAAACAAAACAAAACAAAACAAAATCTACCCCCTCACCCCAGGCCAACAAGATGTCTTAGCTGGTATATACAGTGTTGCCAAGCCTGATGACCTGAGTTCAATCCTGAGTTCTGCATGGTGGAAGGAGAGAACCAAGTTTTGCAAGCTGTCCTCTGACCTCTACACATGTGTGCCATGACACGTACTTCTAAACATGTGTGCACACACAGCAATAAATGGAGTAAAATAGTACTTTCCCTTTGATTCTTTTCTGATCAGAAGACCCTCCTGACTTTGGGGCCTCTAGCTTGCTGACCGTCATCTGGACCAGGAGGAGTGGGCAGACCCCACCCCCATGCCAATAAGCCCACAGTGCCACGGAATGTTCTAGGTGAGAGTTTCTTGGCAACCTGTGAACACACATTTACGGAAGATGTACTCTGTGTGGGATGCACTGAAGAGGCCTGGGCTCCATGTGGCTTGGACTGTTCAGCATAGTGAGCTGCTCTGTCTGAGCACCTATGAAAAGCCACTGGCTGCAGGCTTGTAAGTCATGGACAGTTGAGGTGGCTGAGTGTGTACAACTATGTGAGTCCCCAGAGTCTTGTTCCCAGCAGCCTTCCCAGGAGGCCATGGCTAGAAAGCATCCAAAAGGAATTGAAGAACCTTCCCTGGAGGATAGGGAAAGGGGCTCACCTGGAGACACCACCAGGTCAAATTCAGAAGTCAGTATTCTAGAGCTGCCAGAATCATGTTATATGGGACACCTCCTTCACACCATCCATGGTTACAATATAGAAGCCAGCACAGGGGTCATCCCAGACTGAGAATCGGGGTGCCAGCATCTGGGGGCTGGAGGTGCTGATTAACTGGATGCTTGTAAAATCTGATCTCTTCTGGTACCAGCTTTTCCTCCCATGGGCCCTGTTCATGGGTGAGCACTGGTAGTTCACAGGGAATGCCTGTCCTGTTCATGTGTGGACACTGGTAGTTCACAGGGAATGCCTGTCCTGTTCATGTGTGGACACTGGTAGTTCACAGGGAATGCCTGCCCTGTTCATGGGTGGGCACTGGTGGCTCACAGGGAATGTCTGCTCAGCTCATGGGTGGGCACTGGTGGCTCACAGGGAATGTCNTCATGGGTGGGCACTGGTGGCTCACAGGGAATGTCTGCTCAGCTCATGGGTGGGCACTGGTGGCTCACAGGGAATGTCCGCTCAGCTCATGGGTGGATACTGGTAGTTCACAGAGAATGCCTACCCTGGTCATGGGTGGGCACTGGTGGTTCACAGAGAATGCCTGCCTTGCCACTATTTGAACTACCAGCACCATTGAGTGTGTCCATGAACCTGGAGAACAAGGTCAAGCGTATGCATAGAATTTGCACCACACCAGGCCTCTGGCAGCAGTGCTACCCCCACCCCCCATGACAGTCCCCTTCTCCCCTCCTTACCTTGGAGCAGCAGCAGTAACAGCAGCAGAGACCAGTGTGAGGCCCTCCCGGCCATAAGGCCTTTCCCTACAGCTTCAGGGAGGGGCACGGGGACAGGTGGAGAGAGAGTTGAAAGCGGAGAGGCTTGCTTCTGGACGCCTCTTCCGGCACCTCAGTAATAAGAAGAAATGAGAAAGATCCAGGCCTGGCTCGGGGAAGGGAGGGATGGTGGAGGGCAGATTCAATGGGCCAAAGAGCATGGGAGCCTCCAGCTGTGGACATGGATCTGTCCTGCTCAGGTCCCAGGCTTCTGTAGAGGATGTTTGCTCTCTCTTGTGCCCAGCTACCCTCTGTGCTGGATTCCCCTAGGGGAGGAGCTTCTAGGTCAGAGGAAACTGTGGTCAAGCCCCTGGCCTTCCTCATGTCTTCTCTCCCTTCTGCATGCTGCTTCTTTTTTTTGCAGGCCGCAGCCTGCTTCTCAAACCAAGGAAATAAGACTTGAATTTTGAGCTGCATGTCCATGCGCTTTGAGGTCTGATCACATAGCCCAAGGCTCATTGGTTCTTGGGGTGATCAGAGACTCCATGATCATGCTGTCCAGTGGGTTAATATCATTTTCCCATCCTGGGAAGTTTGTGAGTGTTGGGGAGTGAGAGGGGAGTGTACATAGAGCTTCAATCCCAGCAGAGATGTGTAAGCAGGGCTCCTGGAAAAGGTGAGGGAATACGGGGAGAGCCCCGAGGTGGGGGGGGGTGTTCTCAGATGAGACAGTAGTAGGATGGGGTAGAGGGTAGGGGACCCAGGAACCCAGGTGGGCTCATCTTTGCATGCTCAGCTCTGCCACCTGTGCACACTAGAGACATAAACCTAAGTAGAAGAAAGACTCGAGTCTTTTTCATTAACAGTTTAATTTTTTAAAAAGGATGTAATTTACAGAAGTGGGGGAGGTGTGGTGGGTGGAGTGCCTGCCTAGCATGCATGAGGCTTTGGGTTTAACCTGGCATGGAGGTACAGGTTTATAACCTCAGCACTTGGGAGGTGGAGGCAGAAAGAGCAGACTTGGACACACAACTAGTTAGAGACCAGCATGGTCTGTATCAGAGCAACAACAAAACACAAAACAAAGTAAAAAACAACTATGACAAAATCAAAGTGGGTTAGTATGAGAATGGGTGGTGAGGCTGTGTGTAATTCCTGGTTAAGCCACAAGGGGTGCTGCCAATCTATCTGTTGGGGGCTTGAGTTTGTAATAGGACCTGGTGAGAGGCACTTGCCTCTAAGTTCACTGCAGTGTCCCCCTCCTTGCAGTAGGGGTGACAGAGAAAAGGCAAAGGGATGCACAAGAGGAGGTCATAACAAGGACATCAGGTGAGGTGCTCAGGGAGCCCTGGTGGGAAAGCAGGACCAGGTTTATAGAGCCAGAGGCAACTGGAGCACTCAAATTTAGAATTAATGTCAATATTCCTGGATTGGTTAGGGATATTTTTCTAAGATTTATTTTTACTACTTGTTTATATGTATGTGTGTATGTACTTATTTCTATGTATGTGTGTGGCTGTGTGTGGGAATGTAGGTACCCATAGAGGCCAGAAGAGGACGTCAGATCACCAGAGCTAGGGTTGCAGGTAGCTGTGAGCCACCTGACCACATCCATCTGTCTAAATAAAACAACACCTGAAATGTTTGTTTGAAGTAGTGATGTGTATATTGGGAATTACTTGTGTAATAAATGTAGTACTTAGAATATATTAAACAACGTTTTAAATGGTCCTGGAGGTAGAGGGAGAAAAAAATTGGTCAAAAAGTGGACAGCAGCTTTGCGGCCTGGAGGATGTGTGTGTTGGCAGCCACAGGGTAGGATGTGGAGTGTGGCCTTCCTGCGCTCTGAAGAAGTGAGAGACTTCTCTGAAAGATGGTGAGGGTGGAAGAAAAGGAAGACGTTGAGAGCAACCGCACAGGAGAGATGGCTGCAGGGTAGATTTGAATACACTTGGCCAGAACATGAGGTTAGGACCAGAGCTGTGGGTATCCTGTAGGGAATCTGGAAAAGGAACTGTTGAGGGGGTCACTGGAGCTGCAGACAAGTCAACAAACAGGCTTCTGCAGGCTCTGCCAAGACCCTGAGGGCCCCTGACGTCAGTCCGGGCGGGCCTTGCAGGCTTCAGAGGTGTCTCACGTTTTCAAACACCGACACCCTGTTAATGTTGTTTCTAGGACCCTCCAGTCATCCATCTTGAGGACCCCGGGGCAAGCATGTATTGTGGTTTTAATGTGACACATTCCCTTACCATCATGTTTGTACACTTGTCCCCAGCTGGCGGTGCGGTTTGGGTGTGGGTTCCCAAGCCAGGTAGAATGTTGCCCCTACCCTAGACATCGCTCAGAGAACACCGCAGGAGTGGGGCAGCTCTCTACCCAAATCAGGCTTGGGTCTACCCAACTCCATAGAGTCAAAGGCCATATCATGATCAAGTCAGTCAAGCTTCTGTGTCGTGTCTCTCCCCCCTCCCCCAAAAGCAAAAAACAAACAAACAAACAAACAAACAAACAAACAAACAAACAAACCCGCTTTTCAGAAATCATGTGACTGGCAGTCTGCTAATCTGATTGGTGCACTTGGAGAAGCCCCTGCCTCCACTGCAGCCCTTCCTCCTCTGACCTCGTTTCTCCCCTCCCCTGTGACTCCAGCTATATAAGCTAGCCCTGCCATTTCAATAAATGACCTGTCCTCACAAACAGTCTCCCTGGTCGTTCATACCTGCTGGACTCACACTGCAGCCTGAGACCCTGCTCCCCAGGTCCTCCGCACCCCGGGACTGCGGGTGCACAACAGTCAATGTGAGGGGGCGGGGGAACCACATTTGGGAACGTTGTGGAACCTTTACGGGTTGGAGTTTCTTCGGAGAAATTGGGTCACAGGAGTCAGGCTTAGAGGTTTTATAGTTGGGTCACACTTTGTTCCTTCTCTGCTTCCTGAGTGCAGATGCAGTGTGACCCACCAGCCTCCTCCTCCTGCGCCTGCTACCGTGTCTTCCCTGCTACGATGATTGTACCCTTCTAGAACTATAAGCCCAAACAAACCCTTTCTTCCTTAGATTGCTTTTGTTAGCATCTTTTACCATAGCAACAGGGAAGCAAACCAAAACAAAACCTCAAGTCACCATGCCAGTTTGGCTCAAATCGTTTTGAGCCAGTTCACACAGGCCAATATAGTGAGAGCCGAGTAATCAGGCCTTCTGAGTTTCACTCTGTCATCGGCAAAGCTGCATGTAGAGACAGCACCTACCTTGCAAAGTCATTGTGAGGATTTGTGAGATACTGTATGTAAAAGCTCGGTGTTCAATAAATATGAAGTATTAATATTAAATGTAAAAGCATAATGGAGACATAGACCAATTGATAGACAACTTGCCTAGCATATACAAAGCCCTGGGTTCAAACTCCAGTGCACACGAACTAAGCATGGTGGCACACACCTGCAATTGTAGCACTCAGGAGGTGGAGGGAGGGTCAGAAGTTCAAAATCATCCTTGGTTACATGAGAATTCTAGTTTTTTTTTTTTTAACTTAAAATGTATATCTATTTTTCTCCATATAGATCTATTAAGGGAGGTATTACATCTTTAGTGTTTCTTTGTTCTTAAAGGGGATCTCAACAATTTAAAAATGAAAACTAGGTATCAAGAGAGGGAGGCCACCAGCTGTGATGGTATCCCCATATCCAGTAGGCTAAGGCAGGATTGTGGGTTTAAGGCCAGCTTGGGCCACATAGTGAGATCCTACCTCAAAAAACCAAAAAACCAAACCAAACTAATCAAACAAACAAAACAACAACAAAACCAAAAAATCCCACAAAACCCAGGGCTGGGGCCTGGAGAAATGGTTCAATAGTGAAGAGAGAATACTGCTCTTGCAGAGGACCCAAGTTCAGCTCCAAAACCCATGTCAGTGACCCCAGCTCCAGGGATCCAATGCCCTCCAAAACCCATGTCAGTGACCCCAGCTCCAGGGATCCAATGCCCTCCAAAACCCATGTCAGTGACCCCAGCTCCAGGGATCCAATGCCCTCCAAATCCCATGTCAGTGACCCCAGCTCCAGGGATCCAATGCCCTCCAAAACCCATGCCAGTGACCCCAGCTCCAGGGATCCAATGCCCTCCAAAACCCATGTCAGTGACCCCAGCTCCGGGGATCCAATGCCCTCTTCTGGATTCCCCAGGCTCCTGCACACTCACAGGTGTATAGACCTTTGCCTCCTGGATGCACATAATTGGAAACAAAATAAATTAAAAAAAGAAAAGAAGGGCTGGGGTGCCCCTTAGTGGTAGAGAACATTTACTTACCATGCACAACACCTGAGTTGGTTTGATACCCAGCAACATGAGGGAAAACAGGGCATCATTTTGCTGGACCGGAGAGTTGGCTCAGTGGTTAAGCGCACTTTTTCCTCTTGCAAAGGACCTGAGTTCTGTTCCCAGTATCCACATAGTAATGTACAACTGTCTGTAGCTCCAGTTTCAGGGGATCCAAAGCACTCTCTTGTGAGGAGTCTTTGTCTCTCCCTCCAGCCAGCTCTTAAATAATGACATGGAGACTTCTTATTAACTTATTAACAAAAACCTTGGCCTTTAGCTTGCACTTGCCTCAACTAGCTCTTACAACTTAAATTAACTCATTTATATTAATCTACGTTCTATCATGTGGCATTACTTCTCTTCCATCTTGTACTCCCTGTTTCCTCTCTGTGTCTCCTAGCATCTCCTGCGAGCCACAATTCTCCTCTGTTGTGGAATAGTAGTTGAAGATGTGTTACATTTGTGTATGCTGTGGAACATTTGTTTAATAATGCCAAGATGTGTTGCATTCCTTTATGTTGCATTTGTTTAACTCTGTGAAGCTGTGTTACTTTGCCTGCCTAAAACACCTGATGGTCTAATAAAGAGCTGAACGGCCAATAGCTGGGCAGGAAAGGAATAGGCAGGGCTGCCAGGAAGAGAGAATAAAGAGAGGGAGAAAGAAGAAGAAGAAGAAGAAGAAGAAGAAGAAGAAGAAGAAGAAGAAGAAGAAGAAGAAGAAGA
>LZPO01089559.1:1155579-1166797 GCA_001675575.1 Neotoma lepida
CAGGTAGACAGCAGTAGACATAGGAAGGAGACCCACACAGCCAACCAGGCTGGCCTCGGACTCAGAGATCTTCCTGCCTCTGCCTCCCGAGTACTTAGATTAAAGGTGTGTGCCACTACTGCCTGGTTGTTCTTTTATTTTGAAAATCATTTATCTAATTTATCTAATTTAATTTATCTAATTTAATTAATCTAATTTAAATTATCTAATAATTTATCTAATGAGAATTTATGTCACTCTGCATATTATCACATATACAAACCATCTTCTGAATATCACAATATGCAGATGATTCATGATGTAGAAATGAGGTAGTGTTACTGTAGGTTGGCCAACGTGTGTTTTGCATTTTAAAGTATTCCTGCTGGGGCTGAGTGTGCAGCTTAGAGCATGGGCTAAGGATGCATGCGACCTTGGGTTCCATCTTCAGCAGCAAGAGAACAATAATATTACTAAAACAGATGGGATGCTGAATGAAATGATAATTGTGAAGATGAGGTAGGCTTTAGGTCACTGAGGGAATCTATCGATTCATCCGACNATTTATTCATTCCATTATCTGCCCATTTATCCACCATCCCTCCATGCACATATGCATCATGTATCCATTCATCCNTCCTCAAAGGGATAATAGGACCCCCTTTCCTTTTGTTTGCATAACCTGCCTGTGGGGAAAGGCTTTGCCATATGCTGCTATCTCCATGTACCTATCACAGGTCCAAAAGCCCTGTATTGAAACCTCTGGAACTTTCAGCTAAAGGAGACACCTCTCATCTTTACAAGCTGATTATTCCAAGGGTTTGTTACAANGATGGGAAGCTGGCTAACACAAATGCCCGTTAGAAATCTGAAAATGTTATTCTAAAATCCTGAGACCAGTGGCTGGAGATGTAGCTTGGAGGTAAAACATCTACATAGCACGGGTGAGGCCCCAATTTCCATTCTCAACATTGCTAAAAACAACAACAAAACTGTTGAGCATTTATGCCAGAAATTGTCAACCCCATCAGTGTATAGTTGGGTACTTACACCAGTGTTGAAATCAAACAAAAAGAAAACAAATTAAATAAGTAAAGCAAAGCAAAACAAAGCAAAACAAAATCAAAGGCAAAAACTAGAGAGAGTCATCCCCCAAATTGCAAGAATTGTGGGGCTAGAAACCCATGATGGCGCACACCTTTAATCCCAGTACTTGGGAGTCAGAGGCAGGTAGAGGGATCCCTGTTGAGTTTTCAGCCAGCCTGGTCAACATAGAGTTCCAGGCCAGCCAGGGCTACACAATGAGATCTTGTCAAACAAAACAAAACAAAACCTGTGGGCTTGATCACCTTCCAGCTATGACTGTCCAGTGTTTCTCCAGCTCTGACTGTCCAGTGTCCCTACGCTACAGATGTTCCCAACTTGCCTGAAGTCGCACGTTCTGCCTGCCATGAGAACCCAGGCACACTGAGAGTACTCCACTACACAGTCCTACTCCTGGGTTGGGGGGCCTATTAGACTTCATCAAAGACACCATTTCCCTCCTCTTACTAACTGGGTGTAAATGAAAGTAGAGGGTGAGTTGGGGAGGAAGGACAGGAGCCTCCTCCTCAGTCAGTCACCAACTCTCCCCTCTCTGGGAATTCCACACAGACTGAGGTGACTGGAGTCTGCCCCTGCTCCAGCCCAGCCCATCCTTATTCCCACATCCTCTCAGCACATGGGCTAGGGACAAAAAGTATTCAAACAAGGGACCCAGCAGGGTGAAAACATATTGGTAGCACCTGCCATATTGGTGAATGTGACTNCAGGNTCTGGAGAGCGTACAACAACAGCTGACTTGGGTTATGGTTATCTACCTGGCAGGGATGTTGCTCAGGTCCTTTGTGGTATTAACGGTGGGAACTTCAGTTCCTGTCCAAGTCGGAATCATGCCAGAGGCAGGAGTACTTGAATTATCTGCAAGAAGACACATAGGATGCATGGATAAGTGGATGGATAGATGACAGATGGATGGATAATAAATAGATGGGTAGATAAATAGGTAGAGAGAAATGGAGCTTGTGGGGTGGGGAATGAACATGGCCACTCAAGAAGCAAGGTTCTCTTTTACTAAAATCAAAAGAAATAGTGNAAAGTCAGCCTGAATCAGAGAGAGAAAAAGATGAGCAGAAGGAGAAAGGAGGAGGCTGGAAAGAGGCCTGAGGAAAAGACTCCTCGGGCTGTCTGAGTTATGGAAATGGTCTTGTCTGCTGTTGCTCTCCTCTCCATCTGCCCCATTCTCCCCCTTACACCGTTCTCTCTGCCTCCGTAAGCCACGTCACTCTAAAAGTTGTCTTTACTGGTGGATTACATCTGAGCCTCAGCTTGGACTTGGCACAGGCTCCCCTAGTTCTAGGAAGGGAGGCCTGTTTCTCTTTTCTCTGCCATCCTTGACTATCCATTGTCACTTGCTAGGGATCTAGAGCCCAGCAAGGCACCANCTCTTCCTCAGTGAGTTCAGAGATTCATAGGGGGGACTTGTAAGTACACTGGTCCCCACTGAAGTGAGCCTAGACACTTGTTCCTCATAAGCAAGTGTCACTTCAGGTCTCCTGAGCCAGGCTCTGCATTTGAAATAAGGACTTCAGGTAGTTCATGCCCACAGCAAGGTCTGAGATACACAGTTTAGAAGCCTATGGCNGCCACCAGTGGCATCTTGGGGGGAGGAGAGTAGATTACAAGAGCTTCCTAAGGGCATGGCTTCTAAGTAGAGATTAGAGAAATGGAACCCAATTATATTGCAAGTCTACTGCTCAGCTTTCACCGATCTGCTACACAAGGGATCCATGTATAGGAGCATCTACTTGCCATTGGCCTGCAANGAACCTCAGATGAAGATTCTAGGCTCCAATGTATCCTCACCCGACCTAGCTCTCTCTACCCTCTCACAGCTTGTACTCTGGAAGCCTGAAAGGATGGCTGAGCTCTGTAAGAAATGGTTTTCCGAAAACTCAGATGAGTTGCATCTTGGTTTGTTTTTTAACCGCAAGAGCCACAGGACATGTGGTCCATGGAAGTCAAACTTTGTAAATGATCCCGTATTTGTGTGTATGCATTGCCATGTGAATATGGATACACACATGCATGTGGAGACTAGAGGTCAGACTCAGGTGTCATTCTTCAGGATACCTTACTTTTTTGANGCAGAGTTTCTCATTTTTCACTTGAAATTCACTTCTTTGCTAGGCTAGCTGGCCAGTGAGCCCCAGGGATCCACCAGTCTCTACTTCCATTATTAGTGTAGCCCACTATGATAGGCCTTTTTATGTGGGTACTGAGAACAGAACTCAGGATAGAACTCATGCACACATGGCAAGCACTTTACCAGCTGGGCCATCTCCTCAGCCCTACATGTACTGCATTTGAACATGTCACACAATTTTCACATCTGTCTAAGGATTTCCATTGCTGTGAAGAGATACCATGACCATGGCAACTCTTATAAATGAAAACATTTAATTGGGGCTTGCTTACAATTCAGAGGTTTAGTCTATATTATTGCTATAGGGGGAAACATAGGGCTATGCAGGCAGACGTGGTGCTGGAGAGGTAGCTGAGAGTTCTACATCTAGATCCACAGGCAGCAGGAAGAAAGAGAGAGATGGCAGTGGGGTGTGTGAGTGTGTGTGTGTGTGTGTGTGTGTGTGTGTGTGAGCTCCACAAGCCTTACTTAAGCATTTAAAACCTCAATTCCCACCTTCAGTGACACACTTCCTCCAAAAAGGCACAAATACTGCAACAAGGCCACACTTCCGAATAGCGCCACTCCCTATGAGCCTATGGGGCCATTTTCTTTCAAACCGCCACATTCCTCTTCCTGGCCCCCAGAGGCTTGTAACCTTGTCATAATGCAGAAATGTATTCAATCCAACTTCAAAAGTCCCATAGCCTATC
This sequence comes from Neotoma lepida, assembly GCA_001675575.1. Taxonomy (NCBI): domain Eukaryota; kingdom Metazoa; phylum Chordata; class Mammalia; order Rodentia; family Cricetidae; genus Neotoma; species Neotoma lepida. Next base: position 1,159,495 of record LZPO01089559.1, read on the forward strand.
AATCTCAACTGATCTTTTAACCGTTTAAAAGTCCAAAGTCCAAAATTTCTCTAGAGACTCATGACAATCTCTTAATTGTAACCCCTGTAAAATAAAAATAAAAAAGGCATATCATATACTTCCAACATACAATGACATAGAATATACATTACCATTCCAAAAAGGAGAAAAGGGAGCATAGTGAGAAAATACTGGNCCAAAGATAGACCAAAAACTATTTGGGCAAACTCCAAATTCTGCATCTCTATGGCAAAGCTCTCTTCAGATCTCCAACTCCTTTCAGCTTTGTTGACTTCAGCACACTTCTTTCTCTTGGGCTTTCCACTCCCTGTTAACAGTTCTCCCGGGCAGGTATCCCATGACTCTGGTATCTCAAACATCTTGGAGTATCCAACAAAATCCAGGCTTCACTTTCACAGCTTTATGTAATGGCCTCTCTAGGCCTCCATGCAGGGACACCCCTGACACACATCCGGCCTCAGTGGCTTTCCTTAGTCACAGAGGAAGATTCCGTAACCCTTCTTGTATCCTTGACTCTAAAGCCAGAANTACATGACCAAAGCTGCCAAATTCTGCTGCTTTCTGGGGCTGGAGCATGGACCCCTTATTATTTTTACCAGCTTTATAGTTTTCTTCACTGCCTAAGTTCAGCTGTCCTGGAATTTACTCTTAGGCCAGGCTGGCCTTGATCTCAGAGATTTGCCTGCCTCTGCCTCCTGAGTGCTAGGATTAAAGGTGTGCGCCACCTCACCTGACCCTTTTCACTTATCTGGGTGAGATCTTTCTCTGAGGTCACCACCCCCTTCATTCCACTTGGCAGCAGGCTTTTCTTTAATCTGCTTACATTTCCTGGTGTCTCCTTTTCTCCTCAAACTGTACACTTTGTAATTTTCCTTGTTCTTTTTCTTTATAGATCTGCATAAGTATGGACACTGACAACCAAACAACACTGTCAATACTAGGTTGTCTGGAAATCCCCTCTGCAAAAGCTGTTTTTAGCCTCAGGCAGATTTTTCAGACAAGAGCAGAAATCAGCCACATTCTTCACCAAAATATCACAAAAATGATCTCTAGGCCACATATTAATATTCTCCTCTAAAACCTCTTGAGCCAGGCCTACATATTTCAAATCACCCTCAGCACCATTGTCTTCCATGTTCCTAATAGTATGGCCCATTAAGTCTGGCTTAAAGTGTTCAGCTGCTTTCTTAATCCNAAGGGTCCGTTGTAGCATACAGTTCAGAGCACAGTCCACCACAGCAAGGAAGTCAAGACAGCAGGAGCTGGAAGCAGCTGGTTGCAGGGCATCCACAGTCAGGGAGTACAGAGCAATGAATGTGCACAGCTTGATTTCCCTTTTATACTTAGTCCAGGACCCCAAGCTTAGGGAATGATGCCACCCACTTTTAGAATGGGTCTTCCCAGCTCAAGTGAAGATAATCCCTCACAGGTTTCCCTGGTGATTGTACGTTCTGCCACATTGACATCTAAAACCAGCACACATGGCAAGCACTTTACTGGCTGAGTGTCTCCCAGGTCCTGTGTCCACTATGTTTGAACATATAAAGGTCACACCTAAAGCCTCCCCGACATGGAGTGCGCCTGGGGCAAAGCATTCATAAACATAACCTCAAGACATCCATTGAACCTAAGGGCTGGACATGCTCGGGAGCAGGGAGAGCTCTGGGAGGAGCCGTTCAAACTGTGAACATATGAACATGAAAGACAAATTCAGAAAGCCTTCTGCCACTGCAGTCTTCAGCGCGAGACACACAGGGGGCTCAAGTCATCATCAGCCTCTGGGCCACTTTCCCAGAGCTCAGAGGGTCTCAGTCATGAAGGGCAGATGCTGAACGAGGACCCACATCTCCCTGCCTTCCCCACTAAGCCTCCTGTGTGTCTCTCTGTCAGCTGTCTCCTCTAGGCCCACATCTCTTGGTGCCCCCTCCATTTGCTCTGAGGTCTCTCTCATGTGATGGGCCCACCATCCCTGGAGAGAAGGTTTCTGTGGGATTACAGGCAAGGGATGTTCAGGAAAGGACAGCTGTGACAGCTCAGGGGAGTGTTAAGATCCTTCAGTAAAGAGATTTTTGTCAGTAGCAGCAGCAGCAGCAGCAGCAGCAGCAGCAGCAGCAGCAGCAGCAGCAGCAGCAGCAGCAGCAGNCAGCAGCAGAAGTGTTAAGAGTAACTGGTAAGAACTGCCCAGATGGGCCAGCAAGCCTGGTTCTAGGATTGGCTCTGCCCTGAACCAGCAGGTGGCCTTAGGGAAGGGGCCTTTCTTCCCTGTGCCCCAGTTCTCAGGTACTAGAGGAAGCAGTTTCTAGAGTCTTTGTGACTCAGGAAGACTGAGAGCCACATAGAAGGGGAAAGCTCACCTTTTGACACCACCAGGCGGAAGTTTCTGACAATAATGATTGTTCTGCGACTTTCAGCGATCCCACAGAAATAGAGACCCGAGTCTCTCACCGTGAGTGCAGTCATGGTGACAGTGAAGAACTGAGACCCAGGATTGTCCCGGATGGAGAATTTTGACCGCTGAGCATCTGTGCTGAGACTGGACACTAACAGTTTGCAATTTTTTTCTGGTGTTTCCTGACACCACACTTTCAGGTTGAAGAGTTGGCTGAGATCATACTGGCATCTCACCAAAACAGGCTTGCCTTCCACTGTTTGAAGTAACTCTGTGTTCTGTGCCCAGGAGCCTGAGAACACACCCTTCAGGTCAGAGAGCCCTCCAGCCTCCACAGCAGGGCTAGGAGACTGGTTCATTTCTTAGGAAGTGACCCTTTCTGTGTCTATGCTCGGGATGTAGCTTAGAGCCAGCTGCGTGCCACAACACTCCATGTATTCTGCCTTCCCAACCACAGAGCCCATCTGTGCATGCCTCCCAACCCCTTCTCTATCCTCTCCCTGGTTCCTTCCCTCTATCCTTGTCCCTGCTCTCACCTGAGGCCAGGAGCACCAGCAGGATGGGGGATAGCAGGCATGTGGCCTCCCAGGCCATAGGTCCTTTTCTTGATCTGGAATGGGGAGCAAGAAGGGAAGGAGCTAGGGATGCTCTGAGGAGAAGAGACCAGGTCAGGGCAGGATCCAAGCAGCCACCACAGCCTTTGTGGGATGAATTGTCAAGGAAGCAGAGACCTCCGTGGACAAGAGGGAACAAGCTGAGCAAGGCCCGTGTGGTCCTGTGGATCCTCCAGCCACAGGCTTTGTAGCTAGGCTCCTGAACTGAACTAGGTTCACAGAGACACTGTAGTCTCCTGCCTCATAAGACAGNGTGAGGAAAGCTGAGAAAGCCCAGGAGGAAACCATAGTGAAGTAAGAGTGTGCTCGTTTCTTCTCAGCACCACCCGCAATTCCCCACTTCCTCTTCAGCCTCGAGTTTCTGTCCTCCACCCAAGTCTGGCTCCACTGAGGGCAGGTGACAGAACCAGAGGCCCTTTGGAGACCTGGCTAGAACTCTAAGCTCACTTTGTCCTCAGTGGTCAGAACCTTGCTGACTGCCCCACCTGGGAACCAGAAAGTTCAAGTGGACTAAAGGGGATGAGAAGAAGGGGATGGACATTCATTCTGAAGAATGGAGGAACAAGGGGGTTCTGATAAGTGTGGGAGACCACAAAGCTGGGTGTGAAGGAAGAGAGCTCAGATGGAGGGAAGAGAAGGGGAGCCCCAGGCCCCTCATGTTACCCCCATATGCCCTGTTTCCCAATCATGCCACACTCACTGCTAAGCATCACTTGAAAGACTGTACTCATCAAACACTTCTCAGAAATAACTGTCACAGGACAGCAAGATGGCTCAGCAGGTAAGGACACTTGCTACCAAGACTAACCTGGGTTTGAGCTCCATGACCCACATGGTGGAAGGAGAGAACCAAGTCCCAAAGGTTGTCCTCTGACTTCCACATATGTGAAAGTTTAAAGTAAATAAATATAATTGTCATTACATGAGCTATGAAAAGTCAATAGCTACAGACTGTTCATAGTTAACAGATAAGCAAGGAGAAACCAGACATGACGGTGCATGACTATGATTCTAGCATTGGGAGGCGGAGTCAGGAGAGTGTGAGGTCAGGTTTATCCTCGGCTATACAGCAGGCTCAGCCAGGGCTACCTGANACCCTGTCTCAAAATAAACAAATAAATAAAAAGAATTAAAAACTATAGGAAGGGGGAGTCCCTAGGAATGACAATGTCATCTCTCATCTGGATGCCAGGGGACAAGGGCTGACCCAGGCTGGCACAGGACTTGTGAAAGGCTCTGGGGAAGAAAGGGACAGAGGAGTGGGCAGTACTANAGGCACTGAGGAAGCCCAGGCCACCTTGTGAGGCCTGAGAGGCAGGGTAAGCCTTTGACCAAGCTGACAAAGAGGTGCTAAGCCTTTAGACAGCAGTGTCAGCCAGTGGCAAGGCAGGGTGTCTAGGAGGGACTCTGGCCTTGGGAAGGTGACTTTCAGCAGCTGAACTTCTGCCACCTCACCCGTCCCAGCACAGAGCAAGAAGTCCAAGGATGCTGAGTGTGGACCTGGCAGCATGCATCACCATAATCAGTACAAGGCATGCATCTACAGTCATGTTGTAAACNGTTCTGGGAGAGTGCACAACTGTGGCCATGGACTACTTCACCTGCTGGGCCAAGACAATGAGCTGTGTGCAGGTGTCAGTCTCGACAGCCCTTAGCTCAGGGAGCTGTTGCCACTCCAAGGCCCTGCTGTATGCCCCTCCTAGCCCCTGACCTAATTTGGTTCTGGGAACCCTGGAGCACCAGAAAGAAAGGCAAGAAGAGGAAGGAGGAAGAGACTGGCATAACGTTTTGAGAAAAGAGCCTCAGAAGCCATGCAGGCCATGGGAGCTGGGGACATAGGTGTCTAGAGCCACTCCTCAGTTCCCAGTGCCCCTTCCATGAAGTTCCCAAGTGGGTAGGCATTAGAGTGAACAGCTCTCATGCATTGATGGCTTACAGAAACCCCTGGCCTGATCACNTAAGTGGGGAATCACTCCCACACTCTCCTGTTTAACCTTGCTTTCACTGAAGACCTTCATGCACGCACTNGCTGGGGCTTGTCTCTGGCCTCCTCTGTCCATATAGCTTCTTCTGGGGCTGCCTTCCTAAGGTTCCAAGATGCATCAGCCTCTGCTGTCTCTATATCCACACCCCTAAAACCTCCTGCAGGCATCACCATCTCCTGCCTCCTGAGGCATCACCATCTCCTGCCTCCTGAGGCATCATCATCTCCTGCCTCCTGAGGCATCATCATCTCCTGCCTCCTGAGGCATCATCATCTCCTGCCTCCTGCAGGCATCACCATCTTCTTCCTCCAGCCCATGCTCCAGGCTTTACCTAGCACTCCTCCATGAAGCCTGACCAAGCATGCTGGGCTTGCAGGATCTCCACGCTCCTCTCCTGGAAGGACTCAAGCATGTCCTGTCTCCTGCATCATAGTATCTGACCCTGCATGAGGGTCTGGTGTGTGTGCAACTACACTGTGCCTTCCCTTCCCTCAGTCACTATCAGACTGAGGACAGAGCTGTCTGACTGTCCTGCCTCTCTAGATACTGAGCTGTGCTCATGAACTGACATGCACATGCCCTTGCACTAGAAGGTGGTATACAGGGGCTTCAGCCTTCTCCATCCTCCTTTCCAGAAGAGGACACAGTATCAGAGAGGGACAGTGACTCATTGTGGTCACACTGACATGAAGGGCTGCACTGGGGATTTGAACTCAGGCCTTGATTTCAGCATCACTGCCTCACCATGTACCTTAAAATTCACAAGGAGATCTCATTGAAGAGGTCACTGTAGTAGTGTGAATGAGGTGACCCTATAGTCTCAGGCATTTGAATGCTTGGTACCCAGTTGGTAGTGCTGTTTGGAACAGTCTAGAAGGTGTGGCCTTACTGGAGGAAGTATGTCACAGGGAGTGGGTTTTGAGAGCCTAAGGCCTTTACCTTACTCTGAGTTCCCATCTCTGCGTCCTGCTTGTGGACCAACATGTGAGCTTGCAACATCCTGTTCCATCCTGCTGCATGCTGCCATGCTTCTCTGTCAGTGGACAATTAACCCTCTAGGACAGTAACCCCCCAATAAACCCTTCCTTTTGTAAGTTGCCCTGGCCATGGTATGACCTGGACCAGCAGGCTTCAGTTCAGGTTCCTGAAAGAGTGGACCAGGAATGAGAAAAACAAAGATGATAAGAAAGCTGGGACCAGGAGGTCTTGAATAAGGTGATAACTTAAGCCCTGCAAATTTATTAAGAAGTACAACATTTTGTATATGGATTTTAGAGGGGAAATGGGAGAGAGTCAGAGGAAAGCTATCATACAATGGATGACATCAGCAGGAAGCTAATCAAAGAATGTTGCACAAAAGTAACACAGATATCTCAAGTGTATCATAGACAGAGCACATGGTGACCTTAGGAATGATAACCACAGCCCCTTGGTGGGAAGAGTTGGGTTACCAGGATCTGAAATCACAGCTTCCCCAAGGCCCTGGTTCCAGACTATTACTGATGTTCCTGGTGTTAGACAAGGAAGTACATTCCTTCTCCANACTTCAAGTACACAGGGAAAGCCTAGGACCAGCCAGTTCCCCAGGTAGTGTTTAATCATAGCAACTGAAAAGTAACTAATAGAGCCACCATCAAAGAGTTGCAATATCCTTGTGAGCCTAGAAGGGGAGGAGATAAGGGGAGATCAAAAAAGCTGACAGTTACTGTCAACTTGACACAGCCNAGAGTCTCCTGAGAAGGTGCCTCAATTGAGAGATTACCCTGATCAGATCGGCCTGTGGACATGTCTCTGGGGGATTGTCTTGGATGTTAGCTGATATAGGAGGGTCCAGTCCACTGTGGGAGATACCATTCCCTTGGCAAGAGNTCCTGCACTGTACAAGAAAGCTAAGGAAGCACAGGCCTGCAGGCAGGCATGCCAGCAGACTGCATTTCTCCATGGTAACTGCTTCAGGCCTTGCTTGAGTTCCTGTCCTGACTTCCTTCAAAGATGGACTGTGACCTGGAAGCATAAGCCAAATAAACCCTGTCCTCCCCAGGTTGCTTTGGTCAGAGTGGCTGGATTTTGTATTTTTTTAAATATTTTTTTTATTGGGTATATTTGTGTGTATCTGTAATAGTTTATATGCACCATGTGCACGAGGTGCCTGAGGAGGCCAGAGAGGGGCATCAGATATCTGGAACTGCAGCTATGGGCAGCTATGAGCTATCCAGTGTGGGTGCTGGAAGCTGAACCTGGGTCCTAGCAGAAGGAATAAGCATGTTAACCATGGGGCCATCTTTGCAGCCCCT
>LZPO01089559.1:1207235-1233185 GCA_001675575.1 Neotoma lepida
TCTTCTCCGTAAAAGGCATGCGGGCCTTATGCAGGCCTTATGCTCACATGTAAGCACTAGGAAACCAGAACTGTTAAACATACAAGGTTATCTCTTCAAAGAAAGAGATGCACAACCTGTTTTCTGCCCAGAAGCCTGGGAATGGATGTAGCTGATAGTCTGGTGACCCCTGTGCTCTCTGTAGGGCAGGCCACACCTGACTGCCCTAGACTTTAACATTTATCCCAGACTCTTCCTCCTAGACCCCTATCTTGAGCATTTTTCTCAGTAACTAGAACCCATCTTTATGGAAGAGTATTTGTACTTTGAAAAGAGTTTCAATGTTATCACATTATTTAAGCTTTGTTGTACATACAGGATTGAATTATGTATGTATGTAAAACCCTCCACAAGGGGTTTTCAGTAAGGTTGGATTCTTCTTGGTTTCTAGAGAGGGAAAATGGGGTTGTGTGGTGATTATATTGTGTTCCCCAAAATATTGTGTACCCTCATAAAACTTATTTGGGGCCAGAGAACAGAACAGTCACTAGATTAAACATAGAGGTTAGGCAGTGGTAGCACGTGCCTTTAATCCTAGCATTCCAGAGGCAGAGATCCACCCAGAGCTCTGTGAGTTCAAGGCCACACTGGAAACAGCCAGGCATGGTGGCACACACCTTTAATCCCAGGAAGTGATGGCTGGAAGCAGAAAGGTATATAAGGCGTGAGAACCAGNAACTAGAACCCTCTTAAGCTTTCAGGCTTTGAGCAGCAGTTGAGCTGAGATTCATTCGGGAGAGGACTCAGAAGCCTTCAGTCTGAGGAAACAAGATCAGCTGAGGAGTTGGCAAGGTGAGGTAGGCTTGGCTTGTTCTGTCTCTCTGATTATTCAGAATTTACCCCAATACCTGGCCTGGTGTTTTCAATTAATAAGACCGTTTAAGATTCACTTTACAGTGCTGAATGTAGGGCAATTGTCCCCAGAAGCAGGTCAGAATGCTGACCACAGGGATCAGGTTCCCTAGATATGGGCCTCATTCCATTCCACAGAGGAGGCCAAGATGCCTGGGTTAATACTTCCTCTTTTATGCATCTCCTGGACCTGAACTCTAGACTCTCCACCAAACATTTCTAACTGCTTATTTTAGGAAGTGGTCATCTAAANTGCATCTGAACTTTCCCCACAGGCTGTGGGAAAGCTGCAGGGAGGACCTGAGTTGAAAAGATTGGATGGGGAAGAATTTCCTAGACTCTGCAGTGTGGGTGGTCATTGAATCAANCTTTGGTCTCCTCTCTCCACAGGGTCTCCATATCCAGCATCGTTGTTCTCGTGGTCTGTGGACTCTTTATTAAGACCCTTGTCTTCACTGTCTTGTTTGCTGTCACACAGAGGTCATTTAGAAGACAGACCATGAAGCCACACAACAGTGACCACTGACTTTCAGCCATGTCTGTCTCACAGGANGAGCTGGGGGTGGGGGCTAAGGAGGAACTGTGACATGAATTGAGCCTGTAATCATGGGTGACATCTAAGGCTCAGGATGTCCCCTGCCCACTCTCCTCATTCCATCTATCACCTTGGGTGTGTGCTCTGCACTCTTAGAAGAGGGCAAATAGTGCCCGGCACCCTCTGGCCATTCCACCCGAATAGATGAGTTGGCCTGAAATAAAGCCAGAGCTCAGTGCTTCTCCCTGTCACCTTTCATGGGAGTCATGAGGTTTAGGGTCACCACTGCTATTCCTGACCCTTGTTCTTCCCTTGGGCAGTGCAATTCTNGCCACNTAGGCAGGGCTCTTGCTTATGAAGCAGCCTGCTCTCCNNGCNTCTGGNGCCTTCCTCTCTGGGAATCAGNCANTCAGACTTGTCTTCATCTGTGGTCCTCTGAACACTCCCAANCATGGACCAAGAAGATAAGATCCCACCTTGAGAATTATGCAGCTGGGAGAGAGAAATCAAGTTCAGCTGGATGCTGTTGTCTGGGAAACTCTTGGAGGAGGAGATGGCATCCATAGGATTGGATCAGTACCATGCATCAACACGCTGTGTGCGTTTTATCATTGACTCCTCAGTGCAACCCATGAAGGTCAAGGTGTACATGACCAGTGTGAGGCTGCTGGAGCAGTAGGCCACCACCTCCTGGCAGGAATGAAGTCTAGAGAGTTCCCTTGCTGAAGGGCTCCAAAGGCAGAGAGATGGAGAGCCAGGGCTCTGCTGCCAGCTGAGTGTCCTCTTCCTAGACTGAGCAGGGGAAGGGGTGGCAGAGCCCATCCCAGGCTGGGGAGGCTGTCCCCAGTGTGCCTCTACCTCCTTCTCACCTTCTTCACCTCTCAGTCTCCTCCCAGGTACTCTGTGTCCCCAGTGCTGTTTCTGGGACACACAGGCATTTTCTTGTTTCCCATCTCTTTGGGCTCTAAAGTCAAAGGGACCCTGTGGTTGGGGNAAGGATGGGACATTAGCTCACTGTACCTCAGCAATGGCGAGGGCCAACTTCATCCTAAGGTTCCCAAGAGCAAACACATCTCACCACACAGCATTCAGCTCACTTGATCTCAGTCAGAAGGCTGAGAAGTGGCTGTTCCACCCATCTCAGGTCAGGAAAACACATTCCTGTCAGGGAGACTTTCCCCTACTCCTGTGAAGAGATCCCAAGTCTTAAGGCATGCTTCCATCACAGAAGGACGTTNCCTGTGAACAGGGCTCTCTGTATAATCCCACCCTGGGGTGGCACTGACAAGGCACAGGGTGTTTCCAACCCCACAGTCTCTTCTNTTGGGAGAGGCCTCAGTTGAACTCACNTTATCTTGNCGCTCTGGCATGAGTCTTCGGAGGATTGATCCAGAAATCAATCATCTCAGTGTGTATGTTTTCTNCCTAAAGAACCAAGTGGGAGGCCATGGTCCAGTCAAGGCCCAGTTGGTGTAGTGCTTGCCATGGAATCTTGAGGACCTGAGTGCTATCCACAGAAACCATGTGGGAAAGCTGGTTAAGGCGGGCCATACCTATAATCTCAGCACTGGGGAAAGCAGAGACAGGCAGTTCCCTGGAGATTGCTAACCAGCTAGAGCCCCTTTCCTGGTTAGTGAGAGATCATGTCTCAAAACAAACAAACAAACAAACAAAACANAGGGAGGAAAGCTCTTCACACACACACACACACACACACACACACACACACACACACACACTCGCAGAAGTTGTGTGATGTCTGTCATAGTTCTTAGGCTGTCAACTTGCCATAGCCTGGAAGTTACCTGTGAGGAGAGTCTCCTTTGGGGAACTGTCCCCCACAGGCATGTCTGTGCTGCATTGTTGTAATGATGGTTAATTGAGGTGGGAGCATTTACCTCGTATATGGTTAGTACCATTTCCTAGACTTCGTAGACTGAGTCCTGCATTGTAGAAGAATAAGGAAACTAGCCAGTCAGAAGCAGACAGACTGCAAGAATCCAGTTGTTTACCCTCTCTCTGCTCTGGACTTGGGGTGTGATGTGACTGCTGCTTTGAGTCTCTGTCTTGACTCCCTGGCAATAAAGGACTGTGACCCGGAATTGTAAACCAAGTTAACCTTTCCCCTTTAGCTGATTTTTTTCTCAGGGTGTCTTCTCACAGCATGAGAGTGAACGCCCATCTGTAATCCCAGCAGTTGGGAGGGTGAGGCAAGAGGACTGAGGATTCGGGGACAGTCTGGACCCCATAACGAAACCATGTCTCAAAGAGAAACATAAATAAAACAAGGAGCCGTTCAGACCCCATGACTGCACTCATGGTCTCACGGCACGAAGTGTCCGTGTCCTGAGGTAGCTGGTTTAAGTTGGAGTCTCGGGCCAGAATCACCTAAGCTGCTTGTTAAAATGCAGATTCCCTGGTCTTTCTGCGCGACTGTGGACTCACAGTCTCTGAGGGTAGAACCCAGACGTGACTATGTATGCTCAGCTTCCCGAGTAATTCAGCTGTATGGCCATACTGAGAACTATGGGCAGAATAAGATTAAAGATGAGTCAAGGGCTGAGGAGATACCTCAGTTGGTAAAGTATTTGCCACATAATTACAGGGACCTATTTTGATTCCTAAAAGCCACATACAAAACACCGGATGTGGTGGTGTACACACATAATCCAGCCCTGGGGAGACAGAGACAGGCAGCCTAGCCTACTTAGTGAGGTTCATGCCAATGAGAGATCTTGTCTTGGAAAAATGACGTCTGAATAATGACATCAGATTTTCCCCTGGCCTTGGAGGATGGCAAATCTGGATTATCTTGGGGAGAACTATGTGAGGGGTCAGTGGATGTGACAATGTCATGATGCCCAGAGGCACTGAGTGGAGCAGTGTGGAGACCTCAGGTGTGGTGGAGAGTGGCAACCATAGGGTGTTTCCCAACAGACTGTGACATCAAAGCAGGAAGGAGGCTGTCACAAGGACANGGGACTCTCCTTTCTTCACCTTCCCTGGGCAGTTTCCTCTTGTCACATTTCCCTCCGAGTTTCTCAATGGGACAAAACAGTGGACCCTCTGGGGACAGAAGTCAGTTAACCTCGATGTGGGGCAGCACACTCCAGCAGCTGTAAGAGGTTTGGCCCCTTGCGTCTGGCCACCGGCACACCCAGGAAGGAGCATCAGAGGGAGGAGGCAGGGACCTGGGGTTGTCACAATGGCTGCTACGGTTGGGGCTGTTGTTCTGCTTCTAGAGGGGAAGGAGAGAGAGGTGAAGGAGGCAGAGGAGAATGTACCAACAAGAGGAATGGATCCCGCTGAGGCGGGTAGCTGCTAAAAGAAGTTTACTTGTGTTTCTCAAGATGGACTGGGAGGAGATGAGGGGATGCGTTAGAGATGGGAGAGCACTGAGGAAGGAGTGGAGCTGGACCACCATGATCCACCCTGACCCAACAGGGAACAGGCCATAAAACAAGCTGGAGGTTCTTCTAGGCCGTATTGAAGTTGAGAAAGTTCTGTGGTGGTGATCAGGTAACCCTGAGCTGGGCTGATACCCACCTAGAAGCAAACCTGAGAAGCAAATCTACTTTAGAGGAGCGGCCAATCCCAGGGCGGCATAAGTGGCATGCACATAAGAAAGTTATCTCAGAATTTACTAGCAGGTTGATGGAAAGCTCATGGCTCAGTATTTCACACATAATAAATGCTTAACAAGAGTTATAGGGGATGATGGTGGTAAAAGTATAACCTGGTATGGATGGCCCATGGCCTGAAAGGCCAAGAAGGGAAAAAGATGAGTACAGTTGGCTCTGTTCAGGTAGATGCTCCTCTGGACAGATGGACAGAAGGTGAAGGGAGGTTCTACCTGAGGACACCAGGAATGAACAGAAAGGGCCATGTGCCAGGCAGCAACAAACATGTCTGGGCCACCACATAGAGAACAGAAAACAATAGAGAGCACGGTATGGTGGTATGTACCTGTAATGCCAGCAGTCAGGAGGCTGAGGTGGAGGGCTGTGGTGAGTCTGAAGCAGCCTAGGCTATATGCTGAGTTCAAGTCAGCCTGAGTTGCAAAGTGAGACCTTGAAAAGAAAGGAAGGAAGGAAAGAAGGAAAAGAGAAGAAGGAAGGAAGGAAGGGAGAAAGAGAAGGAGAGAGAAACAGAGAGAGACAGAGACAGAGAGACAGAGACAGTGACAGAAAAAAGAAAGGCAGGAAGGCAAGAAGGCAGACAGATGGATGGCTGCCTGCACATGTACACACATTTCTAGATATAGAAATGGTGATGCAATACTGGTAAAGATATTTTGTAATTTTTCAACATGAAAATTTTCCACTCTACAAAATGCAGACAAAATATTTCCTGCAAACACACTACCTAGAGTCAATCAACGTTAGGGATATTTGGTTTTGTTTGAGCCATATGTGAATGTGCATTGCTGACATAGACACACCAAGCAATCAATGGTACAAGAATAGTCACAGCGCTCCCAAATTCCCTTTCCATGCTTGCTGGTGCTTCTAATGTTCTGCCTCTATGGTTGATTTGGGAGGCAAGTTGGCCCCATGAAGCACATATTTCCTGTCCCAGGGCTCCAGGCTGGAGGTGAGGAGGAACAGATGTACCTTCTGGAAGGCAAGAACTTGACTGTGACTTGTCCTTACAACATCATTGTGCTGTACCCATTCAGCCTGAAGGCCTGGCAGTGGCTCAGAAGCCTGGCTTCTCCAGGGACCCTAGTGCTCACAAACACCAGAAATGGAGACTTTAGTTTGGTCCAGGCTGGAAGGTACTTGCTGGAGAATTATCCCNCAAAGCTGTTGTCAAAGTCGCGGTGAATGGGCTGCAGAGGCAGGATGGTGGGGCTGTACCAGTGTGTGATCTACCTCTCTCCTAACAATGCTGTTGTCCTGTATCATCAGATTCAGCTGGTATAATGCCAAGGTGAGCTACAGGGGACCCTGNCGGGCAGTCCTCCTACTCACTAGTGGGCTGGGACCCAATCTGCCAGGGGGAGCCACTTTCAGGAGGAGCTCAGAGTAATGGGGAAACTTCTAGATCTTTCCTTCTCTCACTGTGACCTTGGGAAAGTCATAGCTCTTCTCCATGCCTTAGTTTTCATGTCTGTAAGACAAAGAAGTTGGATGTGGTGAACTCAAAAGCCATTTACTTCCATGACATGGAATCTGCTAGAGAAACTGGTAACTGGCCATCTGCCAGGAGCCAAGCCTGCAGCTGATTACCTGTCTCTCTGTGCCAGGGAGGGCTCAGGAGGTTAGTCACTTACTGTGACCCCTGCAGATCAGTGAGCTTCTAGGACCCCACACTCCCACTCCTCTCAAATGTCCCTGGTGGAACTGTGAAATGGCTTAGCTTGGCCAATACGATGCTACCTGTTCCTCAGGCTTTTCATTTTCTCATTAGCCAAATATGTTATTATTTTATTTCCTTTTCCTTTAAAGCCTTTTTATTAATATGTTTATTTATTTATATGNCAAAATAAAAATTAATAAGATGAAGGAAAAGCTATCATATCAAAGTTAGACACAGCAACCCAACAAGAGGAAAAGANTCCCAAGAGCAGGCACAAGAGTCAGAGATCCACTCATTCTCACAGTCAGAAATCCCATAAAAATACTAAGGTAAAAGCTATAATACGTATACAGANGACCTGGTGCNGGCCCATGTAGGCCCTGTAGTACTTGCTGCTTCAGTCTCTGTGAGCTCGTATGTACCCTGCTTAGCTGATTCAGAGGGCCTTGTCCTCCACCGCTCTGGCTCTTACAATATTTCTGCCCCCTCCTCCTTAGGATTCTCTGAGCTCAGAGGGGAGGGATTTGATGAGACCTCCAATTTAGACTTTCTCTCTCTGCATAATGTCCGGNTGTGGGTCTCTGCATCTGTTCCCATTTGCTGCCAGAGGAAGCCTCTCTGATGATGACTGGATAAGGCACTGATCTATGAGTAAAGCAGAATGTCATTAGGAATCATTTTATTGATTTTGTTTGGTTTCACTCTATGTCTCTGGACTATCCATTCTCTGGTTCTTGGTTACCCAAGCAGTGTCAGGTACTGTAGTGGGTAGCAGTTCCAGCTATGACCTGGAAGCATAACCCTTACTGAGGCTTCCGGTAACTGCCACGCCTACCTCGGACCTCCCCCCGGGGGCGGAGCCAAGAGAGGAGCCNTTAAGACTGGGGAGCCATTAAGACGGAAGATCAGTCCGTGCCGGAGCTCTTGGTTCCTGGATCCTGGATGTTGGAGGGTGGACCAAGCAGAGTTCTCCGGAGAACACCGTTAGACTGCACCTTACCTCTCCTGGACCCTGTGACCAACCCCTTTACTTACTGTAAGTTGCCCTAAATCCCTAAATAAATCTTCTGTTAACTATGTGGAGTTGCCTTAATAATTTCCCCCATTAAGGTACGAGTTCCTTTTTGTGGAGTGGGCCTTAGGTCAAATGAGACATTGGTTGGCTACTTCCACAAGTTCTGATCCACTGTTGTCCTAGCATATTTTGCAGACAGGACAGATTGTAGGTGGGGGGTTTTGTGGCTAGGTTGGTGTCCACATTTCTCTTTCAGAAGCCTGCAGAATACCTTCCTGCACCAAAGAGAGTAGAACGTAGGGGTGAGGGCTCCATGTGGGCACCACCTCCACTTCTCATGTTCAGTGAGTTGTGTGGGTGTTGTCCTTGGCAATAGGCCCCTGATGTCAGTTTGGGGAGGGCAATCTTTTGTCTTAGCAACAGCCTAGGTTGTTTGGGGATTTCCATTGGATCCCCTTGGCCAACAACTCAATTAAATGTTATCTAGTCTTACTACTGAAAACCTCTTCTGGCTACAAGAAGTGGCCAGTTCATTTAAATTTTTAAAATGTATGTATATATGTATGTATGCATGCATGCATGTGTATGAATGTTTTGTNTGTATGTATGTCCATGTACCATGTGCATGCAGTGTCCCAAGGGCCACAAGAGAGCATCAGAAGCCCCAGAACTGGAGTAAGACAGTTGTGAGCTGCCATGTTGGTCCTTTGCAAGAGCAGCCAGTGTTCTTAACTCTGAACATCTCTCCAGCCTTTCTCAGAGAGTCTTAAAGAGCAGCAGAGAAGCAATAGACACTGAAGAGCAGAGCGATGGTTCAATGCCCTTCACCTGTTCCTCACTGGCAAGGTCACGGCTGGCCCCTCCTCCCCTGTTTAAAAGCCTAGATACTCATATGGGGAGATGGCTTTTGGAAAGTGGNGCCTGATGCCTTGGCTTCAATGTCCTCAATGAACCTCCCTTGTTGGAGTTGTGAGCACAGGAGGTACGCATCGCAGGGTCTGGCTCTTTGATTGACCTGAACANGTGACTATCTCATGGGAACAGGTCCAGGCTTGNGTTGAATTGTACAGGATTTACAGGTAGAGTTGCAGACTGAAATGTTGCTCAGTGTAGATCATTGGCCTAGAATGTGTGAGGTCCTAGATTCAATTCAAACAAACAAAACTCACCTCCAGGCTGGGGAGCTTACCAGGCAAGTATGAGGACCCGAGTTCAATCCCAGCACCTCTGTAGAAAGCTGGGCATGGTGGTGCTTGCTTGTAGTCCCAGTGCTGGGAGAAGAGATGGGTGTCCCTCAGGCTCTCTGGCTAAGCAGCCTAGCCTAATTAGTGAGCCCCTAGTGCCAAAGAAAGACTTTGTCTCAAAAAGGGGGGTAAAAAGCCAAACAAACAAACAAAAAACCCAAACAAAGAAAACATCAAGGCAGAGGCTGAGTGTGGTGGAAGTGGCTTCATTGTCAATACTGGAGAGGCAGAGGCAGGCAAATCTCTTGTTTGAGGCCAGCCCTTCTCTATAGCAAGTTCCAGGCCAGCCAGGGCTACTGAGTGAGAACCTGTCTCAGAGCAAATAACAAAGCTGAGGGCTTGAGGAATACTGAGGTTGACCTCGGCTGCTCTGCCCCCTCATGCCAATGTATACANACAAAAGAAAAGTGAGAAGACCACACCGTGACTTGGTGGCAAGACCTACTGACCTTCGTGCAATAGGAGAATCCCGTGACACCTGGAATGGAGACTCTGGCTCAGCTTTGCTCCTGAGCATCTCCTTCGCCCTCAGGTCATAAACCTGGACCCACTCCTGAAAGCCATTCAAGGACTAATTCAGCAGCCCTTGGCAGAGCACAGTGCCGCTGCAGGGAACAGCAGAAGACTCTAGATCTTTGCTTTCTGCCCTGAACCTACTCAGTGACCTTGGGCAAGTCCCTTACCTTCTTTGGGTCTCAGTAAACACCTGTCAGTCAGGCTTCCCATTACAGCATTTGATAGCTGCCATGTTTTAGGTTCCTCTGATTGTGTTGATTGTTTCTAGTTACTTGTTTTAAGCTCAACCTTGAAAACATATACAAAGGGACTAAGTAAAGCTTCCCCCTATAGTTAATTCCATCAGCAGCACTTAACTTGCATCCCCTAACAGTCTTTAATATGCTAGCAGCTTTCACAAGACTAGGATGTTACAATTTATTCCTGTTGGGTTCAGCCTTAAAAATAATGATTTTGAATTGAAGCTCTTCTAGTATCAAAATAAAACTTTTTACATGATTCGGTTTGTCTAAAGAGCTTAAGTTTAACAAGGTTAGCAAAGACAAGGAGGCTAGACATACATTCTTAAGCCTGAATAGACCTTGAGTAAGGAGAGATATTCTCTAAGTCATTGGTTCTCAACTTTCCCAGTGCTTTGGCCTTTCAATGTAGTTCCTTATGTTGTGGTGGCTCCCATTACAAAATTTTTCCCGTTGCTATTTCACAAGTGCAGTTTTGTCATTGTAGGCATCTAACATGCAGGTGGTCCTAGGCTACCCCCGTAAAAAGGGTTTTTTTCAACTCCCAAAGCATTGAGACTCATGGGCTCAGAAACTGCTTGAAGCCCTGCCAGACCACTCAGGTCATTGTCTTGCTGCATCACAAGAAATAAGCAAAAGAAGAAAGATCATCATAGGGCTAGCTAAGGAGGACACCAGGGTGGCTTCCTTGTTGCTGCTGCCTTTCTCTATCATTGTCCCACTTTTTCAGCAGGGCCATGGAGTTTCTAATGACTCCTGAAGTTACGGTAAAAACAGCATTGCTCTCCTAAGGCCTTGCATAGGCCCCCTTGCTGAAGGAATGATAACCAGGGGAACCAATTGAACAAATTTTAGGTCAAGGCCCCTTCTATCCTGGACAACTACTTCAGTTAGAGAGGAGAGCGATTCCTCTAAATGTGTAATGGATTTTTCTAGGGCAGCGATATCTGCATCTACTGCCATTTTTAAGGCCCTGTGGTTCTGATCTTTGAGTACAGCCAGATTATAACCCTGAATAATTTATATAGAAATAATAATTTCTTAAAGCCATATAATACCTCCTTGGTTCTGTATAAAGAAGGCTACGTGTCTTATCTTATTGTAGAACCATTTTAGTTAATAAATCTATCAATTGACAACTCTGGGCCCAGTTTCCTAGTATGTCAATGGGCATTATAGGTGGACATTTTGTCCCCTGTGCCAGGGAGTTTCCTTTTGACTCAGCACTTCAACCTATTATGGGCAGGCACACAGGATGATATATTCTCTTCTGTAACTGCTTCTGGCTGACACTGGGGTGTTATTAGGACCCAAAAAGGCTGAAAGGCTGGGCAATGGGGAATTTGTCAGAAACATGTTGTTATCTGACCCAGCAGCATCAGATAACAGGGAACAATTATGTTGGCTGGGCTGGTCCACATCAGCTTTCTGCAAGTCCAGAGCTTGTAGCCTTTTGGAGCAGGTTGCAGTCAGCAACTGATGCTTGGATGTGTCTGTCAGCCAAGTGGAAACCTGTTGAGACAAGTTCAAGCTAGGAACAGAAGTTAAAATTTATGAACTTATTTGGAATTTTTAGCCCCATAGTCTTAGTAATTGGGAAGGGGAGGAGTCCCAAGACCAGGAGAGAGAAAAATAGCATCCTCAGGAATAGACAGGTGGGGAAAAAGCAAGCTGTGCTATTGTACTTATCTGGAGTCCTTTTGACCTCTGTGAAGTGGGTCCAAGTTTTATGACTTCTTTTTGATCCTCTGAAGCTTATATGAATTCTTATTCTACAAAAGGACATAAAAGTTTTAGATATATTAGTATTACCGATTAGTATTGAAATCCATATCATAGAAAAGCAGGTAATGGGTATCTGTAAAACAGCAGGAATAGACTCATACCTTTGAGTCCTAGCAAAAACTGCAGATTTGGGTTAAAAGCATGTACGTTTTCCTTCTGTCCAGAGAGCCCGGTACAGAGTGGACAGAGATGTCTTTGGCCTGATGAGAAGCAGATTTAAGTTTAGAAGGAAACCAAAGAAAATATAAAATCTTGAGCTTGTGACTCAAACAGTATCAGAATTCTATTAATGTTAAAATCTGAACTTTTGAAATCTTAATATAACAACATCATAGAAAGGGAAAGTAATCTGAAGCATTTAAGTCATCTATTTATATCTTTGTAACTGGTATTTATATTCCCAGTGTTACTAGTTTTAATTTTTAAAATTATTTTAACCATATATAATAAAATAAACTTATAAATCTTAAGGTATAGAATGTTCATATAGATCATGTTTAATTTTTTTCTTTCAATGGTTACATACATATATACACAGAGTTGAATCCAAATTACATACACACAGAATTAAAGCTAGCTTATATTCACACATAAAGGGTTAAATCCAAGTTACACGCATGTCCACATAGAAATACATTAAACAGGAGCTGAGTAAATACNAAGAAAGTGTGTGCTGANTGAGACAAAGCTGGCTCTTCCATCTCTGACTCGTACATTGTAGCAAACATACAGGACATTTAAAGAGAGAGTAGACAGACATAAGCAGGTATTTGGCGCGAAGAAAAAGCAGCAAAGTGAAGAGTTCTTTCTCAGTTTCCCGGCTGCAGAGCTGTCGGTGAGCGAGGAAACAAATTTGTTGCAGGTGGAAGAGAGTGAATCGGAAAGCAGATTTGTCACAGGCAGGGGAGAGCAGATCTGCCACAGGTGGAGCCGGCATGTGAGGTCCTGGTGTGAAGTGAATACCTTTGAGAGGCCCAGTCAGGGTATGCCACTAAACAAACAGGCTACATGCAACAGAGTTAAGCAAGAGAGGAAAGAAGAGGCAAGAGATGAAACTGCAGACAAGGAGAGGAGTAAGAGGCAAGAGACAAGGCAAAGAGAAGTAACTGTGCCTGGCGGGCACTCTTCAAGCAAAGAGAACGAGCTGTGCCTGGCGGGCACTCTTAAAGGGTGCACATGCCGTGGAAAGGGACCTGGGCACAGATGATGATGTAACTGCCTTAGCAGAGCCTGGCTGCAGCTGCAGAAACCAATATTGGAATAAAAGGGGAAATGCAGCTTAAACCTTGTTTTGAGGACAAGACAGGAGCTATCATACAGAAATCTGTAAGCTGTATGACCTGTCTTTGACCTTAGTCAAGATGGCACCTGCTCATGTGGTTACATGGAATTTTTTCCCCAAGACACATGGAACACATATGGACCAAATAATCTCAAGTATTCAAAAATCAGTCAGAAACACAGTCATGTAGCCACATCAGTCACGCATTTCCATCCACACATATGAAATTCTTTTTAATAGGAAGACAGATTAAACTTTCCCAGGCAACTATCAGCTGACCAACTTAAAAATCCTAAAATAAGAATTTACAGTATAAGGAGCCTGTAAGAAACCATAAGAAAGACATTTCCTGCCAAGGTGGTGGAGGAAGTGGCACCAGACACTGCTCGTATTGGGCCAGCCTGCTATGGGCAGCTGGGCATTGTCAGTCCTGGTGCCCCGGCAGTGCCTCATGCACTAGAGCACCAAGGTGCTGTAGAGGAAACTGGGAAACAAGAGTAGCAGGCAAGAGGGAACCCCCAGGCTACCGCAGGCTGGCCACTGCGGCCGTGGGGTGGGATCAAGTCCGACTATAAAGGCAGATGAGTTTAGAAGCCTTTAAAAAGGGTATTAAGTGTAGAGGTTTGGTGGTAGGCTTATTTCCTACAAGTGAGGCAGAACAATTAGGACGTAAGCTGCTGAGTGATTCATCAAACACAAAGCAGGGGCCTGAAGGATGCTGAGGTCCAAGGGACACGCACAGGTCCAAGAGATGAAAATCGAGTCTTCACTCATGGCGGCGGCTTACCAACCATGCTAGCGTTGCAAAGTGAGGCTGCTGGAAGGTTCCAGGGTCCCAGTGTTGTCTCAGACTGCCGGCAGGCAGGAGAAACTGCCAGGAGGGCCTGCTGAGTTCTCACCGCACCAATGCTGTATTTAAAAACATGGTGGGCAAGAGACCTTGGTGCCGAGGGGCCCTACAGCAGGTGAGAAAGAGACACNTCATGCAGACCTGGCGGGTAGTGGTCACAGTGCGTGGGAGCCTTAGGGANAGGCACACCATGCTGCTGGCACTCACATGGAAGGTTCTGTTAAGAGAAGGGAAAAGAAGAGGGGGAAGAGAGAAAGCAGGTGGGGACTGAGNAGAGAAGAAGGAGAAGAGAAAGAGAAGGGGAGAGAGGAGGTGCAAAGCAACCTCATGGGTAGAGAGAGGAAAGAAGAGAGGAAGAGAGAGGGAAAGGGGGAGAGGGGGAGAGAGAGAGCAGAGGTGCAGACAGGACCTCATGGGAACAGAGAGAGGGAAGAGAAGGGGGAGGGGTTTTCTCTTAAAGGGGACTTTACATAGGATAATGTTGTCAGGATGCTGGGCAGGCCAAAGTATTACCTACTTATTGGCCAGGTCCCCAAGGGTGGATTGAATGCTAACANTGAGGGACAACCTTGGTCATTTCTGGAACACAGCTCTGTGTGCTAACTCTGAAGAAACATTTCCCAGAAGATTTCACCCCAATGATGCTGGTCTCTTGTTAATCACAGTTGATTCTTCAGCCTCACATAGCCAGAACCACGGAATCTGTACACAAAAGGCCTGGTAGAGTCTTTGCTTCCGTCTGTAACTTCACAAGCCAGGTCTCCATCTTCTGCACTGCTCTCGACATTCTNGCCTTCCAAGCTCCCACAGAACAGTTCACTGAGCTCTCCACACTCAATGGCTTTTCTAGTCCAAAGTTCCAAAGTCCTTCCACAGTCCACCCCAAAACATTATGGTCAGGTCTGTCATAGCAATACACCATTCCTGGTACCAACTTGTCTTCAATGCTGCTGATGTTGGAGTTCCTGGCCACTCTCCCAGCTAAGTGACCTCACATGCGCAGTTTGAGCATGTGCAAAGGAAACCTCTCCTCTTCCTCCCTTCCCTTGTCTCTCTTCCTCTCTCTTCTTCTCTGTGTTCTCTCTCTTCCTCTCTCCCTCTCTCCCTCTCTCAGGCCTGGCCATATTCTTTTCTGTCCTCTCTCCACTTTCTAATAAACTCTGATACTGGGTTTTGTCGTGCCTCGTGCCTTATCTTGCATGGTAACTGCAGCGCTGCAACTACTAACTAACATTGGTGCCGAGACAACGCAGGCTCTCCTGGCGGGACTCTCTACACCTGGGACCCTGTGCCAAGATTCTGCTCTACCCACAACTGCTGCTTTTTTCATTTGCCCAGCTGCCGAACTGCTCTGTATACACACCGGTTACTTGGTGAGTTTTCCAATCCCTCACCACTTCCCACGACTGTAGCCTGAGATATATTTCTTGCTGTTGGACTCACTGTGTCCTCAGGCTGCATACGGCCTACAGATTTCACTGACCTGATGTTATGGTAAATGCTGTAAGACTCCCAGGGAGTCTCTGCCTGTGCCAGCCAAGGGCCCCCACCTCTCGCTTAATGAAGNGTTATGGTGGCCTGTACTTGTTTATAGACTCATTCCTGGTCCTGGGGACNCCCAGGACCTTGGCCTTGCGTCTGGGACCTTGGCCTGGGTCATTGCATTTTGTTGTTGTTGTTGTTTTATTTTTTCTCTCAGCTGCAGCCATGGGACATAAGGCTTCTTCCTCCCACCCTTCCTCTGAGAAATATGGCCGCTTNACAGCTACTTGGACCCCGATATTTCACAGGAATTACCTAACTTCTGTAGCGAACGGGCAAATAAAAAGAATTACCTTATCTCCAAGCTTTCTACCTAAGCACTAAACCCTCTCTTTCTGAGTCTTTCTCTTTTGCCCATGTGTAAGCTAACCCTGGGGAATCTCTGACTCCAAAGAACTTCCGCCTATCTGATTTCTGCTCAGCTCTCCAGTATTGGGTGGGTCCAAAGAATTTCTGCACTCCAGTATTGGGCAAGCTTTCCGGAACTCTAACTTCTGCTTATCTGACTTCTGCTCAGCTCTCCNGGTATATGGTGGGCCATTCCAACTGCCCAACTCTGGCTCCCACTTTCACTCTTCCTGTTACTCTTTCTCGAGCTGCCCTAAAAAAGCACAGAGATGTCTGGAAGCAGGCTAGGATGCATGCAAATGGTTTTCTTCAAATCAATGCTGCCCACCCACCCANGGCTGAGGCAGTTTCCAATCAGGACCCACATTGGGATTATAACACCCAGATGGTCCTATAGCCAGAGATCAGTTTACACACTGCCTCCTGTTGAGTCTTCCTAAGGCTGTCCTCAAACCAGTAAACTATACATAATAAAATCCATCTCATGTCTTCCAGAACTTCCCAGCATTAGGTCTAACTTAAACATTTGGAGGGAGTGCCTGTCCCACACCCACAGGCAGAGTCTCAGTTGTGGCATTCAAGGTACCATGGGAAAGATGATAAAAGCCTGTAAATAAATAAGTGCCAAATGCTGGCACATGCCATCCGACTGGTGACTGCATAAAGGCTTCCAGGTCCCTGTTTTAAGTGGCAGAGAAGGCCACTTAAAACACACTGAGCTTTGTGTCTGCCCTGCCCCATGTGGGCCAAACTGGGCCTTGTCCAAAGTGTTGCCAAGAGGAACACTGGGGAGCTGGCTGCCCCTGCCCCGCACCTCGTGGCATGGGAGCATCAGACCAGAACCTCCCAGGCTTGGCTGTGGGCTCACAGGGATCCTGAGATAGCCGTTATTAAAGCATGGGGCAATCCATCTCCTCCCTTTGGTTATTGGAGCCACTTACTCAGTCCTGGAGGNGTGTTGGGTCTACCTCTCCTTCTCATTTCCCTATTTTCAGGTTGGGGGGACAGCCTTNCCCACCTCACCAGACCCCACCACTTAACTGTATTTTCAGGGGTATCCCCCTCACCCACACATTTTCAGTTGTGCCAACCTGCCCTGTGCCCCTAATGGAAAGAGATTTTCTAGCCAAGATTGGAGCTTTATTTCATTTGCTCCCCCGATGTGCCTTATTCCAGACCTGTCAGCAGGGCCTCGTCTCCTCCTCAAACACAGTGTGCCACAGACAGGACCCTGCTCTCTCAAGTTCCAGAGGACCAATTCCACAAGAACGAGGTACCAACCCACAAGCTTTTCCTTCCTGGTTCCCTCTGCTAATTAACTACTCAGTGAATTGTTACAGGGCCCACCATAGAGCTGAAGGACGAGAGCCATCAAGTATACATCCAGGCAGTAAGGAACAGTAACAGTCCAAAGGTATTTACACCACAGACCAAAAAGGGTCTGGGCTGTTTCTTAATATGTTTAAAATTTTCTTTAAGCTCCAGAAATCAGCTTGAATTCATCTGGACAAAATGGATATGCTTCAAAATAATTATAACCCAAAACTTTACTGGTCCCTGGACCCCCTCCCTCACCCTGGGACCCCCCCCACAAAGGTTAAAAACTTTTTTCTAAGCTTTTTTCTGTCTCACCAGCACTCTCTCAGACACAAGCAGCCAGAGTTCCAAGCTGAGAAAGATGGACAACTCCAAAACAACAGACAGCAATGCACCACATCAGNANGTCCTGGCTACTTCAGAAGCTCCCTTCCCTAACCCCCGAGAACCCCAACGCCCACCAAGTCAGCTGGAAGCAGTTCTTGGGAGACACAGTGCCCCTATTCCTGTTCACTCGCCTTTTTAAATAATAAGCAAAGAGTCTGGAATGTTGGAGTTCCTGGCCACTCCCCCAACTAAGTGACCTCACATGTGCAGTTGGAGCATGTGCAAAGGAAACCCCACATCTTCCTCCCTTCCCTTGTCTCTCTTCCTCTCTGGTGAGTGCGCCCTCTCTCTCTCTTTCTGTCTCTGTCTCTGTCTCTGTCTCTCTCTCTCTTTCTGTCTCTCTCTCTCTATCCCTTCTCTCTCTCCCTCTCTCCCTCTCTCAGGCCTGGCCATATTCTTTTCTGTCCTCTCTCCACCTTCTAATAAACTCTGATACTGGGTTTTGTCATGCCTCGTGACTTATCTCGCACAGTAACTGCAGTGCTACAACTACTAACAGCTAATATCTACTAGCCAGCATAGTCATAGAGTTTATGAATAGAAACCTACCTAGGACTGCCACCATGGACCAGAGGCACCCTCAGCAGGAGTTGNTGTGGCCAAAGCAAACAAGCAGCTCGGCTATGGAGGGCTAGGTAGAGGAGTGCTGAGTGCTGAGAACCTGGGCCAGCCTCATAGATAGGACTCTGAAGGGTGATACCAGCACCATGTCATGAGCATAACTTAGGTATAGGGTCAGGAGACCTGGGCCCAGTGCTTATTCTGATGCTGTCTACTGTCAATCTTAGATGTTTCTTGACAATCATATGNCTTGGGATGCTGGATGGGTAGTGGATATCCCTTCTTTGACCAGACCCAGTGAACCTTTCTTCCTCAGCTAGATAGTCCTACAGTAATGATCTGGGAGAGAGTTGCTTAGCCTACAGAAGAAAAATTCCAAACACCTTGAGGTTCCTTGCTGGTTCAGGGTAAGTCATTCAGATTGGGTAGACAGCCTAGCAAGNTCAGGATACACTCCCAAACTATCAACAGTACCTGAGCACCCAGTAGGGGCCATGTCTTTGCCAAATCCCCAAAAAGTCTTTATCTTTTTCTAGAATACAGTGTTTGCCAAATAGTAGCTTGGGATGGATTAGGAAGCAGATATTTTGAAGGAAGCAGAGTGCTGCAAGTCACAGGAAAATGTAATNGAATTCAGCTACTATCACAAAAGCTACTACTTGGAAATGTCAAGGACTTTTCCGGAGGTCAAGCCATGACTTAAGAAGTCTTGGTGATATTTTAGCTTTTGTATATATATTAGCTGGTTCCTACAATGATTTTCTTGTATGCTATGTGTGCTTCCAAGAACCCCTAACAGTGTATTTATCTAAAATACCTATCAAGCATCTAAGGCCAAACAATCTCCTGAACTAAAGTAACACCCTTATGGAAACAACACCTGTCTCCTAGATCAGGTGGATAGCTTTATTTCTTGTGCAATTTAAGCTGAGACCCTCATTTCTTATACAGCTTTATTAACATTATAGACTCCTAACTTCTTACCTAACTCCTAATCTTCTAACCTAGGATTGTAGATTGAGCACATAAATTCCCTTTTTCTGATATATTAACTGATTTTAGCTCCCAGTTGACCTCCTCCTTTACCACTCCCCCTTTGGGTTGTAAAAGAAAGCCTGACGGTCACGCCTGAGGAAAAGTCTTGTCTGCCTTTATGACCCTGCAACAATTCAAGCCTGGTGACCTTGCTCTGCCAGAGGATCGCTATTGCTTGGATTTATAACTGAATACCTGAGAGGTGAGGGAACAGAGAGGTATAAGGAGACTTAGAGGAGGATTTGGGAGAGAGCTTGAGGATGAGACAGAGAAGAGAAAAGAGAAATTAAGAACTAGATGGGGAAGAACTGAGAGGAACGACCTGAGATGGGGAAGAACTAAGCTGAAGGGTTAGAAGAGAGTACTAGAGGAACAAGATGGAAGATGAGGAAGAGCCAGATGGGGAAGAACAAGATGAGGAAGAAGGAGATGGGAGAGGAGCTAAGATGGGAAGGAACTAGATGGATGAGAACCTAGATGGGGCAAAACTAAGACGAGAGAATTAAGATAGAACTTAGAGGGGNCAGCAGATAAATGTAGAGAGAAATCAGGCAAGAAAAGAGCTAGGCATGAGAGCAGAATAGAAGCTGTGTAGAGAGAGAACTGAGAATAATAAAGTGTACGGACTAAGGAGTTTCGTGTATGTAGATTCATTTCCTATCATCAAAGATTAGATTATCAGTTGGTTATAGACTCTTCCATGACCCTGGGAGGGGACTATTGAGGGGCTGGACCCTCCCCTAGTCCCCATTAGCAGAGGAGCCTGGAAGGGAGAGGCACTAGTGTCAGGAGAAATGTGAGTGGATAGTGGACATGCTGGGAACCAGATGCCATGCTCAGGAAGCATAAGGTGGAGAGTAGCAGAGACAGAAAACCAGCTCGTTTCTCTGAGATGAGGATCATGGGAAAGNTTGAGGCCTTCTCTGCAAAGGGAAGGCAACCCCCTTGGCTGCACTCATGGTGCAAGGCAGGTAGCAGGTGGAACTGCAGTGCCCTGAGAGCAGCTGATCCCTGCCAGTTTAGATCCACCAAGGTCAGCCCTAGAGTGCCCACACTTGCCTTTGATCTCACAGACCAGCCAATGATGGTGATCATTCTAACATGTTGCTTCTACTGAACAAGGGCCCAGTGTTCTCAGTCCTGTTTGTCCTTCTCTGCAAAGCTGGGCCCAAGGTAAGTGGGGCAGGCCAAAAATGAGGTGGATCAAAATGATCCCAAAGGCTTCTCAGAACCTGTCCTCTGGCTGTCCCTTTCAGAGGGGTCCATAGTCAAGGGGTGAGGCCAGCCCTGGTCACAGTGCAGGGCATAGGGTGAGATCCTAGGAACCATGTGCTTAGTGGGTTTCCCTTGGCTATGAAGACCCAAGGGTTGGGGCAGCACAGTCAGGAGGCTTGACTCAAGCCTGGGATCTCTGGGCTAGTCATTCCTTTTTTTGGTTTTGTTTGGTTTGAGATGGGGTCTCATTGCGTAGCCCTGGCCACCTTGGAACTCACAGATCCATCTGCTTCTATCTACTGAGGGCTGGCTTTAAAGGTGTGNATCACCATGCCCTGCATTGAGCTGGTAATTTCTTTCCATGCACAGGTGTCAGAGCTATCCAAGGTATCCGAAGTACAGGGGCTCTGAGAAACAATAGCCTTTCTGCTAAGAGCTGTGAACATACCTTCCCTCATCTACTAGCAGCATACCATATGTTCTATGTTGGGGACAATCTGAGCCTTTCTACACTTCCTTGTGAGCTCTGCTTGGCTCCTGTCACCCCTGAGGACAGCTCTGAGGAAGGCTGGGTAGAAGGAACCTCATGAAGTATCAGTGGAGACCATGAAAGTGCAAGACATTTGGGTCTTTGCCTGAGCAGCCAAGTATGACTCACAGAGAATTCTCCTCAAAACCTTGTCTCCATTTCCCTCCTGTGCACTGGTAAAACCTATAAAATATAGCCTGTCCCTCTTCTGATAATGAAAAAAATATTTTCATGCAGTTTTAAGTTTACAGCAAAATCTAGGAGAAAGCACATTTTCCATATCCCTCCTATGATAGTGAGTGTTAGTTCTCAAATTGATGGAATATAAAATCCCCTAGAAAACAAGCCTCCAGGCGTATCTGCCAGGGGTTGTCTAGATTAAGGTTTGGTCCCAGGAATGTCTGAACGATTATCTTATCTATGTTATGTGATATGGCACTCGGGAGTGGGCACTGCTGTGACAGGCCTGACAGTGATGTTTGTTGGAAGAATATGGGAGACTTTGGACTAGAAAAGCAGTTGGATGCCATCCTAGTAGAGTATGGAAGACAGTGCTGAGAGTAATTGGAACTATGAGGGATCAAGAAGTTTCAGAGGGGAAGAATATTAGTGATATTGGCCTGGAGACCTTTTTTTATGAGGTTTTGGCAAAGAATGGGCTGCTTTTTGCCCTTGTTCTAAAAATATGCCTGAGGCTAAATTAAAGAGCTTTGGCCTAATGGCACTGGCAGAGGAGATTTCAAGACAGCCTAGTATTGACTCTGTTGTGTGTTTATTTGTGTGTTTATTAGTGGTCACTCTTATGCAGATCTATAATGAAAAGGAACAAACTGGACAAAGAGAAATTCAAAATGTATTGTTTGAAGAAAAAAGGAGCACCAGGAAATGTAACTGGACTAAATTTAGTACTTTTTACTTTTTATCAAGGAGATAAAAAGTTTAAAGAAAGGTGTGGTGGTATACGCCTTTGGTCCCAGCATTCAGGAGCAGAGTCAGGTGGATCTCTGAGTTTGAGTTCACCCTGATCTACAGAGGCAATTCCAGGATAACCAGAGCTACACAGAGAAACTCTATATCAAAAACAACAAAGCAAAGGTTTAAAGAAAAGCCTGATGCTTATTGGGATGAAGGAAGTGGTGACCTCAGGGTAAGANCCCACCCAGCTAAGCTTCCAATCTGTGAAAAGGAATTAAAGAAAAGCTTAAGCAGGGAAGGAAACCATTGACAATAGAAAGGTGACGCAGATGCAATTGAATGGGGGCGCCATGTTCCAACTACAAAAGCAGAAGAACTTGGCAGCTTCAGCCACGTGGTTCCGGCTTTAGAGTCAAGGATACCAGAAAGGGGTTATGGAATCTCCCTCCATGGCTAAGGAAAGCCACTGGGGTCAGTGTGTATCAGGAGTGTCCCTGCATGGAGGAGCAGTGAAGTGTGTTGTACCCAGAGTCCCCCAAAGACTACCAAGAGACCGATCAGAATGCAAAAGCAAAGAGTCTTTTTATTTATGAGTTTAAACCTGGGCCTCTCTCTCCATCTGTCTGACACAGCAGCTGAGCAGGAGAGACCCTGAGTAGCAAGCAATCAAGCAGGGTTTTTGTAATGGTTGGGGTAGGGCGTCTGGGGGAATTCCAATCCTATAGAGTTACAAGCTCAGGACTGGTGCTTACTTTAGGTTGGAGATGCTTGGTTTGAACTTATTGGAGAGTTGCAGCTACAAGGAAATTGCCATATCCTCTAGCAGTTTATATCATTACAGACCCATTTTCTCTGACAATTAGACATTCCATTTCCTATCTGCAGGAAACTTGTTCCCTCTGACAGCTATGGTATATAATCTATCATATCCTTTAGGTTATGGCAGGAAATGTCTGGAACTTGATTTTTATGTGGCTCGTAATTGTCTGGGTCTAGGGGCAGCACATCCTCTGGTGGGTTTCCCAGGGCCTGCTGCCCCCACTCTGGCCCTTCTCTAAGATGGCTACAACCCTGTCATCCTCTCAAAGTGAAGCTGTGAAGATGAAACCTGGATTGTGTTGGAGATCCCAAGATGTTGGAGATGCCAGAGTTGTGGGATACCTGCCAAGGAGAGCTGCTAACAGGGAGTGGAACCAGCCCAAGAGAGAGAAGTGTGCTGCAGTCAACAAAGCTGAAAGGAGTTGGAGATCTGAAGAACATTTTGATATCAGACATGGAGATGCAGAGCTTGGAGTTTACCTAGCTAGAAATTCGGTCCANTATTTCCTCACCATGTTCCCTTTCCTCCCTTTTGGAACGGCAACGTGTATCCTGTGTTGTTGTATGTTGGAAGTATGAGATCTGCTTTTTTTATTTTGATTTTACAGGGATTACAGTTAAGAGATTGTCATGAGTCTCAGAAAAGACATTGAACTTTGGACTTCTAGGTAGTGTTGAGAATTTGTGATAGACTATAGGTGTTCAGGTGGAAGCTCCATTTCAGTCTCCCCTCCCCAATTGGTGGAGAGACTTAATATTGGGTACAGAAATCTTTCATCCAGTGGGTTGGCTGGGGAGGAGCTGATTCTTCCCCTNTCGACCCCCAGCCACATGGTGGGAAAAACACACCTCGCCCTACACATGCTCTCTGCCAGACTAGATCGGCTCTTGACCTGGTAAGTTTCCTGTTCCAAGTCATTGCCTTAGAGGCCCAGGACCTCTTCTGACTTTCAGGACACCCTGCCAAAGACATAGCTGTGCCAGGACCCCTGATTCATTACTGGAGCAAAGGCTGCCTTTGTTTCATGGGACACCTTCTACAGAATATGTTCTGCTTAAGAACGCATCCCCTACACACCCCTTTTTTTGACGCAAAGCCTATTGTAGTGGACGCATTGCTTTAGACTTCAGGTTCTGGCCTAGATGATAGTCACACCCACATGACCGTGCACGCTCTGGTGGAACAGTCATTTCCACCCAGGTCATTTCTGGGTCATGTGTCCTACATAAAATCCGCCATGTGGTCACCTAATTTGCACGCATTTGCAACCATGCAACCTATGTGCATGCGTGGAATAGCCACATGGACCCGAGTTCGCATGCGCAGGCCAGTCTTTAAAAAGCGGGTCCCATGTACCCCTTCTCTCTCCTCACATGTCTTCCGCAGGCCTGCCTGTGCACTCCCCCTCTGTCTCCCACCCTTTTAATAAAAACTCTTGTTAGCGGGTTTGCAATGTTTTGTGAGCTGTTAGGGTTTTTGGCGGCTTTCTTACCCTGAGAGGAAAAGTCACAACACACGGCAAANTTTTTGCTGGTGTGAGGACAAGTGGTCAGAATTGCCCTATGTCCACGGTTTCTGGGTACTGTGGTCTTGTTGGCTAGGGTCACAGAGCCTCCAGATTCCTGCCTATCTGGGAACTGGGACCCTGAACATTCTGCCCTGACCATGCCCCACCCCCAGACACTGGCTCCTCCTCTACTCCCCCCAACCCTGGCTACCTATCCCCCTCCTACACTGACACATGTTCCATTCAGTGGCCAACATTCCTCACATTCCTCCCTTTATCCACCGCTCTCCCCTTCCTTGCCCTCCAGGACAAAAGTCGAGGACCAACTTCCTAAAACAACCCCTCACAAACCCCCCACTATCAAATTCCCCACCAGTACCTGCCGGTGGAGATTTCTCCCAGGGTCCGAAATAGACACTACCAAGCAGTGAAGAAATTAATCTGAGGGCTATCAAATGAATCTAAGCACACAGAGTAACAGTGCCAATTCATTTAAAAGGCAATAATTCCATAATGCCTTGCATGATGTTCCTCCAACAGAATTCTTGGTTCTGATAGGTTGACCTGAACAGTAGTTGTCACCTGCTGTATACTCCCATGGTCTTTGCTACCAACAGCTCTCAATATCTAACTCACCCTATTTGTTGATGGAAGTTCCCTTATAGACAGATCAGGAAACCACCAGATGGTGTATGCAGTGGTCACTTCCGCTAAAACACTTGAAGCGACCTGCCTGCCAATGGGGACCTNTTCACAAAAGGTGAAATTAATCACCTTGACCAGAGCACTCCAGATAGCCAAGGGTCAATGGGCTAACTAACATCTTTACTGACTCTAAATATGTCTTTTTAATAGCCCATACCCATTCTGTCCTTTGGAGGGAAAGGTGCTTGCTCACTACCAAGGGCACTCCCATATTTAATGGACCCCTTATAGCCAACCTCTTGGTCCTGCAGCTCCCTGCAGAAGTAGCCATAATCTACTGCCAGGGACACCAGTCCTCCAAAGACCCAGTGGCCTTAGACAATGCCAGGGCTGATTCAGGAGCCTGGGGACTGGCCTCTAGAACCTCTGGATCAACAGAACATATTTTTTTTGACACCTTCCTATCACTTTGTTATCAACCAGAGGAGAGGGATGAANCCTTGAAAAAAGGGGCCACACAGANAAAGGATGGATGGTTCTACTTAAATAACTTCCTCATCCTCCNTCGGGACCAGGCACTGTCCATCACCTCAGACATCTGCTAGACCTTACACGTAGGCCCTAAAGCTTTGTTCCATTTCTTAGAGCCCCTCTTTGACCCCACCCATCTTCAAGCTTGTATTTTACAGGTTTACTCCTCCTGCCAGATGTGTGCCAAGGCCAACCCATGAGGGCCCTCCAGATATGCCAGCCCTTGCAACAGCTTTGAGGACACTAACCAGGTGAGGAAACAGATTCCTGAGGTCTCCAGGATGGCCACTAACCGAATGCTTCTTCACTCATACCTCCCACTGAGTGTGAGCCCACTGACTCCCCCTCCCCATGTTGTCCCAGCCCACAGGAAGTAGCCAGACATGAACTGGTGTCCATATACCCAAGGAGTCTGGGATGTTTAGGTGGAAGCTCCACCTCGGTCCCCACTCCCTATCTCTCTCTTTAAACCCTGCCAAGTCTCAGAAAACCTACCAAATGGCACCTCTTCCTCCAGAGATGCTCAAGACCACACCTACAGGGTATTTAAACTACCCCCTAGAGACAGGCCATGTTTCTTTNGGTCTCTTCTCTCCATCTCCTCTCTAGGAACTGGAGAATCACTTGGGAGCGTTTCACCAATAAACTTGGTCTTTTACTTTAATTTGGCTTGATTCAGATTACTGCATTGGTGGAGAGACTTAATATATTGGGGTATAGAAACCTTTCAATGGGGACTTTTGAAGTTGGACTGAAAAATTTCCACATTATGATATGGCTACAAGCCTATAGTGGAATGTAGTGGTTTGAATAAGAATGGCCCCCACTGGCTAATATATTTGAATGCTTAGTCATCAGGAAGTGACACCATTTGAGAAGGATTAGGAGTGGCCTTGTTGGAGGAAATATGACACTGGGGGTGGGCTTTGAGGTTCCAAAA
>LZPO01089559.1:1260345-1282034 GCA_001675575.1 Neotoma lepida
TTTCCCGATGGCAGAGGATTACCCTGTCTGTCCCTGTTGATCTACATTCGTTGGTCCAGTGTTTACCTTTGCCACACCTTCTGCATAATCCAGAAGGGAGGGGCATTCTGTTGCCAGTGTTCCTTGAAAAAACATTGTTTCTAGAAACGCTCTGTTTACACTCCCTTTTCAGATGTCCTAATTTACCGCAATTAAAACATCTGACACTATTATTTTTCTTGAAACCTCTTGATATAACCTCTCCTATCCACGTATCATCCTGACCATGAGACTCAATATTAATTGTGTCCTTGACCCAGTCCTCCAAGGGAGCTCATCATGCCTTTAACGGCCTGATTATTCTTTTGCATGCTGCATTTGCGTTCTCAAAGGCCAAAGTTTCAATTATTATCTGTCTAGCTTCTGAATTTGGTATCATTTTATTTACTGATGAGGATAGCCTTTGTAAGAAATCTGTGAAGGATTCTCTGGGACCCTGTATAACTTTTGTAAATGATTCAGTTTTCTTTCCTGTTTCCTCAATTCTGTCCCATGCATTCAAGGCTGCCATGCAGCATAGAATTAGGGTTTGGATATCATATGAACATTGTCTGTTTATATCCGCGTATTCNCCTTCTCCAAGAAGCTGATCCTTGGTAATTGCTATACCTAGAGTCCTATTTTGCTGTTCTATAGTTTTAGCCTCATCCTTAAACCACATTTGCCACTGCGATTCTGACTGGGCTCTAGTACAGCCAAAGCCACTTCTTTCCAATCTTGAGGAATAATCCTGTTACAAGTTGACCACGAGTTTAACATCTGCTTTACAAATGGAGAATGCATGCCATATGATGCTATAGCTTCTTTAAATCTCCTTAAATCTAGCATTTGTGTTGGAGCCCAATTAGCTTGAACATGAGCATCTGGCAGTTCTTGTAAGGTTACAGGGTAAATTAATGTCTGCTGTCTCATAGTCTGAGGCTGTTTGTCTGTAACCATATAATTCAATCCTGATCTAAGTTCACTTTTAAATTCTTCTGTCTGAGTCTGAATTTCTCTATAATTCCTTCTAACTGGTTTTTCTAAAGCTTTTATCTTAGCACTCAAATTGACCAATCTTCTTAATGCTAAAATAAAAATGACTAAACAAATAATATTCATCATTGAAGTTATGTACATCCCATCAACATTAGTTATTTGCTCATTTATTTGTCCCATTTTTAAACTGCCTAATGTGTTATCAAACAAAGACCAAATTCTTTCCATGGTAGAAATATTCCCAATTTTTAACGTGGGAAAAAACTTTTTAAACTAATTTCTCCCTTTAAAATATTTTAATTGACTTACCAAGTCTGTGTAGAACAGTAGAAGTCCGAGGGAGTCTCAAAGCAGCTACCTAGCGTGGTGGTAGTCCAAGACGGAAATCCAGAGGGAGCAAGAGCCCACCACCCACCAGTAGCTAAAAAAGCCAAAAGACTCCAGTCATGTAGATTAAAGATCTGACCACAAGCAGCTCCATCTGTGTGTAGCTTGAATCGCTTGTAGCTCAGGCCAAGTGTAGACCCAACCGCTTGTAGCTCTGGCCACATGTAGCCAAAACTGCTTGCAGATCTGGCCGTGTGCAGCTGCTACGGCTTGTAGCTCCTGCCAAGCCGGAGGGCCTGTAACCCCCAGGCTTTAAGGCCACCAACGGCTTTTTAATGAGTTCAAGCCATGATGGGACACCAAATGTAAGAAAAATTTCTAACCAGTCTTATTAATAAACACACAGAACAAGAAATAGGGGTGAAAATCTGACAGAGATCAGAGGAATTGGGAGCAAGCCACCAGTTAGCCTCACCTCACCAACGCTGCTTCTACTTCCAAAGAGCAAAGCGAAGAGAAGAGAGCGACTTCCTGTCTAACCAGCTTTTTATGCCTGTCCGTTCTGCTAACTCATTTCCTATTCTCACCAAGCTACATCACTTCCTGTCTGTCTGCACGGACCTCCAGAACTCTATGGCTGATGCTGGGATTAAAGGCGTGTGCCACTACCTCCTTCTGCTAGTTCCCAATGTGACCTTGGAGTCACAGAGAAACAAATGGATTAAGGGCGTGTGCTAACTTGCATGACTATTGTCTTACTACTAGTGGCTGGCTGCCCCATTTTTCCTCCAATCCTCAGATAAATTTTATTGGGGAACACAGATAAAATATCACACACATGGGCTCAAATGGAGACTGAATCGGCAAACACAGGGCCTGCATGGATCTGCTCCAGGTCCTCTGCGTATGTGTTATGGCTGTTAGCTTCGTGGTTTTGTGGGGCTCCTAGCAGTGGGAGCGGGTGTATCTCGGACTCTTTTCCTCCTGTTTGGTTGCCATGTTCTGCTTCGGTCTGAGGGCTCCTACATTGCATTATTGTATCTTGTTCTGTCACGTTTGGTTGTTGTCTCTTGGAGGCCTGCTATTTTTTTGGTGGGAGGTGGAGGGGAGTGGATCCAGGGAAGAGGGGAGGTTGGGGAGCTGAGAGGAGTGAAAGGAGGAAAACTGTGGTTGGGATGTATTGTATGAGAGAAGAATCTATTTTCAATAAAAACATGTAAATAAGTAACAAAATTAAATTTAAATGTATATGTTAAAAATTAGAGAGAGGAAAACAAAACCAAAAAGAACAGTAGCTCTAGAGGATTCAATACCCTCTTCCCTTCCTTGGATGCTGCACATGTGTTGTGCACAGACACATATGTAGGTAAAGCACCCTACACATAAAATAAAATAAATAAACCCCAAACAAACACAAATCAAATGACAAACATTGTCTTGTTTCTTGTCTCTTAGGATAAACATTTTTTTTTTCTGATTTTGGGACAGGGTCTCTACATAGCCCAGACTGTCTTAGAACTGTCTAAGTAGATGAGACTGGCCTCAAACTCACAGAGATAAATATGTACCTCTACTTCCCCAGTTCTGGGATTAAACTATGCATCACCATGCCTGGCTGGATAAGCTTATTATCTTCATTTTAACATCTCATCTCCTATAGTAGAATAATTTTTCTATTTATTTCTCTGTAAGATATTTTTTTCAAGTTATTCTTTTTATAGCATTTGGTAGACTTTCTCATCTTATTTTTCCTCCTCTTTTTTAGAACTCACTGCTTAAGATTGCCCAAGGGCAAATAGAAGTGAGAATCTTGCCAGAAAAGCCCAAATGCATGGACATATTTAGCACATCATAAAGTCACCCAATCAGAGACTAACAAAAGCCAAGAGAATACCTTGGATTGTTTGGAAAAACATTTTCATCTCCTTTTTACACTTTAGGCTAAACAAGACCATAAGAGGAATTAAAGACATAAATGTTAAGTAAGAAGATATTTAAAAGAAAAGCAAATATGTGTGTGTTGAGGTAGAGACATAAGCAACAGAAGACAGACAGGAGCCACAGAGAGAAAAACAGGTCAGAGAATTAAAACCCCAGAGACAGGCATGCTGGCACAAACCTAGAATTCCAGCCTGTGGTGTTGGAAGCAAAATATCTCTGGCTCCAGCTAATTGTGCCCCTACTCCTCCTGTATGCTGAGTTCTGTGATGCTATTCAGGTTGTTCCTTTTGAGTGCTGAGAGGATGAATGCTTTGCAGCTGTGGCTTCCTGGAGCATGCTGACCTTTCCTTGACTCTGGGTGCTGAAGCACGTGGCAGGGCCATTCTCAGAGGGTATATAAGGCAGAAGGGAATGATGAAAGACGTTCGGCTGCTTCTAGTCCCAGTTCCAAGTTCCAGATACTTGGTGAATAAAGGTCCTAGATGCTTGCAATCTGACAGTGTGTGCTGCATTCAATCCCGACTCCCTCCGTCCAGGTCCAGACTTGTGCTGTGCGGCCGCAGCAAATGGAGGTCCCACCGAGATTTGGAAAAGAGGACCAGAGGACGGGGTCGCTCCTGAGAGGAATGTTTTGAGGTAAATCCCGACAAGGACGGGGTTGCTTCTGGAAATGGAGTGAATTGAGGTAATAAGAGTAGATAACAAAGCACAGAAATTAAGAGTAGTACTGCAGCCGCATTTGTTACAATGATTGCTGAAGCAAGTCCGTGGTTTTTTACAAGCGGGACTAAATATTCCTGATTGAAAAAGGAGCTGGGGCTCTACAACCTCATGATCATCATGCAGGGCTCTGTCTGCATTGAGAAGAGCAATGAGCTGTGTTACTTGGCCACCATTGACTGGTCCCGGATCCTGGACTCTGTGGAGGACAACTACATCATGCTCAACATAAAGAGTGTGGGGATGTCTGTCCAGGCACTGCCAAGGACAAGACCAACTGCCCAGCCACTGTCATCAATGGGCAGTTTGTGGAACGGTGCTGGACACACAGTCATTGTCAAAAGGTTTGCCTGACCATCTGTAAGTCACATGGCTACACGGCTGGAGGCCTGTGCTGCCACAGGGAGTGCCTGGGCGGCTGTTCAGAGCCCGATGACCCCACCAAGTGTGTGACCTGTCGCAACTTCTACCTGGACGGTTGTTGTGTGGAGACCTGCCCGCCTCCCTACTACCACTTCCGGGACTGGCGCTGTGTCAACTTCAGCTTCTGCCAGGACCTTTACTGCAGATGCAGGGGCTCGGGGAGGCCTGGCTGTCACTGGTGTACTTCAGCTTCTGCCAGGACCTTTACTGCAGATGCAGGGGCTCTGGGAGGCCTGGCTGTCACTGGTGTGTCATTCGCAGCAGCAGGTTCGTCCCTGAGTGTCCTTCTGGCTACACCATGGGTTCCGGTAACTTGATGTGCACCCCGTGTCTGGGACTCTGTTCTAAGATATGCCGGGTCCTCGATGGCGAGAGGACCATTGATTGACTCTGTGACATCTGTTCAGGAGCACCGAGGCTGCACTGTGATCAATGGCAGCCTGGTCATCAACATTCAAGTGAGGACTTGAGATAAGCCCTGCACTTTTGTTTTGTGCAGAGACTAGATAACAAATAATACAGCTACCACTGCAGACTTGACAATTAACCCAAAATTTTTCTTTTTAGCATCTCCTAAAGATATCTTCGCCCATAAACAGCAGGAAGCAATATTAAGAATACTACGCCCACATTCCCAAAAGGTGGGGAGGGTGGTAGTGGTCTTTCAATGGATTTTGGGTTTGGGATAAGTTTCATTGTTTGGGATGGTTGATTACAAATGGTGGTTTTTGGTTTTTCAAAGAGTTTTGGGATAATTTTCATTGTTTAAAATAGCTTTAGGAGGAGTTGCCATCATGCCTGGGGTTGTAGATGAGGACTATGAGGGGGAGCTTGAAGTCTTGGCAACAGTTCAACGAGGAGTTTCGGTTGTTCCTCAAGGGGAGCGGCTAGCACAGCTGCTGCTAATCCCAGGGCTATCTACCAGGAATCCATTCGTAAAGCCTTCTAGGCTGTTTTAACTGTTTTAACTACAAATTTGACTATGCTGGATATGGGATGGATTCCTGGATCAGGCTTAGGAAAGGATTGTCAAGACGGGGCTCGAGTTCCTAAACACCTCTCTTTTAAAGTTCTGGTTTGTTTTTTTCTTTTCTTTAAGCTAAAAGAAAAAAAAATATGGCCGTCAGAAGTTCCTTGTGGTTAGTGTCTAGCAAGGAAAAGTGCAAGCAAAAAGCCAGAGCAAGGGACAGTTTCCCCAAGGTGAAGCCACAACAGAGGCATACAGGACCTGGGAAAGGGCTACTGACACGGGGAAAAAGCAAAACAAAAAGCCTGAACCTTCCAGCTGATNAGAATGAAAAGGTGTTTCTAATTGCCCTATCAATTCCCTGAAGCAATGAGCTAAAACTGTTAAGTGTTGTCTCCTTGCTTCTAACCCACAATTANGAAGCGACTAGCCAGAATTCTTCTACAGCTAGAACTTAGCCATAGACTCGGGAAAGTGCAGGCACAGAGCTGCAAAGAGCTGAGGCAGATCCTTCCCTGACAGGGAGGGCTGCTGGGGAGAGCAATAAAGTCAACTGAACTGTGTTTTGCAGCTGTGCTGCCGAGTCTGGGGAAAGAGCTCAGCCAGGGCAAAATGAAGAACTATATAGGAGTAAAGTTTTTCTATCAGAGAAAACCTCTTTCTGAGAAAAGCTTTGTTTCAACTAACTCCAGTGAGATGAGGCAGTAAAGCCCTCAGGTGATTGCCTCTAGTAATAAGCTGAGAGCTCACGGACAAACACAACCCACTGGGTGACTGGGTAAGGTATACTGTACAGCTTATACAGGTTGTCCAAAGTATTGAGACCAGAGTACAGCCTGTATTGGAATTGACTTGGTGGGATTGGGTGGCTTGTGTTGATGGCTGGTTTCTGAGATGGTCTGGGTCACTGTCTATAGCAATCCTAGGTTGTCTTGGAACAGGGGTATGTCTCCATGCCCGCTGCTACCTCTACTTACAACTCACTATCTAAGCATGGGTCTCCCGACAGGCCCTGCTGGTTGTCTCAGCAGGAACAGAAGCCACTTAAGTGTGGACTCAGATTTAAATAGGCGGTAACCAGAGACCTAAGACAGGTGCTGCCTATAAAAAATAAAAAAGGAGGATATGTTGGAAGCAAAATATCTCTGGCTCCAGCTAATTGTGCCCCCACTCCTCCTGTATGCTGAGTTCCGTGATGCTATTCAGATTGTTCCGTTTGAGTGCTGAGAGGATGAATGCTTTGCAGCTGTGGCTTCCTGGAGCATGCTGACCTTTCCTTGACCCTGGGTGCTGAGGCACGTGGCAGGGCTGTTCTCAGAGGGTATATAAGGCAGAAGGGAATGATGAAAGACGTTCGGCTGCTTCTAGTCCCAGTTCCCAGTTCCCGATACTTGGTGAATAAAGGTCCTAGATGCTTGCAATCTGACAGTGTGTGCTGCATTCAATCCCGACTCCCTCCGTCCAGGTCCAGACTTGTGCCGTGCGGCCGCGGCACTGTGGGAAGTGGAGGCAGGAGGATGACTAATTCAAGATTACCAAGATCAAGTTACACAGTAGGTTTGAGGTCAGCTTAGGCTACATGAGAGACCTGCCTTAACATATCCAAAACAAACTTAGATTATCTGTGTTTCAAGACACTATGAGGAAAAGGAAAATAAAACAAACAGAAAAAAAAGCATTGAGGAGAAGGTGTGGAAGGCAGACAGACAGACAGACACACACACACACACACACACACACAGAGAACATTAGGTAGCAATAACCTAACTCCTTCCAAGTAGCTGTCTTAGTAAGGATTTCTATTGTTGGGACAAAACACCATGTTGAAAAGCAACTAGGGGAGGAAAGGCTTTATCTCACTTCAGGTAACAGTCCTTC
Organism: Neotoma lepida; assembly: GCA_001675575.1. NCBI lineage: Eukaryota > Metazoa > Chordata > Mammalia > Rodentia > Cricetidae > Neotoma > Neotoma lepida. The sequence continues at coordinate 1,267,619 of LZPO01089559.1, forward strand.
ACTGAAGGAAGTCAGGGCAGGAACTCAAGGCAGGAACCTGGAAGCAAGAACTGATGCAGAGGCCATGGAGGGCTGCTGCTTACTGGTTGCTCCCCAAGGCTTGCTCAGCCTGCTTTCTTACAGCACCCAGGACCACCTGCCCAAGGGTGGCACTGTTCACGGTGAGATGGGTCTTCCCATAGCAATCATCAATTAAGAAAATGCATCGCAGGCTTGCCCATAGGCCAACCTGGTGGGGACATACTCACAATTGCGATTCCCTCTTCCCAAATAACTCTGACTTGTGTCAAGGTGACAGTAGGCCCATATCCTAAAAGTTCTGTCACTTCTCAGTATATACAGGCAGGTGGCCAAGCCATTAACACACCTAGAAGACACTTGTCCAAACCGTCATGGGTTCTAAGAGAAAACCCCTTGAAGATGCGTCTTAGGGTTTTGGTTTGGTGGGCATGGTAGTGTGGCTCCNATCAGCTTCTTCAGCTGGTCCACATCAGTGACAGCAGGGAAGGCTTGGGAGCTCTGAGGTGGACACAGAGCACTCACATCTATTTGTGGGACCTGTGGCAGGGCAGAGCTGCCCTGGTAGGCCCACACAGGCAAGGTACAGTTGATATAGAAGAGGAGACAGGCACTTCTCAGATTCTGGGGATTCCTCATGGATGGAGGCACTCCAGTGGTGCAGGGCAGGGATGGTCATGGATGGAGGTGCTCCAGTGGTGCAGGGCAGGGATGGTCATGGATGGAGGTGCTCCAGTGGTGCAGGGCAGGGATGGTCATGGATGGAGGTGCTCCAGCAGTCCAGGGTGGGGATGGTCATGGATGCAGGCACTCCAGTGGTCCAGGGTGGGGATGATCATGGATGCAGGCACTCCAGTGGTCCAGAGTGGGGATGGTCATGGATGCAGGTGCTCCAATGGTGCAAGGTGGAGATGGTCATGGATGCAGGTGCTCCAGTGATGCAGGGTGGGGGAATGGTCATGGATGCAGGCACTCCAATGATGCAGGGTGGGTGCTGCAAGCCGAAAAAATATATAAAGTAGGATTTCAGCTGATTATGACAAAGCTAATACCTGGAAGAAGCCAAGGGCCTTCCAGAAGTCAAACTGAGGCTTAAGGAGTCTTGGTGATATTGGCTTTTGATTATTAGCCGTTTCCTACTATGAATTTCTCATGTGCTATTGTAACTTTTCCATCATTTACTGGATACCATTTCCCTTCTACTAAAGGAATATTTGATAACCTTCTGAGTAGTAACGCAGTCAGGATCACTAATTTCAGGCCTTTCTGTCATTATCGTCATTAGCAGCACCTGGCCTGGACCATCCTTGGAGGGATGAAAGTATCTTATCAGAGATACCTCTGTACTCTCTAAGAACAGACTTAAGCATCCAAGGCCAAACGAAACAACGCCTGTCTCCTAGTCAAGTGAATAGCTTTATTTCTTGTGCAATTTAAGGTGAGACCCTCCTTTCTTACAGCCTTACTAACTTTATAGACCCCTAACTTCTTACCTAACCATTTCTAGGAATGTAGACTGAGCACATAAATTCTGCTTTTTGATATACTAACTAGTCATTAGCTCTCAGTGTTGACCTCCTCCTTTACCACTCCCCTTTTGGGTTGTAAAAGAAAGCCTGGTGATCACTGTATGAGGAGAATTCTTACCTGCCTTCATGACCCCATAAGAATTCAAGCCTGGTGACCTTGCCTTAGCTAGAGCACTACTATTGCATGGGTATATATCTAACTGTAAACCTCAGAGACTTGGGAAGGATTTTTGAGGATTTTACTGGAGAACTTAGAAGTATAAGGACAGAGAGGGCTGGAGCACTTGAGGAAACCATGGAAGATGAGGAAGAGCCAGATGGGAAAGTACTAGATGGGTAAGGACGAGATGAGAAGAACCCAGATGAGTCGGAATTAAGAAGAGAGAATTAAGATAGAACTTAGAGGTGACAGTAGATAAATACAGAGAGAATTAAGAAGAGAACAGAACTGAAGCTGTGTAGATAGGATTCTATCCCAGAGAAATAAAGTAGATGGACATAGAGCTCAGTGTACTTAGATTCATTTCCTGAAAATAATTCTCGCCGCTGTGTAGTTTCTCTTCTGGGCCCCTGGGAAGTATAATATTAAGGCTGGTCCTTTAATATTATACAAGTGGTGGGGATGGTGTGGTGCATGTGGCAGCAAAGGTGAGACCAAGAATGGGTTTGATGCCAGGCATGGTGGCTCACGCCTTTAATTCCAACACTTGGGAGACAGAGGCAGGAGAATCTCTGTGGGTTCCATACCAGCCTGGTCCACAGAGTGAGTTCCAGGCCAGTCAGAGCAACTTGGTGAGACCCTGTTTTTTGTTTGTAAGAGTGGGTTTGGTCTCACAATGGTACATGCAATGTTGGACTGGTTAGAAGGTTGAATTCCTCCCCTGTAGCAATGCAAGAAGCATGTGGCTTTTATACTGGGTTCAGGGTTCTTGAGGGCTGCCGGATTACTCAGTAGCAAAATGTTCTAGCATCTGTGGTTATCATCCTAGACATGTCTAGTGTCTTCTGAGGCTTCTGGCTTACCTTTCCCTGTCAGGGAAAGACTTGGCTATTTCCTAGCAGATCCCAATGTGGCATCAGAACAGGCATGCAAAGCACTTCATTCCCTCTTTTTTGTTGTTTGTGTAGAGTGTTTTGCCTGCATGTCTGCCTGTGCACCACCTGCGTGCTGGGTGTCTGTAGAAGCTAGAAGAGGGCACCAGAAGTCATAGACAATTGTGAGCCACCATGCAGATGCCGGGAATTGAACCCACATCCTCTGGAAGAGCAGCCAGTGCTCTTACCCACTGAGCCATCTCTCCAGCAATCCTTTATTTCTTTTTTGGCAAGGTCATCTTAGGTCTATGTGGTTTTTTCTGTTTCATGCTCCAGTGTGTGTGTGTGTGTGTGTGTGTGTGTGTGTGTGTGTGTGTGTGTATGTGTGTCTGTGTCTGTGTGCGTGTGTCTGTGTGCATGTGTTCATGTGTGCCAGCATGTGCGTGTGTTGTATGTGTTCATGTGGGTGTGGGATCATGTGAATGCAGGTACATGTGTATGGGCTTGTGTGTGTGAGGCCAGAAGTCAATGTTGTGTAAGCTTCTCAATGGCTCTCCACCTTGGTTTTAAGACAGGGTCTGTTGCTGAAACTAGAATCACTGATATGGTTAGGCTGGCTGGTCAATGGGCTCTAGGAATCCTCCACTTTCACCCCCTGCTATGGTGACAAGTGCATGACAGTACAGTCAACTTTTACATAGGGACTGGGGATACAAACTCAGGTCCTAGTGCTTGGGTGGCAGGCATGATACTTTCTAAGCCTTTATCCCTGGCTTGCCACCCCCCAGTGCTTTAGACAATATCTATGTTTGCGTTGGTCCTTCTTTGCGTTAGAGGAGCCTGTCTAGAACTTCCAGGAAGCCCTCTTGTCAGAAGTCCCTGAAGATATCAGGATTGTACATTTTATTTATTTAGACAGGATCTTGTGTTTCCTAAACAAGCCTCGAACTCCCTATGTAGCTGAGGCCGATCTTGATTTATGCCTCTCTTCCTGAGTGCGGGGATTGCATTCCTGTGCCACCACACCCTGTTCATGTGGTGCTGGGGATTGAACCCAAGGCTTCAGGCATGCCAGGCAAGCACTCTACAACTGAGCGACATCTCCAGCCCCCAGGAATATATATTTTCAATGGGTTGATTTTATGTTATGTGAACTGTATCTCACAAAGCTGTTAAAAGTCTGTGAGCTTAAGTTAAGCACAGGTTTCTTTGATACAACAAAAAATGAGCCATTAAAATTGTCTATAGGATTTCACCAAAAGAAATGAACACAAAATGGTCCATCCTATATAATTTTCACTTCCTACAGGGAACACTATAAGAAAAAAGCCAACCACATCAGGGATTGCCAGGGGCTGAGAGGCTATCAAGGGCTATGGTGAAGTTTGGCAGAGTGGTGGAATTCAGTCACAGTAGTGGATACAAAGCTCTCTGAACTATACATTGAAGAGAGTGAATTTTGCTAAATTTTTAAGTGGGAAAAATAAATACAAAGAAAAAATAGGAGCTAGGGAGATGATTCAGTAGTTAAGAGAGTATAGTGCTTTTGCAGAGGACTTGAGTTTGGTTCCCAGCACCCAAGTCAGATGGTTCATAACCACCTGTAACTCCATCACCATGATCTCACTCTGTGCTGGACACACTGGGGGGCTTAGTAGAAGGTCCATTCTAGCTTACAATACTCTCACAGGGTGAGTGTGAACCCCATGTTTGAAGCTGCTATTCTAATGGAGGGGAGGGAGGAAGACACCGTGTGTTGGGGAGCACAGAGTCTGAACTCAGGGGTGTGAATGCTGAGAAAGAGCGCTGGGAAACAGTGATGAAGGAACCAACAAGTCTTCAGTGACTTGTACTTCAGTACAAGTACCGTTACTTCAGTAACGGTAAAGATACCGTTAGCCAAGGCCAGGTCATTTTGTGAAGCTTCTCCATTTCAGTTGGACTGTTACAGTTTCTGAAACTAAATCATTTGTTTTTCAGAGCTAAAGTAACTTGTTTTGTAGATTTTTGCCCCCCTCACCCTTGGAGCTGACTCAGAGACAGTCCAGCTGCAAGCAAGTACTGTGGGCACTCGCCAACCATGTGACATGGAATTCCCCCACTTCCTCTAAGCTGCCCTCAGATCCCTGACCATACTGCTGTCTGCCTGCCTGTCAACGGCACTGTAGGTGTGAAAATATAACTCTCACCTCGAAGGGTAGAAGACAGAGTTTACTTGGGAGCCAAGTAAGAGCGACTGTTGCGTGGGNTCACGGCATTAGTGTGGGTCCATGCTGATCTGTGTAAAGGAGACTCAGAGGCATCTTAAGAACGAATCTAGCCTTTCATGGCTGCAGGGGGGTCCAGCCTCGATGGATTGAGGCACTTTCCCTCCGCCTCGGGCATTTTTATTTTCTCTATATTTACAGTTTAGCCAGTTAATTTCCATATGCTCAAAACAAGCTGAAAGGGGCTCCCAAAGATACAATGCCAAGTGCAAATTCCTCGATTTCTCAGGTACCACGGTTTTCTAGATTTCCTGAGCCAAGTTTTGCATAGGGCTTTGATCCTTGGGAGACTCTCAGACAAGATTCACATAGAGCAATAAGAGAAACAAAAGGTATTCATCCGTTGAACAAAGGATGGATTAAGGCTAGGTGTTACTCTCTGGAGCCAGGCTAGGTATAGCCCGACAGGAATCCAGCCACAAGTGACTATTGTGGAAACCTCAGCTCTGGGCCTCAGATGCTGTCTGATCATATTCCTAGCCTGTTGGCTGGTGGAGAGTAGGATCCATTTGTACATTCTAAAAGATTTACCTAATGGTCACAAAGATATTAGGTCACATACTGAGGAGGGCAAGAGATGGTTGTTAGGAAGGGCTAAAGATAGCCTAAGATAACTTGGCTATGGACTGTCTTCACTGTCTTCATTTCAAACTCTCCACAGTCTTTGAAGCAGTTTTCTTTTATAAAAAAAAATTGAAGCTAGAAGGCTAGAGTGATGGCTCAGCAGAAGACCTGGGTTCTGTTTCCAGCATCCATGTGGCAGATCACAACCATCTGTAACTCCAGCTCCAGGGAATCCAACACTATCTTCTGCCCCCTACAGGTACCAGGCACACATGTGGTGCACATACATCCATGCAGGCAAAACACTCATAGATAGCAAATAAAAATATCTTTAAAAATTAAAGAAATGGAACATAGAGAGAATATTTATTTATTAATTTATTTGTTTTTGAGACAGTGTCTCACTATGTATCCCTGGCTGGTATCTGGGTCTCACAGTGTAGACCAGGCTGGCCTCAAACACACACAGATCAGATTGCCTTTGCTAAAATTAACCTTCTCTCGGGGTGACCTCATCAAAGTGTGTGTGTGTGTGTGTGTGTGTGTGTGTGTGTGTGTGTGTGTGTGTGTGTGAGACAGTCAGAGGACACCTTGCTGGAATCAATTCTTTCCTTCCACCATGTGACTCTGAGAATGGAACTCAGGTCCTCAGACTCATCAACAAGCTCCTTTACCTGCTGGGCCATCTTACCAATCGACTTCGTTGGCTTGGGAGTGCAGTTTAAGGTACAGCCATCTTGGTGGGGAAGTCAAGGCAATGAGAGCTCGAAGCAATCGGAAAGCAGTCAAGAGCGAGTCAGGCAACCAGCTCTGTAGAAGGTTCAGCGTCAGGCGCTGCTCTTTCCAGGAACTTCTGTTCACAGCACTGAATACAATTCTCCCCCCAAAAGATAACGTCTCTCAGTGTCCCCTTTGAACGCCACATCGGAACCCTTACAGGACAAGTGTGTCTCATTCTTTTACCCATAGTGTCCAGGGCTATGCATAGCAAGGAGGTTGTAAGAACTAATGAATGAATGAATGAATGAATGAATGAATGAGTTAAAAGATGTGAGAAGTTTGAAGTGAGCAAACTTCCCAAAGGAGTTTTAGTTCTGGGATTTGGGAGTTCAAGTTCACGTTAAGACTGTGGCTGTGCAAATCGGAGGACTCTTTGTTCAGGGGTCTAAACAAGTAGAGGGAATACATACAATCATGGGGTTGCACAGCTATTGGATGTCAGCAGTCTTATGATTCTTTGGGGACTGGGGGAAGGGTGGAGTCTTGGGCCAAATGCTGGGTCATTTCATCTAGAGCCGGGTGGCTGTGGAAGAGAGATATGGCTAAGGAAAGGAAGTGGAGGGGACAGGACTGTGCTCTGACGACATCTAAGTCCGCAGAACAAGGGGAGGGAGGGGCTCTGAGGGCAGGGTAATCTGAGAGGAGGTGGGGGAGGGGAGGTTTACTGTATTTCTATAAGTCTGGGAGCCTGGGAGGAGTGGAGGGCTAGAGAGAGAGCTAGAGGGGGAGTTAGAGACCACAGGAGCAGGAGGAGTGGCAAAGAGGGACAGAGCCAGGGAAATGCGTGGATAGGGAAACGGAGAGGCCTGTGTGTGAGTGTGAATTTTTAAATTTGCATATGTTTCCCCATGACAAAAATAAGACAGGCACGTGAGCCTGTGAGAGGTTGTTTGCAACAGTGAGCAGGAGCGAGCGATGTAAGCAGCCAGGAGTTGGAGGGTCAGGGTCAAGATGACAGAAGGAATGCATTTCACCAGACATAAGACCTTCCTTGTGAAGGAATGTCAAGACCTGCCAGAGAACACCAGCTCACAACCTCTGAACCCAGAAGACCCCATAAAGTCTGTACGGAATGTCCCAGAAACCTCCCCTCCAGTTCCCTGGGTGGACCAGCCACCTTGGATGAGGAGATGCCCCGGATGGATCAGGTTTTCTGTAGAGAATCACAGAGGTTGTGGGTTTTTCGAGCTTCCCCAGGCCCAGGGGCCCCAAGGCTGGGTGGAACAGCCACACCTGCCTGAAGTTCTGAGGAAGAGGGCGGAAACAGCCAGCGCCCGCCCCTGCTCTCCCCACACTTGTGATAGGCTCTGCTGGGGCACTGAGTGCCACACGGCCTCACTTCCCGAAAGAGGCAACTGTATTTTTCAGACCCTGACATCCCTCCCTGGTAGACCCAAGTGGTATGCCTGCGGTCAGTGTGGGTCCTAGATTCCCTGGGTGACTGACTGGTCATCTGAATGGAGCCATGGCCTCTCATGTTCCTGCTGCTGCTGCTGCTGTGGCTACAGGGCTGTGTCTCAGGTGAGAGGTGGGGGCTGAGATCAGAGAAAGACCGTTTCCTCCTGTCTGTGCCCTCCTGACTTTTTCTTGCTCCACGGTCTTAAAGTTCTGTGGGTTGGGGAAGGAGACTGGGCTGACTTGATGGGTCTTTACCAGGGACCGGTGAGAATGTCCCATGCTAATATCTAGTCCCAGGCAGAGCTTCACCAGGCCTCACATGGAGGGTATAGCTGTGTCCGCTATATTGGCCTTTATCTGCTGGGTTTCCTTGATATGGAGAATTTCCTCACAGAAATTACCTCTGTTTGCCCTTTGTCTGTCAAGAGAGTTCTGACTGGTGCTGTTGTGAGTCCTTGCAGCATGTCTGCACACTTTGAAGCCCCTTTTTCTCAGAATGCTGATGCCATATCCGGTCCCTCTGCTCTGATCTGAAGGGAACCAATCCCCAAGGCCTTTCCCTACTCGCAGCTATTCTCTTCAGGGGGTTCACCCATTCCTGCCTTCCTGGCTGCCAAGGCAACCACTTACCACTTCTTGTTCTGTCCTGGGTATGGTGAGGGCTGGCAACCTACTCCTCACTGTTTGACAGAAAGTGAAGGCACAAATGAACCCAGGACCCCTAGAGGCTTCCTCCAGGTGGCCCCACCTCTGTTGCTCAGCAGGCAGGGAGAAGGTTCTCAAAACACAGCTCAGCAGAGGTNAGTAGGAGAGGCTTCCTNTGTTCTGTTGTTTACTTTGCAAGGGAAGAAGACTCTCAGAGCTTCCGCTACAGTGACAAGTGGCTTTGGGGGTCCTGACTGTAGCTCCTCCCTCCCTCTGTCCCCCGAATCATCCTGCCACTTGTAGCTCTACTTTCTTCAACAGATTAGATTATGAAGGACACAGACCACATATATTCATCCACATTCATTCTCTCTCTCTCCGTCCTTAGCGTGTGTGTGTGTGTGTGTGTGTGTGTGTGTGTGTGTGTGTATGTGTGTATGTGTGTGTGTGTGTGTGTGTGTGTGTGTTATATACACATGTGCAGACCTGGCCATCCTCTTGCCCCGCCCCCCAGCCCATTGCGGGTGATGGTGCTGGGCGTTTTGCATGAGCCTTGGGATTTGAATTCAGGCTTTCCTGCTTAGCAGTCTCACTCATGAACTGTCTTCCCAGCCCTCTCTTCTCTTTAGAGTCAGACTTTTGTTTCCAGGCTAGCCTGAACTCACCAGGTATCCCAGGTTAGCCTTAAACTCTACACCTTCCTACCTCAGTCTCCCTCATGCTGTTGCAGGTTTGTGCCACATTTCACTCCGAGTGCAGAGGCCAGCTACTCCACCAGGCATGTCTAGCCTGTGGTCTGCAGGCCCCACACACCCTGGGATAGCTGTGACTTGCCCAATACAGTTAGAAATGACAAAATCAAGTTGCAATGTCAAAACATTGGATGAACAGTGAATAATGTAGAATCCAGTGGCTGGCTCGTCAGTGGGGGCTTAAGTGTGTGTGGCATGTTTTATCTATGGGTTTTATGAAACTGGAATATTTCAAAATTAAGCACCATGGAGAGTGCCATTTAAAAGGTATTTAAATAGAGAACAGGGTGGCTCAGTGGTAGAATATGTCCCTAACATGCTTGAGGCACATCATGCCATACAAAACAAAGAGGAGAGAGTGGAGAGGGAAGAGAGAAAGAGGAGGAGGAGAAAAAAATATTACTAGGAGAAATAATTCTTCATCATTTTCCTAGATACTGGACCTTTTCATCATATCGGTAGTTTGGGCTCTCAGGTTCCAGAGCTTGGTGACCTGTTTGTGTCTGCATATCTGTCTCAGGCAGAGCCTAGGTCTGTCCTGAAATACTGGGCATCCCTGAACACCAGATAATATCCATAGGAAGAAATTATATCTGGTGGAGTGCTCCTGCTAGGGTTGTTTCCTCATTGGACTGGGGTCTCCTCCATCAGACTGGGAGCGAGCTGTTAGTGGGGCCTGTGCTTCTCCCCCTCAGACTCCTTAAGGGCGGGGCTGAGCTCCCCCAAAGCCAGGGCTGCATCCACCTCTCCTTTTGCCCCCAGCTGTCGAGATGGCCTCTTCTTCCTCTCCAGACCTTGCTCAGCAAGTCCTGTCTCCCCAGGTCCCTCGATTGAGAGTGTGTACAGGAAAGTGCGGCGGCGTGAAGGGGAGTCTCTTACCGTGCAGTGCTCCTACAAGAACCGCCGGAACCGCATGGAGAGCAAGGCATGGTGCAAGGTGAAGAGGAGGAAATGTGAGCTCAGCTTCCTGCGGAGCTGGGTGAAGGGGCCCAGCTACTCAATGCAGGATGATGCCAAGGCCAAGGTGGTCCATATCACCATGGAGGCCCTCAGAGTCCAGGACTCCGGACGATATTGGTGTATGCGTAACACGACTGGGAATCTCTACCCCTTGGTGGGTTTCCAGCTGGAAGTATATCCAGGTAAGCAGACTTGCCCAGAGCTGGGATGGGTGGGGTGGTATAATAATGGTTCTTCACTATGGACATCTTCCTGTCACCATTTTACAGACAAAGAAAATGAGTTTTATCAAACTCTGTGTAGCTCTGGCCTTGCCCTTGAGCAGAGGAGAGCCTGGGACTCAGGACCACGCTTTGTTTTATTCAGTTATCTGAACATTATAGACTTAATGAGCTTGGGATGTGCCNGACACTGTTATAGGTTTTGAGAATACGACAAACAAAACCAGCAACAGTCCTGCCCTGTGGGGATGCCAGACAGTAACACTCCATCCAGACAAATCATTGCATAGCATGATACATGTGCTTAGAAAGCAATGATGAACTAATTACTCAGTGTCAGGGGCCCCGGGTGAGGAGAATGCTCTCATGCTTGGAAGGGCATCTGCAGGGAGAGCCTGATGAGCAGAGGCTCTGAGGTGAGATGCAACAAGGCCTGCAAAAGGATTGGTGTGGCTGGTCCACTCTAGGTGCGGGGGAGAGGATTAGGGGAAAAGGAACAGTAAGTTTTATAGTAATTGATTGCATTTATTTGTTTGTTTATTTGGGGGCAGAGTCTCACCATGTAGCCTTGGCTGGCCTGGAACTCACAGAGATCTCCCTGCCTCTGCCTCCTGAGTGCTGGAATTGAAGGTGTGCGCCACCACACCAGGCTAAAGCCCTCCTTTTATTTAAGCTTTCAGCTTAGAGAGTCACGCGGTTCTGAACTCCCTGATACAGAGCTGGGTCTAATTCTAACTGCAACAGGAAGAGAAATGTGCTATGTCTTTCTTTGCTCCCCCACTTTGTGGATGTATGTGAGGGTGAACTATGTGTATGTGGAGGCCAGAGGTCAAGCTCAGGTGTCATTCCTTGGGAGCTGTCCACATTGTTCTTGAGACGGGGTTTCTCACTACCCTGGAGCATGCCAAGTGGGCTACGCTAGCTCCCTGATGCCCAGATTAAAAGCACACAGCAGCGTGCCCAGGTCTTCATGCTTTCAAGGCAAGCACTTGACCGACTGAGCCATGTCTTCAGCCCCTTCTCTGTAAGGCAACAATCACTGCTTACAGACAGTGGGAGGAGGGTGTGAGAGGAGGCAACAAGACCAAGGTGGATGCNGGACTGGAAATAGCAGTGGCTTGGACAAGTGGGATTTGGACACTGGCTGGTGGTAATAGATGCACTCAAATCTCTGCTTTTTTAGACTNTCTGTATATTTTGGAGTGAGGGCAGATTTGCTCAAGGGGGAGAATGGAAGAGAATATTGACTCATCTGTAGCTCATTTGGAGGGAAAGTCAAGAGCCCTGTTTAATCATGTGAAGGCACACTCTGGGATCCAGGTAGAGATGGAGCAGGCAGTTAAAGTGTTAGTGACAAGGCAGAACTGGGGTGTGCACTTGAAAGTGTCTCTATGAAGACAGTCAAGGGCATTTAAAGGTCACTGCTTAGGGCTGGGGATGAGCACTAAAGGATAAGGGCTCTCTTCAGCATATTTCAATAAAACTATCCATCACAAATCAAGGGATAGAAAAATCTCTCTCTTGTGTACAGAAAGAAGAGAGAAGAGTCTGAATGGAGATGTGGGGTCCCCACATTTATAGGACAGAAAAAGGTAAGGATCCAGCAAGTGTCAGGGGAAAGCCACCAGTTGTTATAAATTTACTGGCCACTTGCCGTCCCCTGCTCCCCTGACCCAGGTGCATCTCCAACCTCCCTGGTGTGAACCAGGAAAAGCTTTTCCCGCTCAGCTGCAGGGCCAGATCTCATTTCTTTGCTCTGGTCCATGCCAACCCAAGAAGCAGGTGATCCTTACTCTGTGGTCTTCATTTGCAATCATGAAATGGGCTTACTTTTCTGTCAGCATTTTTCTTATCGTTGTGCGTGTGTGTGTGCATGCGTGTGTGCATGCGTGTGTGTGTGTACACGTGTGTGTGCAAGTGTGTGTCTGTGTATGTCTGAGTGTGTCAGTCCAAGTATGTGTGCATCAGCATGTGGAGGCCAGTAAACAACCTCAGGTGTCATTCCCAGTGCCACCCACTCTTTTATTTTCTTTGAGACAGGGTCTGTCACTAACCTGGAACTTGCCCAGTAGGTTAGACTGTCTGGTCAGGGACCCCAGGGATTCCCGTCTCTGCGTCCCCAGCACTAACTGTAAGCATGTGCACCATGCTTGGGTTCTGGGGGCTGAACTCATGTTTGCNTGGCAAGCACTCACTGACTGAGCTGCCCCTCCAGATCTTCATTTTCTGCTTCCTAAGGGTAATCTTGGGGAGGCTTCAACTTTACCTGTGCTTTCAGTTGAGAGAAAAANGTCTCCTGCCAGTGACCCTGTGGCTCAGTGGGAAAAGATGCTTGATGCCAAACCTGATGATCTGAGCTTGATCCCAGTACCCAGATAGTAGAAGGAGAGAACCGACTCCTGCAAGTTGTCCTTTGATCTCCATCCTCTACCAGGACTGTGTGTGCCCACCCCAAATAAATAAAGAAAATGCTTTTAAAAGTATTTAAGCCTCAGGCAATTACAACTCTAATAGCAGTATGTGCACAGCCCCAGCAACCAGGCCTTGCGGCCCAGGACACCTGAGTGGGGAAGCAGCTGCTCTCCTGCCCAGCGCCTTCATCTTTGGAGGTGGGGATGGTTTCCTCTTGATCCCTTTATTGATGCTCCCTCACTCACACTGATGTGCTGAGTAGGAACCNGGGAAAGGTGTTAGTGACATGACTTAGCCAGCAGCTGTGGCAGCCTCTACTGGCTGAGTCCTTACCTGCCAATGCTTTGAAAGTCTCTCACGTGCATGCCCAGCTCTTGCTCTGTCAAGACACCCCTGTGGAGAGTTACTGGGTGTCCTTAAGGGGAGTCTAAGCCATAAGTTGACCTCTTCCTGCATCGTTTCCCTCACCTACATTGATTTTCAGAATTCATTGCTCAGAACAGTGACTCAGGCCTCCCTGCACAGTGACCACTGGCCTCAGGCATGTGTCTTTTCTGTGCCTNGTAGAGGGNTTGGAAGTCTTTCTCTGTCTTTCCTATGGAGACAGACCTGTGGCTCCCCACAAGGCTCAGAACTCCTGATTGCAGTTCCCANATGCTGTCCAGCCCCACGCTGCTGCTGGTGGTCAAGCCTTGGAACGATGGTGTGAGGGCCAGGATCTGCTCCTGTGTGTCTCAATGTACCCTGAGGAGGGTGTCTGACCACAACTCTTTGCAGTTTCCTCTTCATTTGGGATCCTTGGCTCCTCTCTGCCCCAGTTCTAGTCCCCATCTGACAATCATGAAGCAGCAGCCTTTATACAGCATCATATTACAGAAATGTCTTGTAAACTCAAAAGGGGGCATGAGATGGCTCAATGGGTAACAGCACTTGCCATCAAGTCTGATGACCCAGGTTCAAACACCAGGACCCATCAGATGAAATGACAGAACTCACTCCTGCAAGCTGTCTCCTAACCTCTACNTGTGAACTATGCACACACACAAACACACACACTTACACACTAAATAAATGTCATTTTCAAAGGAAATCTCTTTGATGCTCTTGATTGAGAAGAGCCTGGAAAGGGACTTGGGGGGTTGGAAGGAAGATGGCTTGTGCTCTGGGAGCAGGCCTGATAGGGAGGCTGAAGAGATTGTCCCAGGGTCTCCCTTCCCCACATGTCTACTTCCTCCTTCCTGTCACTCTCTGAAAGAATACACAGCTGACACTCAGACNCCAAGCCCAAAGTCACAGGCAGGTTCTCCCCAGTGTCCACGCAGCTGAGGGTCTATGAATTCTGCCCCTGGAGCTCAAGTNTCTGGCTTAATCTAATATTTCTTCCTCTCTGGTCCCTTAGCCCTCATAACTGAGAGAAACATTCNTCCCACGCATCTAACCAACACCCTCGAGAGTGGATTTGTCACAACGGGCCAGGTCCCCATTTCAGGCCCTCACAACCCTTTCACCTTTGACGGGACTGTGTTCACATCTGGACTCCTCACCTTGGCCTCAGGCACCACTGCGCCAACCCCTGTGACAAGCTACAGTTTCACAGATACCCGTGGCACCATCACAGAGCCCAGGAGGAGCACAAAGTCCCAGCCAGTGACCATGTCTCCTAGCAGTGCGAGACCCATCTCTGCTGATCCAGTGACCACCTCCACCGTGTCCAGACACCTGAGCAGCAGCTTGTCCACCATGGAGATGAGCCACCAGTTAACCCCCGACAGGTTATGTGATATTTTATCAGGTGTGGCCCCAGCTCTCAGAGCCCAACAGATCTGAAGAGGCTA
>LZPO01089559.1:1298150-1315690 GCA_001675575.1 Neotoma lepida
GGNNNNANNNNGGGGNNCNNGGGNNNCCCNTTCTCTTCCCTCCATCTGAGCTCTCTTCCTTCACACCCAGCTTTGTGGTCTCCCACACTTATCAGAACCCCCTTGTTCCTCCATTCTTCAGAATGAATGTCCATCCCCTTCTTCTCATCCCCTTTAGTCCACTTGAACTTTCTGGTTCCCAGGTGGGGCAGTCAGCAAGGTTCTGACCCCTGAGGACAAAGGTGGGCTTAGAGTTCTAGCCAGGTCTCCAAAGGGCCTCTGGTTCTGTCACCTGCCCTCAATGGGAGCCAGACTTGGGTGGAGAACACAAACTCGAGGCTGAAGAGGAAGTGGAGAATTGTGGGTGGTGCTGAGGAGAAACAAGCACACTCTTACTTCACTATGGTTTCCTCCTGGGCTTTCTCAGCTTTCCTCACCCGGTCTTATGAGGCAGGAGACTACAGTGTCTCTGTGAGCCTTTATCTAGTTCAGTTCAGGAGCCTAGCTACAAAGCCTGTGGCTGGAGGATCCACAGGACCACACGGGCCTTGCTCAGCTTGTTCGCTCTTGTCCATGGAGGTCTCTGCTTCCTCGGCAATTCATCCTGCATGGGCTGTGGTGGCTGCCTGGATCCTGCCTTGACCTGGTCTCTTCTCCTNGGAGCATCCCTAGTTCCTTCCCTTCTTGCTCCCCATCCCAGCTCAAGAAGAGGACCTATGGCCTGGGAGGCCACATGCCTGCTATCCCCCACCCTGCTGGTGCTCGTGGCCTCAGGTAAGAGCAGGGGACAAGGATAGAGGGAAGGAACCAGGGAGAGGATAGAGAAGGGGTTGGGAGGCATGCACAGATGGGCTCAGTGGTTGGGAAGGCAGAATACATGGAGTGTTGTGGCCCAAGGCTGGCTCTAAACTACATCCTGAGCATAGACACAAAGAGGTTCACTCCCTGAGAAATGAAC
The DNA here is from genome assembly GCA_001675575.1 of Neotoma lepida. Taxonomy (NCBI): domain Eukaryota; kingdom Metazoa; phylum Chordata; class Mammalia; order Rodentia; family Cricetidae; genus Neotoma; species Neotoma lepida. The sequence continues at coordinate 1,299,088 of LZPO01089559.1, forward strand.
CATCTCCTAGCCCTGCTGTGGAGGCTGGNGGGCTCTCTGACCTGAAGGGTGTGTTCTCAGGCTCCTGGACACAGAACACAGAGGTACTTCAAACAGTGGAAGGCAAGCCTGTTTTGGTNAGATGCCAGTATGATCTCAGCCAACTCTTCAACATCAAAGTGTGGTGTCAGGAAACACCAGAAAAANATTGCAAACTGTTAGTGTCCAGTCTCAGCACAGATGCTCAGCGGTCAAAATTCTCCATCCGGGACAATCCTGGGTCTCAGTTCTTCACTGTCACCATGACTGCACTCACGGTGAGAGACTCGGGTCTCTATTTCTGTGGGATCGCTGAAAGTCGCAGAACAATCATTATTGTCAGAAACTTCCGCCTGGTGGTGTCAAAAGGTGAGCTTTCCCCTTCTATGTGGCTCTCAGTCTTCCTGAGTCACAAAGACTCTAGAAACTGCTTCCTCTAGTACCTGAGAACTGGGGCACAGGGAAGAAAGGCCCCTCCCCTAAGGCCACCTGCTGGTTCAGGGCAGAGCCAATCCTAGAACCAGGCTTGCTGGCCCATCTGGGCAGTTCTTACCAGTTACTCTTAACACTGCTGCTGCTGCTGCTGCTGCTGCTGCTGCTGCTGCTGCTGCGGCTGCTGCTAACAAAAATCTCTTTACTGAAGGATCTTAACACTCCCCTGAGCTGTCACAGCTGTCCTTTCCTGAACATCCCTGGCCTGTAATCCCACAGAAACCTTCTCTCCAGGGATGGTGGGCTCCATCACATGAGAGAGACCTCAGAGCAAATGGAGGGGGCACCAAGAGATGTGGACCTAGAGGAGACAGCTGACAGAGAGACACACAGGAAGCTTAGTGGGGAAGGCGGGGAGATGTGAGTACTTGTTCAGCATCTGCCCTTGATGACTGAGACCCTCTGAGCTCTGGGAAAGTGGCCCAGAGGCTGACTTGAGTCTCCTGTGTGTCTCGTGCTGAAGACTGCAGTGGCAGAAGGCTTTCTGAATTTGTCTTTCATGTTCATATGTTCACAGGTTGAACAGCTCCTGCCAGAGCTCTCCCTGCTTCCGAGCATGTCCAGCTGTTAGGTTCAATGGGTGCCTGGAGGTTATGTTTATGAAAGCTTTACCCCAGGCGCACACCATGTCGGGGAGGCATTAGGTGTGACCTTTATATGTTCAAACATAGTGGACACTGGACTGGNGAGACACTCAGCCAGTAAAGTGCTTGCCAAGTGTGATGGTTTTAGTTGTCAATGTGGCAGAACCTGTGTGGGACTATCTTCGTTTGAGCTGGGAAGACCCATTCTAAAAGCAGGTGACACCATTCCCTAAGCTTGGGGTCCTGGATTCAGTATAAAAGGGAAATCAAGCTGTGCACATTCATTGCTCTCTACTCCCTGACTGTGGATGCCCTGCAACCAGCTGCTTCCAGCTCCTGCTGTCTTGACTTCCTTGCTGTGATGGACTTTACTGTTCCTGCTGTCTTGACTTCCTTGCTGTGGTGGACTGTGCTCTGAACTGTTCCTGCTGTCTTGACTTCCTTGCTGTGGTGGACTGTACTCTGAACTGTGTGCTACAACAATCTCTTTCTCTCATAGGTTGTTTTGGACAGAGTGTTTTATCACAATTATAAAAAACCTATCTGAGACATTGTGCAAGCCCCATTCCCAAATGCATGTTAAAGAAAAAGCTTGGCATGGGGACACATACTTGCAGTGCCAGCCCTGGGGAGGTGGAGACAGGAGAATCCTTGGGGCTCATTGGCCAAGTCCAGGCCAGTGAGAAACCTAGTCTCAAAAATTCAATAGAATAAAAATGAAATGGATTACACCTGAGTAAAGAAATCTAAAATTGCCCTTTAGCCTCCACATGCACACATGTGCACCTGCATACATACAAACATGCACATACATGCACATAAACACACATATTTGAAATAAAAACACTGGAGGCTGGACAGATGGCTCAGTGGTTAAGAGAGCTTGCTGCTCTTACAGAGGACCTGAGTTTGGTTCCCAGCCCCCTCTTCATGTGGCTCACAACAGCCTGTGACTCCAGCTGTCTCCATGGTCTCCATGGGCACTGCACTGACATGTACATATCATCCCTACCACAATCACATAATTAAAAATAATAAAAACTTAAANGAAAGAACACAGGAAGCAAGAGAGGCCCTGGAACATGTGAGACCTCATTTACAGTCACATGCACTGTGGCTTTTCTTGGGAGGTGACTGCAGCCCCATTCACAGCAGGGCATCGCCTTCCTGTGCAGGGCAGAGTCCTCACTTGCTGGCTCCAGTGCCATGTGTGGTTCCTCCTCTTCCAGGGCTAGAGACTGGCAGTGGGTGGGTGGGGTGTGAAAAGACAGATGCTGTGCTCATTATGGTCTCTTACAGCTCCAATCCTACGCACGACCNCCTGGCCGACAACAACAGCCCTGACCTCTGCCACCAGCCCTGTCATTGGCAGGTACAGCGGACTCCCTGGCCTGTCTTCTTAGTCTTGTGTTTCCTCCCACTCTCCTGACTATAGTTCTCTAACTGTCACTCTCTGATAGATGCCCAGCTCTCACAGGACAGATGGAGTCAGATGGTCACTTCTGATCATTTTGTATAGGACTCAGTTTTCTCATCTGCAAAATGAGATCACAATAGTATTCTCATATTTGTCTGTCTATCTATTTATAGCTATCTATATATATCAACCATCTAATTTTCTATCATCTATTTATCTATATCTATCCATCTATCTATCATCTATCTATCCATCCATCTATTATCTATCATCTATCTATCTATCTATCATCTATTTTTCTGTATCTATCCATCTATCCATCTATCCATTATCTATCTATCTATCTATCTATCTATCTATCTATCTATCTATCTATCTATTTTTTATGGTGAAGACCAAACCTGAGACCTCACACTTAATCAGCAGCAGTTCTATGACTGTGCTGTACTCTCAGCCTTATATTTTCTGTTTTGAGATTGTGATTTCACTTAATAACTCAAGCCGGTCTTTAATTCACTCTATCACACAAGGTGACCTTGAACTTTTGATCCTCTTGCCTCAGCCTCCTGAGTGATGGGCCTGTGCCACCAGCCCAGGCTCTTGATATTTGCAGCTTGCTAATTCTTTTTCACAGGAGGCTCTTTTGTGCCTTAAAGATGTTTAGCAGTGTCCTTGACCTTGCATGGCCAGTCTGAACACATGTGGCCACTAAAAATGTCACCAGACATTACTAGATGGGCCTTGAAGGATGTGGCTATCCTCCTCCAGTACCACTATCTCCTGGAGTGCAGTGAGGATGGGCTGGAGTGTGGGTTGNAGGAGATCCCCACTTGCCTACTGTCTCACCCTTGTGTAGGCAGCCTTGTGACTATATTGCATTTTTACCTCCACCCTTCTTCCAGCCCTCTCTCTTGTCCTTCAGTGTGAGCAGGGTTGTTGTAAGGGAACTGTGTTAACTCTGGAGAAAGGCACAGCCTGCAGTTTCTGTTCTCATGGTCTGGAATCTTTCCATGCTTGCTGATGGGCTTCCAGGCCCCAGGCCCTTGGCCTCTGCCATCTACTTCTCTCTGAACCCAGCATCCCTGAAGACAGTGGATCCCAGGGTCTTACAGACCACTCCTTGTCTAAAGATTAAGCCAGAAACCAGCTGAGCTGAGATGTCCTTGGATGTCTTTCTCTATGATCTTGCCACTCAGAAGACCCCTTCCCTAGAGACTGTGACAGGTGTGTTATATCTGCCTTCAGGTCCTTCTTTGGACTCAAAGTGAGGCATGTTGGAATGCACATAGCTGGCAGAGCTGTTTGTCAGGTTCCCTGATTCTCCTAGGAGCTGGCTGTGTCTCACAGAGAAGGGCTGAGGTAAAGCTGCAGGATGGGACAAAGATACCTGAAGGAAGGAGGCTGGAACTGTCAAGTTCAGGGTCCCAAAAGGAAGTTAGGGGCAGGANANAGAGAAGGAAAAGGAACATGGCTTGTGACATGATCAGTATTACCTTGCTATGGAGACTGCAGGACCTACAAGGCAGGCCCATGCATATTAAAGTGGTCCCTTGCCCAGCTGAGCAGGGGACCCCAGCAGAGGCTGGGTTGAGGGAGGACCTGTGGGAATCGCAGGCCTGGGGAAGGAAAGTTTTCTGGCAGGCAGTGTTCTGGGCTCCGACTCTCCTCACCCCTAGAATCCTTGTCCCAAAGCCCTCCAGATAACTGGATGTGGAAGGTCATCATTGCTGGTGTGGCAGTGGCCATCCTGCTACTGCTTGGACTTGTCATCCTTGTTGTCCTGTACCTCAGGAATGCTCGAGGAAGAGCCCAGAAAGGTGAGTCCATGCTGTTTTCCCTCAAGGAAACTGACCTGAAAGACAAGGTGTCCAAGTGACTCCCCTCTCCTTCACAAGATGNCAGGCCTGGTGGCCCCACTCAAGGGGGGCCAAGGGTGGCGGGTAAGGGGTAGGGGAGGGACCAGTTCCACTCAGCTGTCAAGCTGGCTTTCCTACAGGCACCCCAACTCCCCACCTATTTGCTAGGATTTTAGATTATATACTTTTTCATCTTAATTTTTTTATTATTTTATTTCATGAGTATGGGTGCTTGTANTTCTAGGCACCATGTGTATGCCACCTATCAGACTGCCTGGAACCAGAGTTACAGAGCGTTCTGATCCATTGTGTGGGTGCTGGGAATCAAACTTGGGTTATCTTAAAGAGCAGCCAGTGCTCTTAAGTACTGAGCCACCTCTCCAGTCCCTACTTTTTAACTTTATGATTGGTGANTTGTTAAGTCTNTATAAAGAACTTTCTGGTTAATGATACTGAAATGCATGTTGCTCTCATTTTAAAATTTTGTTTTTCTTAGTATGGGGGAGGAAGTGTGGAAAGGTATGTAGGCAAAAAAAAATACAAAATAGCAACTATGTAGAATGAATCAGTCAAAGAATTTAATGTACAGCATGAAGACTAAACTATGGGCAAGAATAGTATGTCGTACCCTATATTTTCGCCAAGTGGGTGGCTTATAACTGCTCTTGCCACAGGAGGGATATGGGTGTGCTGGTAGGTTTTAGTTGTCAACTTGACACATCCAGAATCACCTGGGATCTTAACAAAGAATTCTCTGGATCAGGTTAGTCTATGAGCACGTCTGCAGCGGGAGGGGATTATCATGATTGTTAATCAATGTGGTAAACCTAGCCNATGCAGGCAGAACCATTCCCTAGTCAGGGGTTGTGAACAGTGTAAGAGNAAAGTTAGCTGAGAGCAAGCAGCAGGATGTGTTAATAAATGTGCTCTTGGCTGTGGATGTGGTGTGTCTAGCTGCTTGAGTTCTCCCGAAATGATGGACTGTAACTTGTATTCGTCAGCAAATGTCCCTTCCCTCTCCTGCACTGCTTTTTTGTCAGAGCAACAGGAATAAAACCAGACTAGTTCATTGTTCTGCATCATTAACCATTTTATGATAGATATTCAATGTCATATAATATACAATGTATATTATATATACACATTTCAGAGTANGCACAATAATTTTTCTCCCTTTGTGGTACTAACGATGGAACTGAGGCCCAAGGCATGGTAAGCACACACTCTGCCACTGAACTATGCCTTTAGCCCCCACAGTAAAAATTGAGGGGCTGGGGATACGGCTCAGTTGGTGAAGTGCTTGCTGTGTAAACATGAAGACCTGAATTAAATATCCAGCAGCTGTATAGAAATGGGGGCACTGGGCTACCGAGTGAGTTCCAGGAAAGGTGCCAAAGCTACACAGAGACTGTCTCTTATACACATCTAGATGTGTATAAGAGAAAGCACATACACACATGCCCATGAATATGCACCCCCTCACACTTACATACTTACACACACACACCCAAAGCGAATGTGCCACAACAGGAAAAGTTGTTTTCCTTCAGGTCTTTCTTTTTTTTTTTTCTTTAAGGGTTTTTGAGACAGGATTTCTCTGTGTAGCCCTGGCTGTCCTGGAACTCACTGTGTAGCACAGGCTGACCATGCACCTGTCTCTTATACACATCTAGATGTGTATAAGAGACAGCCCCTGAAGCGAATGTGCCACAACAGGAAAAGTTGTTTTCCTTCAGGTCTTTCTTTTTTTTTTTTCTTTAAGGGTTTTTGAGACAGGATTTCTCTGTGTAGCCCTAGCTGTCCTGGAACTCACTGTGTAGCCCAGGTTGGCCTTGAACTCAGAGATCTGCCCACCTCTGTCTCCTGAATGCTGGGATTAAAGGCTTGTGCCACCACCGCCCAGCTTCCTTCAGGTTCTTGAAGGACTTTGTAATCTTCAAAGTTTTGAGCTGTTAGCATTAAGCCCATGTGAAAGCTGGAGCCTTCGCTGACTCCTGCATCCTTCCTGCTTTGTTTTGTCCTCTGTGCCCTGTGTATTATTGTCCACATGCCTTCCAGATATTTCTGGGGACAACAGGTTAAAATGAATGAGTGGATCAGAGGGCTCCTGGAGCTTGTGATTATTAATTTTTCAAGCTCTAAAAAATCCTTAGGGAAGAGAAAATTTCAAAATTCTATATGCTTATTTTCCAAATGTTATGTTATGTTAGTGGGTCACTGTGACATTTTTAGAAAACAGTATAGGAACAGTAAAATGCCCAGACTCTGGACACATATTCTGAGTTTTTATTTAGGAGGATGTGTGAGTGTGCACACAAGGGTAGGTGTGGGAGAGTGTGTTCATAGGAAATGCTTCACACTGAGGGCTTTTGACATAAGGAACTAGAAAGCCAACCTCTTACTACACATAACCCCACCGGTGAACAGATTGTACTTAAAGCTGATNTTTAAATATGGAATTTACAGTGGGTGACCTGAAATGGACCATGNAGTTGACCGGGTTTACGCAGAGCAGACACAGACAGCCAGGCTATCAGGCTTTCTAGACTCCTTGGACACTACTCAGTGCTGAGTGCTTGGGAGCTCCCTAGGCAGAAACTACCCTTTGGCCAAGTCCTGGCCTCTCCTCCATCCGGGCCCCAGCCTGTTGTTGCCATGGGAAGGGGGAAGGTGGTACATGGGAAGGCCCCCACTAACTTTCTGGTTACCTCACAGTTGAGAACGAATGTCACCATATCTATGAAGACTTTTCAGGCCAGAAGGAGGAAACCACTGTAAGTAGGAATGACTCTCCTCTGGGACCTAAGGGACCCTAGCTGTCTGGTGTNNATCTGTCATTGTGAACTTTGGTCTGCGTTCAGTTTCTATTTACTCTAAGTGGTGGCACACACTCATGACTGCTCATATCCTCATGACCTATTTACATATTTCCTTTTTGTGTATTTCTTCTCCTTGTGATTCCAAAACTCAAACTAGAGAGACAGACAGGCAGGCAGGCAGGCAGGCAGGCAGGTAGAAACAGAGAGACAGAGAAAAGATGGGGAGGGGGGACACAGGTAGAACCAGCTCTTGGCCATCACCTCTATGGGAGACAGCCTTTCCTGTGTCTTAGGTCCCTAGCCAGCCTACAGACTAGTTACCATTGGTCCAGTCAGTGTGGGAAAATGTGATGAACCATGGTTCCCTAAGTCCTCCTGAGGACTAGGTTGTTTGGGTAGTTCTGTCTCACCTGAAGACCAGAGACTCCTGGTACTAAAGACCCACAGAATTAGAAGGCTCCAAGGCCACCTAATCCAGCCCTCTGTATAATGCTAGAATTGATTCCATGAAATGAGTCTCTAATGAGTCCCCTTCTAACTCAACTCTATTCCAGTTTGAATATGCATAAGATTCACTTGGAGAACTTAAAAGTTTCTTCAAAGGTGTGGTGGCACAGGCTGGTAATCCTAGCACTTAGGAGGCTGAGGCAGGATGGTTCCAATTTCAAGCCAGNCTGAGCAACATAATGACACCCAGTCTCAAAAACACAAGGCCTGGGGGCTGTAGCTCAGTGGTAATCTTTGCCATGCATATGNAAGACCCTGTGTTCTGTCCCCAACGTGGTTTCTTAGTCCCCAACCCCAAGTCTTTGCTTCCGTGGATTTGGAGTGAAGCCTGATTCCAATTTGGAACAGGAACCTGGGGAGGCCAGTGCTTTTCAGCNCAGTGGCAGGAAATGCAACTTTCCCAGCCACCCCTTCCCAGAGGCCTTGCAGACCCAATGCCACAGCCCACATCTTTGTAAAGAAAAGGTTTATTTATTGTTATTTTATGTTTATGAGTGTTTTGCCTACATGTATGNGTGTCATGTGTGTGCAGTGCCTGATGTGGTTAGAAAAGGGAGTCAGCTCCCCTGGGACTGGAGTTACAGACAGTTGTGAGCTGCCGTGTGGGTGCTGGGAATTGAACCCAGGTCTTCTGGAAGAGCAGCCAGTGCTCTCAACCACCTACCATCCCTCCAGTTCGTGTTCTGTATCTTGAACTCCGAGCCTGTCTCTCTGCCCTGCTCTGGTTACTCACAGACCACCAGTCACCCGACTGCTATTCTTCTAACAGACATCTGTTTTCTTTGATTCTCAGGACTTCAATCAGCAGACCCTCTCCAGTGAGGACACTGAGACCATCTGTTATGCTTCCCTCGTCCACCTGAACCACGTGAGCCCTCAGGACTCCATCTCTAGCAACACCCAGCCCTACCTGAAGCCCTCCCCTGACCCCCTTCTGTCTGTGGAATATGCTAGCATCTCTAGAAGCAAACTCCAGTCTTCCAAGGCAGCTGCCCTAGAGGCGGAGACCAGGAACTGAGGGCTGAGTGCACAGGGCAGAGCACATAGGTATAAAGCTGTGTAGCAGCAGAGGAGGAACTTCCCACAGCATAGATGGTCTCAGAATATTGGAGCCACACTTTCTTCAAGGAAGATGACCAAAAGTACAATGGAGAGGGATGTAGACCCCTGGTCTCTCCCTTCTGGAGGCCTAGGATCAATGCCACCAGGAAGGTCTACATGGATAGAGACCTAGGCCAGTGCCTCTCGATGACTCTTGCCTCCCTTCCTTTGGTGACCACCACTTCCTTCCCCACTGGCTCTTGAAACCCAGGCAGATTGTGTAAGTTCCCCAGGATCTCGAAGTCAACTGGGGACTTCTGCCCAACCCCCAGCTCCTCCCCACATCAGCNTGTTTCTAAAACCATCCTGCTCGAGGAACTCTGGTGACCCTGCCAGGAAGAACACTAAGATGCGGGCGGTGCCCATCATTGACCTGTCTTCTGAGGCATTTCCAACCACAGCAGAACCAGGGAGCTTCCTTACCATAGCCAGCCACACGTCTCTGACAGAGCACATCTGGGCTCCTCTGCCTTCTAGATGACCACCATTCTCTCCACTAACTGTGTCTAACTGCACCATCTCTGCCACATCCCCTTCCAGGACTATTGAGAGCCGCTGGTAGCAAAAGTCCATGGGAGTGTACAGCAGTGACAACTAGAGTTCAAAAGGTCAACCTATCAGAACTAAGGGTTCTGTTAGAAGAAACCATCATGCAAGGCATTATGGAATTACTGCATTTTGAATGAATTGGCTGTCTCTTGTTGTAAACTTCTTGTGCAATAACAGCTATGATNCTCCCCATTTACCGTGCATNTCCATGTTATGTGTACATGTAATCTCATGATTACACCTCAATCTTGGGTACAACTTCCCCTATACATTTGGGGTATTTGGATAACTGTCCTCAGCTGTGTTTATTTTTTCATTAACATAAATCTGGCCAGGGCCATTCTCCAAACAAAAGTATTTCAGCAAAGATACCTTTTTATCCGAGGACAAATGCAGATAAACATTAGCTCATCTCACTTACAGATAAAAGGAAATAACCACTAACAATTAAATCCTCAACCCCTTACCTTCACCCCCAGGTTATTTACACAAAATCCTAACCTAAGAGATTTACTGCTCACATTCCTGGCATGATGTTTTAACCACTTGCTAGTTACTGAGTTAAGGCAGTTACTCCCACTGACCCAAGGAGATTGCCTACAAGGCCAGGTGGGCGATAGGTGCTAAGCTTCTTCCTTGTGCAAATTAAGTTTTAATTCCTCCTCAGCCAGGTGCTATTCCTAGATTTTCTGCTCAGCAATTACTCTGAGCAAAAGTGCTTTTACTAACCAAATGCTACATGCTCTGACATAGGTTGTTTAGCCAGCTAACATATGTCCCCCTCCCTACCAGAAAACAGCTGCGGCCAGGACGAGGGGGGAGGTGGTGAGGGGGAAGCGGAGCCCAAGACGATTTACTTTCTAGTGACTTATTGACCTCTAACATTCTACTTAGCCATTTCTAGATTATAGTTTGAGCACATAAATCCCCTAATTGATCTTAGCCTTTAGTTGACCCTACCAGAGAACTCCNCTTTAGTCACTCCCCTTTGGGTTGTAATTGGAAGCTGACAATTATTGCTTTATGTGTGGACCCTCATCACCTCTCTCTGCGACCCTGAAAACTTCAAGCCTCACACGGCTTTGCCAAAGAATTACTGCTTGTGTATATATACTGGTTCTCTCACACCAGAAAGGGAATTGACTGAGAAGAACAAGATGAGGGCAGAGATGGAAAGAACTAGGTAGAGATGAGAGAACAGCAGAAGGGACTGAGGGCAGGAGGGACTGAGAGGAGCTAAGTATGGGAACAGAAAAGAAGCTGGGTAGATAGAATTGACTGAGACGAATAAAGGAATGGACTAAAGAACTCAGTGTGTTTAGATTCATTTGATATCCTGGCATGGCCATATCTGAANGGAATGGCAGAAGTCATAAAGCCAGCACAGCTGCTTGACAAAGATCCATCTGAGCTGAGCTGCATGATGGCTGCCATGCCACCTTTGGTTTCCATCTCCACCTGTTACATACTTGGGGGACTTTTAATATTTGTACAATTTGGGGATATTGGATTGATGGAAAATTCCTTATGAATCATTTATGTCTTCTCCCAGGAAAGCTGCTTCTAAGCTTCCCTAGGACAGTCCTGAACATACTATACCCCCACTTTTAGGGAGATAGCTTTATCTACTTGAAGGTCTTCCTTATGCCTTGGAGGTATAAAGAAGCCAGAGGTCTCTTCATGAGACCATGAGACATTCTTGAAACATCTATTCCTGTACTGACACAGGAACGAGATAGTCAAAACAAAGTAAACTCAAAAAAGGTCAACAAGATTTGGTGGGCTAGAGGAGTTGGCCACAGTTCAGATTACAAGCCTCTTCCCACTGTACACTCAGACAATTATGTGGCATACAACTCTGTCCTACACAGAGACATATTGATGAGCAAAGTATGAAGTGGAAAGATGATAAAAGTATGAGATGTTAGGACCTCCCTCTCTTAGAAAAGTTAGCTCATGCAGAGCCACTATAATGTCATATGACCAAGGAACAACAGAATGCCAGGATTAGACATATAGACAAATTCATAAAGATATAAACATTGTGTTATATCAGAATTTGAATAATAACTGCAGCAGCTTTGACCTGAGTATTTTTTGGGCACTCTGACCACTAAGAGTTAGTAATGCACTGCTTGGGACATGGCAAAATGCTCAGAGTAGCTTGAAGATTTTGTTTTGGTCTAGCGTCCCTGAAGTAACCAAAGCTACCAGCCTGAGAACAGGGCTGTCATATGCCTCTAGATTCTCAAAAATTGGGTTATGGGGTTAATGAGTAAGAATGATAACTCTGTTTATTAATGATGTCAAAACTTGAGGGAAAATGATTGGAAATGATAACTCTGTTCTGTCATAGTTTATTAATGATGACTAAAAGATGAGCAAGAGGAAGTGAAACACATGTCCAAAACAAAAATGATATGATCTATGTTTTGGAACATCAAGAATGTATCCCTACTTACTAAATTCTGTATAAATAAAGAAACACTCTGGCTGCTAGNCAGTCAGGCTGCAAGATTCTCCCGACCACCATGGCCTGGCTCCCTTCCTTCCCTCACCAACTCCTTACATCCTCTGCAGATACCCTTCCACTGCCAGGGATGGCTCCCGGCAATATCCCTCAGATTAGAATCCTCAGCTGGTTGTTAAGACTCTTCCACGGACCCTGGGAGAAAACAGTAAAGGCTGGACTTAGTGTTTTCATTACAGGACCCTAGCACAGAAGATACGCCTCTGTCCTCAGCCCCAGGCTCCATGCAGATGCAGACCGCTCACCCCTGTAAGGCAGGCACTCAGACTGAGCGAGGCAGGTGTAGGGAAGGAGACTGAGTGTAGGATGTAGTTGGGGACACTTATAATGTGTCCCATGCTTCTGTGTGGATGAAGAGAGCAAACATCCCTATTTATGTACATCCCTCCATTTTATGGGTGGANATACACTCAGTCCCACAGTGATAATAGGTAGATTGCAGATCCTAGTGTTTTTACCATTGTTTCTGGTCTCTGTTCCCTCAAGGATCTCTTTGTGTATGTATTGGGGGAGACACATGAATAGACAATGACAATCATGGCCTACCTGGAGGGATGTATAGGGGCCATGAAAGGACAAGGGAGCAGGACCTAAGTGACAGAAGCCTCAAGAGGCAACATGGGACAACAGGGGCACAGCTCACTCTGCTGAGAGGTTCGAGGTGAGCAAATCCTAATTTGCCAGCGGCTCCAGAGAGGACAATGTGAACGCCTCCTTCCTGCTCTACACCTGCTACCACTGAAGGCCTGGGCGCCTTTCCAGAGCTGTGCCCCTGGGATGGTGTGCTCACCTCTCCTTACCGCAGGCACCCACAGCAAGCCGGCACTCTATACCAGGGGTGTTTGAGGACAAAAGAGGTGTCTTAGTTTCACTTCCTGTTTCTGTGACAAAGTACCCTGACAAAAGGAACGTAAATGAGCCAAGGGTTAGCTGGACTCGAGGAGAGTACATTCCACAAGGGCGGGGGAAAGTTCTGGTAGCAGGAACGGGAGGCAGCTCTCCACGTTGCAGCTACAGTCAGTAAGCAGACAGTAGTAATTGTTGGGGCTCAGACTGCCTTCTCCTTTGTATTTATTATCTACTTATTTTTTATTTCTTTGGGGGGCATGTGCATGTGTGTGTGTACAGCTGCCACATGCATACAGGGGCCCACAGAGGCCAGAAGAGGGTGTTAGATCCCCTGGATCTGGAGTTACAGGCAGTTGTGAGCCTCTCCAGTGCCTCCTACCTGGGTGCTGGAAACTGAGCTTGATCCCCCCGGAAAAGCAAGGGGCACCCTTAACCTCTGAGCACCCTGATCTCTGCANGCCTCTCTCCATTTNTTTTAAAAATCATGCTTTGAAATTTTCAGACATTCATATTGCTCTCTACATGTCTTTGTAGTCCAGGACCCAAACTCAGGGAATGGTTCACCTGCTCTCAGGGGGGGTCTTCCCAGTTCCATTAACCTAACCAGATATTCACTCAGAGGCCTGGCAAAGGCTTGTCTCCTTGGTGATAACCATCCCAGAGCAGAGATGCTTTTGAGCCCCAAGAGACTTTAGCCCCATCCACAGGCTTCTATGAGCAGTCCCTGAGGGTCAACCTTCTCTTTCCCTCCCTCTTGCTCAGGGAGCCANAGGTGGTGGTAAAGATTGCATTGTCACCCTCTCCCTTTACTCCTCAGGGGTTGCTTCAAGTCACCTCCCAGGAGATCCTTTGTTTTGTGTCAACAGCCACAGCAATAACAACAAAATAAAAGTAAACTCCAGAGGCTGGGCATGATGGCATACACCTTTAATTCCAGCACTCAGGAGGCAGAACTCTGTGAGTTCAAGGCCGGCCTGGTATATGACCAGGTCAACCAGGGCTACATAGCCAGACCTTGTCTCAAAACAACAGCAATAACAAGAACATAGCTAAAGATGAATTTGGGGAACAGCCTATGGGAGAAGGGGTGGCCTTACCCTGCCAGAAGCCAAGACTCACTACAAAGCTGTTAATGTTTACCGCTGTATTCGGAGTGGAAAACTGGCTGAGGCAGCTGAGCTGAGAAGAGAGAAACAGACTGTGACTCTTGGAGAGGTGTGGGAGGTGTGGGAGGTGTGGGAGGTGTGGGATTTGACAGGGCAGACTTTCCCAGTCAGGAGAAAGGCTGACACAGCTATCATCTACCCATATGGAGGAAAATTAAAATTAGATTCTTACCTTATGTCTTACACAAAAATACATTCCAGATAGAGCAGAAGCTAAATGTGAAGAGCTAAACAATAAAACCTTTAGAAAAAAAAATAAGCCTGTATATGAGCCGGGCAGAATGGCATGTCTTTAATGCCAGCACTCAGGAGGCAGAGGTAGGTGAAACTCTGTGAGTTTGAGGCCAGCCTGGGCTACATAGAGCTCCAGGACAGCCAGGGCTACATAGTGAGAACCTGTTTCAAGAAAATAAAAGAGTTTGTATGATTTCAGGGTAGAAGAAGATTTCTTGCAAGTCAGCAAAGGCACAAACCATAAATCATATGTTTGNCTTTATTAAAACTGAAATCTTTGGTACCAAAGAAGATTCCAGAAACACGGCTACAGGATGAGCTATAGACAAAGAGCAGGACCCACAGTGCACATCTCTGGGAAGAGATCACTAGCCCAAATTAACAGACATGACTTTCAAATTCATGAGAAGAAGGGCAAGATGGTTTAGTGGGGAAGCCTGGCCATCAGAGTGTAGTCCTGGAACNAAGATGGATGGAGAGAACTGAGTGCACAAAGTGATCCTCTCACCTCCAAACATGTGCCGTGTGGTGCCCACCCCAAGCCACCTCACTAATAATTTTGGGCCAGGCAAGATGTCTCAGTAGATAAAGGTACCTGCTGCTGAGCCTGACAACCTGAGTTTGATGCCAAAGACTCACTAGTGGAAGGAGAGAACTGACTCCCACAGGACTTGCTATGACCTCAACATGTGTGCTGCGGCATGCACATGCATGTCCCTCCTCATAGTTAAAACAATGTGTTTCTTTTCACTGAAAAAAAAAGACAGATCATTTCAACTGTAATGGAGGGAAGAATAACCCTGCAAAGCGGTCGTAAGTGAGTGAGGAACACCATATGGTTAAATTCACCAGCAACAGCAACCAGAACAACTCACATCTCAGCCAGAAACACTGATGGCCACCAGGCTGCCCAGAGCCTTCAGATACAGGGCTGGGATGTGGCCCAGTGGCAGGGTCCTTGTCGGTTATGTTAAAGGCCCTGGAGTCAATCCTCAGGACCATGATATATATTTATACACACGCATAGANGCCAGGTCCATAGAGATNTACATAAACNATACACACTTTCTCCCTGTCCCCTCCCCTTCCCTCCACCCTCTTCCCATTCCTTCCCATCCTCTTCCCTCCCTTTCCTGCCCTTTCTCTCTCCCCTCCTCCCTTCCTCTCCCCATCTCTTTTTTTTTGTGTGGCCCTGGGAGTCCAACCCAAGGCCTCACACACGTTAGTCAGGANCTCAATCANGAAGCTTTATCCTAAGCCCTGACTTTACATTTGTGAATTCTGAAGGGTCCTAATAATCATTATTGGAAAAGATATAGTTTCCCCAAATGTGGAGGCCCAAATGGTCCTTTTTCCTGTAAAATCACTTTGAGTCTGTATGGATATCAGGTTTCCAGTGCATCAATNTTTATACAACAGAGAAAACAACATTTAACTATGGACATGGGATAAAAAGATAAAACCCCTCAAACATCACATCACATGTAAACTTCAGCGGGAAGAAAGGTCGGTGTAAAATTCTGCCTTACACAATGTGAGCGAGAACATGGCNTTTTCTTTTTGTGGATTTGTGCCATCTTTCTTCTCCTTCACACTCTTCATTTTCTAAACCGGGGTTTGACAAAGCTGGAGCATGTGTAAGGTGCATATTCTCTGTGGGTTTTGTATGCTTGATTAAGACACTCTGATGGACCAGCCTGACTCCATCTT
Source organism: Neotoma lepida (assembly GCA_001675575.1). Classification (NCBI taxonomy): domain Eukaryota; kingdom Metazoa; phylum Chordata; class Mammalia; order Rodentia; family Cricetidae; genus Neotoma; species Neotoma lepida. Next base: position 1,314,920 of record LZPO01089559.1, read on the forward strand.
AATATTAAAAGCCATCTTGTTACAAGGGCAAAATAAGTTTACTCCTGTTTTCTGTAAAACTTGGATTTAACCAGGTCTTCAACCATTTTCTGGAATTTGACATGTTCAACCCTATACCCTAATCTCCAGCCGGATGATAACATGTTCAGCCAAGTTCCTACATAAGCAAAATTCCTCTGGAAATCCCCCAACTCTTGAAAACCCCCTAGTCCTGCAGGTTTTTNGGGGGAGTATATAAGCCCCACTTTTTTCTATATTCAGTGCTATTTTCTCAAATCCCACTTTAGGGAGATAGTCCTGTCTGACAGAAAATAAAGCTTGCTTAATATGGCCAAAGAATTTGGGTCTTTACACTCATTCTCTGGGATTAACAATCAGAGGCCNCAACCCAAATTCTGAAGCCAGACNTTCGCTCTGGGACTCCAGACCAGAATGCTGCCTCCAGAGGAGGTGTGCGCCTTGACAGTGTTCCAAGGCTCTGAAGCATGCTTTCCATGTGGCAGATTGTTGGAGCAAACTGCTGCCCTAACAGGAAACCAGCAGGCACCTGTCTGAGGAGGCTTCCTTCAGTAAGTTGTAGAAGGCATCTCCTTCTGTGACATCTGTGTTTCTATTGAGGTCCCAACTGGGAGGCAGAGGAGTATCTGANGAGGTACACGTACTCCTGTCCAGGGCACTAGCAAATACATTGCACTGCTCATCTGATTTTTTGTGCTTGATTCTTGGTCCTCTATGTTTTGTTCTGTGTTTGTTTGCTTCCTGCCCAGGGCA
>LZPO01089559.1:1323822-1338077 GCA_001675575.1 Neotoma lepida
TCAACTTGACAGAATCTAGAATTGCCTGGAGGGCGGGCCTTGGAGNCTGGTTGTGAGGGATCATGTAATTACATTTAATTGTGGGCAAGATCATTCCCGGGGTTTGGGGTCCTGGACTGAAAAAAAACAAAAAACAACAACAACAACAACAAAAAAACAAACAAACAAAAACCAGGGAAAGGGAGCTGAGCACTGGGAGGCATGGATTTTCTATCTCTGCTTCTTGACTATGGGTGTGATGTAACCCTCAAGCCCCAACTGCCATGGCTTCCCACCATGATGCACCAGAATCTGGGACTGTGAGTGAAATAAATTATCTCTCCTTTTAAGTGCTTTTGTCTGAGTATTTTATCACAGCCACAGGAAAAGACACCGAGACACTGCCCTGGTATTAAAATAACAATTTTCACTAAAAATAGAAACAGCATTCCCCAAAGTGGACTGACCCAAGTCTAGCAAGTTAGGTCTAAGACATCTTGTCATGCTAGGATGGTAAGGAAGTTGGTAGGCTTACATCCGCAGGAAGGACTCAGGAACTAACCAGGGCCAAGACTGAGCTATTCCCATGGCAACAGAAGCAACAGCTACAGTGTCAAGAGTGGTAGTGCAGGCCTTTAATCCCAGCACTTCGGAGACAGGCAGGCAGAGCTCTGAGTGTGAGGCCAGCCTGGTCTATAACAATGAACCTTAATGTATCAGATCTAAATTGTTCATTTATACCTACGTGAAAAATTAAAAGATGTTAATGGCAACTAGAGTTCCAATAAAACAGTACACCTGTCAAGTATTCACCAAACCAGATGTGCAAAGCCTCCACAGTTAGGCCAACTTAAGGAAGTGATGGGGCGGGGGGTGGGTAGGGAAGAGCAACATTGGGGGTGTGAGTCAGCAGGCCACACTGTAGGGAACCCTGCAGGATAAACCGTCTGGTTTCCTTAGCAAATAAAGCACAAGGGAAGGGGAAAAAAAGTAGAGGGAACTAGAAACTGAAATAGGCACAGAGATACCGTGCTGACTAGTTTGTATCCCTATTTTCTTAAACCTATACAATGCATATGGCATTGGGGCGGGGGGGGGGTTGGGAGATGGCTCTGTTGTCGTGAATGAGGACCTGAACACAGTCTCCAGAGCCTGCATAAAGAGCCAGGTGTAAACCCTGCGTGCTTTTCACATTATTTCATAAGAAGATACTTGGTAAGGGACAAGGGGTGGATAGGTCTTGATTGCAAACTTGATAAAATAACTGTATTTTAAAGGGCTAATACGCTAAAAATATTTTCTGTCCTCACACTCTCAGGTCAGAATGGATACATCATTAAACATGTTGTTCCATTGTATATAAAATTATGTAACTCTTTAGTCATTGAAATTAGATGCAGTCATTCGGGNGGAAAGAACAAGGCATAGCAGTGTATATTTATAATCCCAGCTCTGGACAGGGGGAGATAGATGAATCCCTGGGGCTCACTGACCAGACAGTGTAGCCTAGTTGGTGAATTTCATGCTAGGTGAGAGATCCTCCCTCAAAAGATGAGGTGGATAGTCCCTGAGGAAAGATACCTTTGGTCTACACACACACACACACACATACACACACACATACACACACACACACACACACACACACACACACACACACACACACGACCCAAGAAGGGCTCCTATACGTGATTCAGGGCCACTCCGTACATTAGACCCACACTGGGCTGGTTGTCCTGCTGTGGAATACTGTCTTGTACTCCCCAGGAGTTCCCNTCTCCCGGTGCACTCCCGGTCACAGGGTCCATCACAGGAGGAATGAGCAGCCACAATCATGAGAACAGACAGAGAACTGAAGCCAGGTAATGGACCTGCAGACAGGTAATAGACCTGCAGACTCCCAGCTTCTTTCCTCGGGACGTCTGGCATGGCTCTGTTTCCAGACTGAAATGTCTTCAGATCTCCTGAGCTCCATCCCTGACACACTAGACATCTTTGTGCCTTGGCTCATGAAGGACTCTGTGCCTGGACCATCCTTCATGGGGACTCCACCTGTGGAATCCCTGTCCTCTAGAACTCCAGGAAATGCGAGGTTTGTCCCACTGGGTAGTCAAAGTTCAAGACTGGGCTGTGTGGACATGTGTGCACTGGAGACACTCAGGTCTGCAGAGGAGGAAGTTCAGGGGCAAACAAAATTAGCCCCCCTCTGTTGTAGAGAACCATTCACTGAGCAAAACAGCTGCCATCTTCATCAGATAAGCTTTGCCTGCTTGTAGAGTCCATCATGACTGGGCTTGTGGATTGTTGACATATCTTCATAGAAGGAGGGGGTGGAGAGGGCCAATAGAGGCCACCTGAGTATCCAGCCACTCCTCCAAGCCACCTGTATGCAATTCTGCCCTAATNTGCATGAGTCCTTGGAGTGTTGGGGAGGTATTATAGTGTACAGCTTGAGGAAAGTTAACTGAGGAGGGGTTTCACCCATATGACCACAGGGAAGCCATCACACATACTATATGAAGACTTCCCAGTGCAACTGCTTCAGGGCCACCCATGCTCCTGCCCATAATCCTTCCTGTCGCTCATGTTCTGTAAGTAAGCCTAATAAACTCATTAGCTGGGGGCCCAAGAGATGGCTCAGTGGTTAAGAGCACTTGCTGTTTTTCTAGAGGACCCAGGTTCAGTTCCCACCACCCACATAGAGGCTCACAAGCTCTCAGAACACCAGCTTCTTACCTGGCCTTGGAGGGCACCTGCATGCACATGGGGCACATACAGAAAGACAAAACATTCATATACATAAATAAAAGTAAATCTAAAGTAAATAAACTCATTGACTTTGGTCTTAGTTATTTTTCTATTGCTATGATAAGACACCATGAGCAAGGCAGCTTAAAGAAAAAAGTTTATTTGGGGCTTATAGTTTNAGAGGATTAGAGTCCATGACCATCACGGTGGGGAGCATGGAAGCAGGTAGTCATGACCCTGGAGCAGTAANGGAGAGCTCACATCTTGAGACACTACCATGAGGCAGAAAGAATTCCCTAGAGTGTTGGGACCAGCCTACCTGTTGACCAGTATCTGAATAGGGAAGTGAGGATTAAGAAGGAAAGAGACAAGAGACAGAAGATAGATTGGGAGGGCTCTCTGTGAATACTGCAGCAGNCCCAAGTTTATTTCTCATAGGCTTTTTATACCCAAAGCAAGGGGCACAAAAGACTCCTTTATCATGGTTCAAGCAACAAACAAGCATAAACACCTGCTTAATTCTCAAAACATCCAGTAACCACGCCTTTGGCCAATCATCCTGTTATTCAGCCTTGAGGAGCAATAAAGAGCTTGAACTCTCTCACCTTAAGTCAAGATGAAATCAAGCCACAGCTGGAGTCACTGTGGGCTTCCACACTGGGCACAGCATGGGCTTTTGAAATCTCAGAGTTACACCTCTGCCAACAAGGCCACACCTCCTAATCCTTCCCAAACAGTTCCAGCAACTGGAGAATAAGTAATCAATCGTAAGAGCTTATGAGGGTATGGTATTTGGAATAAGAATGGCTCCATAGGCTCACATATTTGGATGCTTATTTGAAAAGCATTATTTGAAAGGATTAGAAGGATTATAGGTGTGACCAGATTGGAGAAAAAAGCCTGTTCCAAGCCCAAGCCCAGAGTCTCTCTGTCTCTGTCTCTGTCTCTGTCTCTCTCTCTCTCTCTCTTTCTCCCTCTCTCTCTTTCTGCCTACAGACCAGGATGTAGCTCTCAGCTATTGCTCTAGCACTGACCTGCAGGCTGCATGCTGCCATGATGATAACAGACTAAACTTCTGAAACTGTAAGCAAGCCCCCATTTAAATGCTTTCTCTTATAAGAGTCGCCTGGTCATGGTGCCTCTTTATAGCAATGGCACACTGACTAAAACAGGGGGCTACTCTCATCCAAACCACCACAGTTCCCCAAGGTGAATCCTGATGGAATCTTACTTTGGTTTGTCCTGGAGACTTCATGAGGAGGGAATAGGTGCTGTTTATGTTTCCCCAGGGAAGGGAGCCTTGAAACACACTCAGAGGTTGCCCATTTCCCCATCCCCTGCTGATTGGGGTAAAAGACACAGTTACCCCTTGCACCTGGACCCTTGATTGTAGGAAACCACCTTTAGTCCCCTGATAAATTTGTTTATCACCAATGTCCCATCCTACAGATGCATACAATGAGGCACAGAGAAGTTACAGGCCTGAGCATACACACAGCAAACAGGAAGTCTGGCTCTGGTCTACGTCCTTAGCTGCTGCCTTACCCAACAGGGTTGTGATAGGGAGCTGGCGGCATGCCAACCTCCTAAGAAGCAGCTGTCCTCCATTCCGGGAGAGGCTGGGACCAGTGGAGATGGCAGACACCCTGACTACAGTGTGAGAATGATAACCCCCAGATGAGGTTCTGCAAGGAGAGGAAACAATCTAAAACCCTGACCGGTGACAGCCTTGCAGGGCCACCCTGGTGGGAGGGCAGCTGACCTTCAGCCAGCACTGCGGAGACCTCCTTTCCTTCCTTCCTCATGCTCTCTCCCTCCTGAATCATAGCGCCTACCCTAGTCCTGACTGTTGCTCAATCCAGGAGCGCAGTTCCTGTGGGCTGCGCCTGACTGGCTTGGTCCTCTATTTTCTGCACTTCACNGAGAAGACGAGATCTCGCACAAGGGACCCTCATGTCTGTCCCCTCCGGCTGGCTGAGGAAGGGTGCCATGGGGCCTCTGCACCTGTGTCTCCTGCTGTTGATCACAGGTGGGACCTACCCTCTACAACACTTTCTTTTCNTCACCTTCCTTGAGCAAACAGCTGGGTGGGGGTGTGGATGTTGTGGAGGGGAACTGTGAAGGAGGCTGGAGTCCTGGCATGCTCAAGTGTCCTGGGTAGCTCTGCTTCTCTCCTCACTGATCCATGTTCTTCACACCATCCTCCCCACGATTAACCCCCATGTGTGGGGAGGNTTACAGGGCTGCTGGACTTGGTCACTGAAGGAATTGTGAGGGTGGCACTAGCCATCAAGTGGGGGATCTGTGTGTGGAAGCATGGCTAAGAGCCCTTAAACACTCAAGAAGCACTTGAACATAAGTGGGGTGACAGAATGGAAGAGAAGGAAGAAAGAAGGGAGACTTGGGATTTGCATCCCAAAGCCCAGCCCGTATTTGACCTCAGTCCTCAGTGGGAGGTGGGGATGCTGAAGACTCTACCACTGAGTACTCACATGTGACAGACTGCCTCCTCCCACTGTGGGCTGGGTGCCTCCTGTTGCTGAAGAGTAAGGGGCAAACCCAGGTGAGAGAGGAGGCTGCCCTGTGTCTTGTTCCTGCAGCATCCNGAAGTGGAGGGAGCTCTAAGGTACCTTAGCCTGCCTGGAGGCAGAGGGGTGGAGGGCTGATGTGTGGAGAGAACACATAGGACATCTCTAGTTCCCAAAGGCAGGCCACCAGCTCCTTGATCCCACCTTTCATGTGTCCATCTCAGTAATAGCTGGAGACAAGATGCAAGAGGCAGAAAGTTTGGGTGAACCCTTGTCCCCCTGCCCCAGCCACAACTTGGCAAGTGCTCCATTGCCACCAACCTTACCCCAAGAGGATCCCCAAAATAGCAGCCTCATGTCTCCCCCCAAAATAGCTTTGAGACAAGTCCTTCCTAAAAGAGGAACAGAGCCACAGAAATAGGGAAGCTGGGAGTTAAAGGTTAGGAAAGGAGAGCCATCCAGTAGGGATGACTGAAGGGAGGGCAAAGAGGCAGGGTCAGGGAGGAGGCGATCCCAGACCCCCGGGGGAACTAGCCTGAGCTCCGAGGATCCACTAACCTGCCCTNCTGAGATGAAGAGGGGAAAAGAGACAACCTGGTCCCATATGAAGCGCCCAGGCCGGCTTGGTCTACGTTGTGAAGTTCCAAGCTATATTACAAGTTATTGTTTTGTTGCTGTGGCAAAATATTTTACAAAGGCAACTCAATGGAAGAAGGGCTTGTTGGGCTCGCAGTGCCAGGGTATACAATCCATCCTGGAGGGGAGGGCATGGTGGCAAGAGCAGGAGGCAGCTGTTACATTGCATGCTTAGTCAAGAAGCTGGGAGATGAAGGCAGCTGCTGGTCTCTCTTTCTCCTTTTGATGGAGTCGGGGACTTTGGCTGCCCATATTCAGGGTGGGTCTTCACATACCAGTGAACTGAATCTAGGTGTTCTCTCATCGACATTCCCATAGGCTAACTTGATCTAAAAGTCCCTCACAGGCAAGCTCAGAAGTTTGCTCTCTCGATGATTCTAGAGCCTGTCAAGTTCACTATGAACGTTACCTCTCTTGCACACTGGTAAGATACGCTGTTTCAAACAAAAAGTGGAAGATGCCTGAGGACCAGAGCTTATTCTGATGACCACATGCACACTGTGCTCCCTGCACCCCTGGAGGTGATTCCAAAGGTGTCTGGGAAGTATCATAAGAAAATCAGATCCTAGATCCCAGGTGTGCCACCTAGAGACCCTAAGCTCTTTAAGGGGCAGGATCCTGTCTGCATAGCCTGCTGCTCCTGGGAGATAGATGCTCAGTGAATATTTGGTGGGTGGATGAAGTGACAAGTGGCAGTCTCCTCTGCAGAGTTGTCCCAAGCCCTCAACACAACAGTGCTGCAGGGTGTGACTGGCCAGTCCCTGCGGGTGTCATGTACTTATGACTCCTTGAAGCACTGGGGGAGACGCAAGGCCTGGTGTCGCCAGCTGGCTGAGGAGGGCCCATGCCAGCGTGTGGTGAGCACACACAGTGTGTGGCTGCTGGCCTTCCTGAGGAAACGGAATGGGAGCACAGTCATCATGGATGACACCCTGGCTGGAACCATCACTGTCACTCTGAGAAACCTCCAAGCCGGTGATGCGGGTCTCTACCAGTGTCAAAGCCTTCGAGGCCAAGAGGCTGACGTCCTCCAGAAGGTCCTGGTGGAGGTGCTGGCAGGTGAGTGCAGTGGCTTGTTGCACCTTTGGCTAGTCCTTAGACNGGGTCTCATTGTTGTGTGACTTTTCCTGGGAGACATAAGCAAATGTCTGTCCCAGATTAGCCACTAGCAACANATCCAAGAAAAGGTTCCACCCAGGTCTGGGTCAGTAAACTAATGAGTTTACCAGGGCTACTTGTAGGTGCGTGGGTGAGGGTTTACTTACAGGCAACTCTAAAGCAGCTGCATCAGTGAAAAGCCTATCCCAGCACCCCTGGAGCTCCCTGCATCCCTGGTGCTCCCTGCACCCCTGGAGCTCCCTGCACCCCTGGTGCTCCCTGCACCCCTGGAGCTCCCTGCACCCCTGGAGCTCCCTGCACCCCTGGTGCTCCCTGAACAACTTGTAGGCAGCTGGTCCTCGATTGGGTTTCTTCTCCCCAACAACTGTAATGGCTTGGGGGGGCGGTGTATAAATCTTGTTAAGTTTCATGAGGTTCCTGAGTCTTGTAGTTTTCTTTACTTCCTGAGTTATAGGGCCCTCCCCAACAGGCAGTGGCCTAAAGGGCTTGTCTCTCATGGACCCTCTAGATGACCAAGATGCTGGAGATCTCTGGGTCCCTGAGGAATCAGAGAGTTTTGAGGGTGCCCAAGTGGAACACAGCACCTCCAGGTACAGTGGTGGTCCCCCCTCAGACTTCTGGCAGTGACTGAGGATGGAAGTCCCAGGACCAATAGATCAGGCAAAGGCCCAGGTGTAGTCTTGTGTAAGTACCCTCCCACCCACTAGCACATCGATATTACTGGGCTTAGATATTAAGAAACTGGACTACTTTGTGACAATTTCCAAAAGCACCACTCCAAGATTCTGAAAGGGCAGCACCCAANGGCCCCTGCACTTCAGCAAGAAGTCTCAGTACTTTAGCTTAAAACCAAGAGCCCTGGGTCTCTACATCTTCAGAAGGACCCGAGCCCATTCTGGATGCTTCATGTACTAATATAGAAATGTGATCTACAGTCCTGAGCACATGTGCAGGTGTGTCCACCCCTATATACTAATATAGAAATGTGATCTACAGTCCTGAGCACGTGTGCAGGTGTGTCCACCCCTATATACTAATATAGAAATGTGATCTACAGTCCTGAGCACGTGTGCAGGTGTGTCCATCCCTATGTACTAATATAGAAATGATACAACCCCTGAGCACCTGTGCAGGTGTGTCTACCCCTATGTACTAACATAGAAATGTGATCTACAGTCCTGAGGACATGTGCAGCTGCACACCTGTGCACCACACATACCACACCATACTACAGGAAACAACTCAGCAGGGAAATGGAATGTATTTTTGTGTACTCAGCAGATCTTAAAACTGACTGCAGATTCCTCTGAGCCCCACAAAGCCCCTTCCCAGAGATAGTGTCACCCAACCGCCTAGGAATTCCTGGTTCCTCTCCATTCCCTCTCCCAGGGCGGGTTTCATCCACTAGATCACCTCTAGTTACTATCTTCCTCTCTTTCCAAGCAGCCAATCAGAAGAGACCTCCTTCCCACCCACATCCATTCTTCTCCTCCTGGCCTGTGTCCTCTTCAGCAAGCTTCTTATAGCCAGCATCCTCTGGGCTGTGGCCAGGGGCAAGCAGAAGCTGGGGTCACCTGTGGTCAGTGGGCTGGACTGCAGCCACGATGCTGGGCACCAACTTCAGATCCTTACTGGTGAGTGGGGCAAGCTGGTGGATTTTAGGTGTGAACAGGGCAGGGATGGAAGGGACTGAGCCATATCTGTTGTAGGACCCAGAGATACATGAGAGAACTCCAACATGGAAGAGAAGCCCAGCTGAAGCCCACCCATGAGCCACCCAGCTTGCATACTCTCCTCTCTGCTACCAAGACTTCTGCTTCTTCTAGTTTGGCTTCAGAGGTCACTTCTGCCTAAAGCCCGCCTCTTCTGGAAGCAGGAATACTCATGCTAAAGCCCGCCTCTTTCAGAAGCAAGAATACTTGTGCTAAAGCCCGCCTCTTCCGGAAGCAGGAATACTCCTGTGTCTGTGTGTGTTGAGTGAAGAGGAGAGCTGGAAGGTCACCTGTCAGGTTCTGGGCTTTGGCCATTAAACACTCTCACACAGGACTATCCACTCTTTCTAGATGGTTCTGTGCCTCATAACAGTCTTCTGTTTCTCAGTGCTGGGACTAAACTCATGGTCTTGTTCATGCTAGGCATGAGCTTATCACTGAGATCATTCCCAGGGTAGGATTATGCATCCAGATGAGAAAAAGGGGAAAAAGGTACCCTCCTTGAGGCCTGGGGTCCAAAGATACTGAGTTTCATTTCTGTTGCTGTGGTAAAACACTGACCACAGCAATTTAGGGGAGAAAGGGTTGATTTTAGCTCATAACTCCAGGTTACAGCTCATCCCAGAAGGGAAATCAAGGCAGAAGGAACTTAAAACAGCTCACTACAGCATGTCTGTAGTCAAGAGCAGGGAGGGAATGGATGCAGACACGCTTGTGCTTAGCTCCTCTCTGTACTGTTACCACTTACACAGTCCAGGAACCCCTGCCTAGGGAATAATGCTACCCTCAGTGGGCTGGGTCTTTCCACATCAATCAACACGTAACCTAGACAACCCCCTCAGACATGCCTGTGCGCCAACTTCATCTAGACAACCTCTCTTTGAGACTTTCTTGGGCGGGTCTAGATTGTGTCAAGATGACAATTAAAACTCTTGTGGGTACCACATCTTCCATCTCAGAGGCTCCATCCAATCAGAATTTTCATCCTCAATTCCCTTCCCTAAACTTGATCACCAAGTCCTTCTGTGGGATAGCTTCCTACTCCTCCCCTTGTGGCATTCTCCTACAGTTGCCCTGCTCCCAGACCCAGGCTCCTTCCTCTCCACCCCCACTTCTGCCTCTCAGGCCCGTCTAACCCACTGANTNATCCTTTCATCTCCCAGAGCTGTGCTGCCATCTGCAACTTCCCCTCTNAAGAAATGACAAAGACTGAGCCACAGTATCTGAGCTGGGAACAGATTGTCCACATCCCTGGATGTACTGAGAGGAAATGGAGGCCCAGAGAAGGAGGCAGTTTATTCACTGTCTCTAGTAGAGGCTGGAAATCCAAGTTTCCCTCCGCCTTCTTGGCAGCCTTTTCTCTAGCTCCATCCTGCTAGTGTATTTGTGAACGAGTGCATTTCAACACATTGTTTAGAGTAGGATTCAAGCCTCAGAGATACAGCACAGATTCTGCATTAGAGTTCTTGTTCTAGGGAGAGGAGCTGGCGGAAGCCGACAAACACAGTAATGGAGTTTATGTCCAACGGCAAAAAGGGTTGATGAAAATTTATAAATAAAGCCGGGTGCAGAGGAGATGGAATGTGCNATTTTGAGCAGGACAGTCAAAGGGGACACCTGAAGGAAGTTAGGAAATATATGAGGATATCGTGAGCAGAAAGAATTTGAGGCAAAGGGAAGAGTCAGGACCGTGTCCATCTCTTTAGCAGTTAGTTTCATTTCTGTTGCTGTGATAAAACATCTTGACCAAAAGCAACATAGGGAGGAAAGGGCTCGTTTAGCTTATTATTCCAAGTCACAGTCCATCGATTTGGGGAAGTTGAGGCAAACTCAAGTAACTAGTCACATTCCATCTTCAGTTAAAAGCAGAGAGAAACAAATGCATCCCTTCTGCCTGCTTGCTCAGTTAGCTTTCCTTCCTGGTACAGTTCCCGGCCCAGTCCAGGAAACAATGCTGTCTGAATTCAGGCTGAATCTTCCTACCTCTGTTAACAGTCATGACAATCCCCCCAGACAGACGTGCCCCCAGACATCCATGCAGACACCCTCCCAGATATTCCCAGGACCGACATGCCAACAGAACGCCCCCAGACATGCTCCAGACACCCACAGTCCAACTTCATCTAGACAATCCTTTTGGACTCTCTTCCCAGATGATTCTGGATTGTGTCAAGTTGACAAATACACACCTAACACCCTGGGCAAGGGTAAGGCAGAGTGGGCTAGAAACTCTCTGATGAACCCAGATGAGGAGGGATCAAGCTAGCCACAGACCCAAGCTTTCTATTAGGCCTGAGAAGTAGATACCCAGGAATCCCTGTGGCCATGGTGACATGCGCATGCTTTAACATTTAACATGAGCTTTGAATCATGGGAAACATTCATCATGGTATGCACTCTCCAGCCTCATTCTACAGGGCCNTCCCTGGGTTCCGACACTGCCTTGTTCATTTCCACTTAGACTACTCCACTGACCCTAGCCTGGAGCTCTGAGATTCTGGGTTAGCTTGCTTTTGGGCTTCTCCAACTGCCTCACTGTGTCCTAGGGCCATTGCCTCATCCCCACAGATCGAGTCCACAGTCTAGCCAAACCCTTTTCAGCTGCCTTCACAGGCTGTGAAGTGGCCTGAGAGGCTCTCTGAGACATGCCTGACACTGCAGCATGGGGGCTACTCTCTTCTTGAAGTCTACTCTTCACTCCTTACCTGCTCTTCCATGTCTGAGATGACCACCTCTGGGTCACCTTCCATTGAGANGCCCTGCCTTGGGCTAAGGATCACCATGAACAATAGATAGATAGATCCTAGACTTCAGTCTCACCTCTAACTCCTNACAACTTGTAGTAAGCAGGTTCCTCAACCCATGACAGGTTGGNTGNTTGTAAAAATAGATCAGTCAAGCAAACAATTACTTAGTCAACCAACACTCCCCTGGTCTATTTCATAGGGGTTTAAATGATTTTTAGGGGCCTGGAGAGATGGTGTCTTAGTTACTGTTGTTCTGTTGCTGTGACAAGATACCATGACCAGAGTAACTTTAAAAAGGAAGCATTTANTGGGAGCTTGCTATAGTTTCAAGGGTGAGTTCATGAGCACCATGGTGGGGAGCATGGTGCTGGAGCAGTAGCTGAGAACTTAGTCTGAGATCTGATGCATGGCAGAGAGAGAAGAGGAGGGAGACTAGGCCTGGCATGGGCTTTTGAAGCTTCAAAGTCCACCCCAGTGATACACATTCTCCAACAAGGCCACAGCTCCTTACCTTCTGTGAATGAGAATGGCCCACATAGGCTCATCGATTTGAAAGCTTAGTCATCAGGGAGTGAAATGTTTGGAAGAGGTGTGGTCTTATTAAAGTACCTGTGCTCTTATTGGAGGTGGTGTGTTACTGAGGGTGGGTTTGGAGGTTTCAAAAGCCCACACTAGACACACCAGTTTCCAGTACCCAGATTAGGCTGCTTACAGTTGCTTGCAACTCCAGGTCCAGGACATCTGACATCCTCTTCTGACCTTCTCAGTCACCTCCCTGTGAATATCTGCATGCACACGAGTGCACACGCGCACACACACACACACACACACACACACACACACACACACACACATACACATACACACTCCATTGTGCATACGTGAAGTCTGAGGACAGCTTAGTCTCTTTCCACCATGTACGTAGGTCCCAGGAATCAAACTCGGATTGTTAGGTTTGGCAGCAAGCAACCTCACCTGCTGAGTCATCTTGAATGTAAAAAGACATAACATTTATGGAAATCCTTGCCAGGTGTCCAGTACATTGTAGGTCCTCAACAAACGCTGACTTCCTCNCTGTAAAACCCAGTAACATCATGATTCCCTGGGAGCCAGGGTCCCTCCAGGCCCCACTGGTCCAGCAGTGAACCATATTCATAGGAAGATCTNNGTTTAATATATGACACAGTCCCATGACACACAACACTTCCATGACTGTTTATGTGGAAGAAGTCAAAGGCTGCCTGCATTGTCAAGGCAGGAGAGAGTCCAGTTTTGCTCAGGGTCTTGTATCCTGGGAAGCTCTTTGGTCCTCAGCACACAGGAACAGTGGGTCACCCCATCACCCCTCTACTAGGCTCAGTTTAATGTTTTGGGGATCTCAGATCCTTCTGGGCATCAATAAACTGTGCCTGGAGGGAAAGAAGAGAAGAGGAAGGAGGGAGCGAGGGCAGGCATTTCACTCAGTTGCTGAGGTCAGAGCCTGGTTCCCACATTAAGCTAATTAAAGAGAAATACTGGGGAAAGCACGGAAAGGAAGTGTATCCAATGTGGCCACGTTGGGAACAGGAATAAGTCTGGTGACCTCTCAAGACCGTCTTCAATATCTTTTTTTCCCTGTTTTTCTTGTGTAGACACACATGAAATGTGTGTGTGTGTGTGTGTGTGTGTGTGCTTGTGTGGGTGCACATTTGTACATGTGGAGCCCAAGGTTGATGTCAGTAATCATCATTGCTGGGCGTGGTGGCATATACCTTTAATGCCAGCACTAGAGAGGCAGAGAGACAGGAGGCTCAAGGTTCTCTGAGTTCAAATTCATTTGTTTACATAGAGTTCCAAGCCAGCCAGGGCTACAAAGTGAGACTATCTTAAAAAAATCATCCTTGAGGGCTTCTACTTTATTCACTGAGGCAATGTCCCTAACCAAACCTGATGACATGGCTAGTCTCTCGAGCCAGCTTGCTCTGGGGATCCTGTCTCTGTCTTCTGGGAATGGAATTACAGGTGGGCTGCCACACCTGTAGTGGCATTGAGATGAGATNTTGGGGATCCAAACTCGTGTCTTCATGCATAGGCAGCCATCACCCCAGCACCCATCTTTGGGGTCTTAACATGAGCTTTGGGTTGGAATAGAGGGAAGAGGCATGAGTAAGGCATCTCTGCCAGGTGCCATCCTGTCCACTATCGTTGTCTGGCAAGGTATTCTGACAATTGTTATAACTTCGTGAAGTCTGTCTCTGGGAGACAAATTCCCTTCTGAGAGCTGGCAGCAGGGCTTCCNGCTTCTCCTTCCTCCACCATGAGATTCCAGGGGCAACTCCGATTCCTTGGGAGTCCGTGGTTTCAATAGTCTAATAGTTGAAAGACAGGGCACGGGTATCTCTTTAGAATATGTTCATTCCTGCCAGAGGAGGGGAGAGGGAAAAGGGAGGTTGGGAGGGGGAAAGAAGGTCTTCCTGCCCTTCTCTGGGCTCATCTTCCACACCAGGGCAATGTGTCCATCCCTACATCCCTACAGACTTTGTCACATGTTCTGTCTGGTTTTTCAGAGCCCANCTCCCCAGGGCATTTTTGAGACCAGCTGCTTCCTCTGCAGGCACTGAGCCTGAATCTCAAGAACCCCCAGATAGACTTGCAGTTCAAGAAACATGTGAGCACTAGGGTTTTGCAATGGCCCTCACAGGCTCATGTGCTTGAACACATGGTTCACAGAAGGTGGTGCGGGGGAGTAGGGACTCTTTAGGAGTCACAGCAGGTGGTGCTGGGGGTATGGAATCTTTAGGAGTCAC
>LZPO01089559.1:1338252-1357224 GCA_001675575.1 Neotoma lepida
GCCACCACCGCCCGGCCAGCCCTACTTCTTATCTGTCTTTTCTTCCTGTCTGCCTCCATGCTGTGGCCAGCCACCTCATGCTTCTGCTGCTATGCCTTTGCTATCATAACAGACCACCATCCCCTGAAATGGTGAACCCCACTAAACCTTTCTTCCCTTGAGGTGATTCTGTCATAGCAATAAGAAAAGTAATACATAGGCGCACTGACTCATCTTCCTCTCTGGAGAGAGGCAGAGACAGAAAGAAACAGACACCATCGCTCTGGAGTAGAAATGCTTTAGCAAGGAAAGTGAAGGATACACGTCTCCCTGGCTGTTTCCCACCTCTAGTCCTGAGGAATGTTCACGGTTCAGTCACATTCAAGCATAAGGGCTCTTTGCACACACTGTCAGGCCATGCAGATAGTGGAAATATTCGTGGAGAACACAGCATTCCTAGACCAAAGCAGTTGGCTTGAAGAATGATAGTAATGCTTGAAAAATAAGAAAGAGAACTTGTGAATTAAAAAATATCAAGAAACATGGGGTTGGAGATACGGCACAATGGTTAAGAGCATTTGCTGCTCTTGCAGAAGACCAGACTCAGTTTCCAGAACCCACATGGCAGTTTACAACTATCTGTTCCAGGGGATCAGGCCCCCTCCTGGTTTCTGCAAGTACTGCATACATACACATACACACTCAGTGCACTTACATAAAGGCAAAACACTCACACACATAAAATTAAAATAAATCTCTTTTTAAAAGAAGGAATGAGAAGGAAATGGGCTGAGATGTGGCTCAGTTGACAGAGGGCTTACTTAGCATTTGTGAAGCCCTGGGTTCCATCCCCAGCACCACAGAAACCAGATGGTGACAGCAAGTCCGAAATTCCAGCACTCCTCAAGTGGAATGGAGAGGATTGGAAGTTCAAGATCACCCTCGGCTACATATCAAACTTGAGGCCAGCCTGGGCTACATGAGACCTTGTCTCCAAAAGGAAAATGAAGAGTAAAGATAGTAGAGGGGATGGAAGAAGAAGATGCAGATTCCTAGAAGCCAGAAAACAATGGACAAAGAGATAAACAATGAGAAAGGAGAGTTATGAAAACAGGAGGAATGCCTAAGAAAGCAAGGAGTCAAGCAGCTGATGATGGGGTCACAGACAGCAGGGGAGGAAAGAATATGGTGTGCCCACGCTGAAGGAAAGCATGTGCTCTAGAACTGGGGAGGGTAGGTTTGAAAGAAAGGCTAGTCTAGGCAGGCCACAGGCAAAGCCGGGTCCAGTGGGTTTCCAGGGAAGAGGTTGTGGTGATGGAGTGAAGGCCTCTTGGAAACTGGGCTGGCATGTGGATGTGGAGCCAGGACCAGAGTCACTCATAAAGACTTGAGAATCAGACGGCCTCGGGCCACATGGAGGGACCTTACTTTCCTTCCTTCCTTCCTTACCACAGATAGGCTGTTTNTGCCTATCTGTCCTCAGGAGACTGAAGATTATCCATATTTCTCTTGCCCTCCCTTTGGGGGGAGTCAAACCCCCTTCTTCCAACCTTTCTCACTCTCACCTACCAGTCTCTNAGGTCTTCTGAGCCTTGAGCCAAGCAAGCCCTTGGAGAAGCTCCCTGCCCCCAACCTTGGAGATTCCCACCAGCCTAACTTTGTCGGCCCCTATGGTTACTGGAGAGCCCACGTGACTGTATGAGATAGATGTTTCCTGCCCCTAGGGGCCTGCAGTGTCCGTGAGGAGGCCACTCAGAACCGACCGCTGCCCAGCCATGGGCTGCTACCTGCTGCTGTTGCTGCTGCTCCTGGGACTGGCAGGTAAGGTGCAGATGGAGCCACACCTGCTTCCTCAGCCATAAGTATCACAGACACAGTACCTGCCTCCTGGATCCCCACGTCTCCATGCTGGGGGTGGCCTAGGAACTATGCCTGCTTCTATTCAATCCTCACTTCCACCTCTCTTCCTTCCCCAGGTCAGGGCTCAGCTGACAGCCATCCAGAGGTGCTACAGGCACCCGTGGGGGCATCCATTCAGGTGCAGTGCCACTACCGGCTCCAGGATGTCAGGGCTCGCAAGATGTGGTGCCGATTCTTACAGGAAGACTGCCAGCCACTGGTGACCTCCGCTGTGGATCGAAGAGCCCCAGAAAGTGGGCGCATATTCCTCACTGACCTGGGTGGGGGGCTCCTGCAGGTGGAAATGGTGACCCTGCAGGAGGAGGACACAGGGGAGTACGGCTGTGTGGTGGAGGGAGCCGCAGGGTCCCAGACCCTGCATAGGATCTCCCTGCTGGTGCTCCCACCAGGTGAGTGGAGTCAGAAGGATGGCCTGTGGTAGGGACTCCTGGGGCCTCGGGGTGAGGGGCCCTTTTGGAAGGCATTGGGGCGAGGTATCTTTTTGACAGCTCTGCCAGACTGAGTAGCAACGGAACTGCTTGGGAAGCTGGAGATAAGAAGCTAAGCGGGCAGCCCCNTTCCTCTCCCTCCACAGTATCTCTGTGGCCCTTGTGTCTTCCTCCAGCTCTCCCAAGCTTGGTACTATCTTTGTTTTACTTTATGTGACTTTCAAGAACATTAATGGAAATTAATCTTTGTACTTTCCAGTGTGTGTGTGTGTGTGTGTGTGTGTGTGTGTGTGTGTGTGTGTGTGTGTATACATGAGTGTGTGGGTGTATGTGCACATGCACTACCTGTCTAGCCCCAAAGGATGATACAGGATATCTCGTTCTATCCCTCTCCACTTTTTGACAGGGTCTCACACTCAATGTGAAGCTCACCGTTTTGGAGAGACTGGCTGGCCGGAGAGAGATTTGTCTATCTCTAGTCCCCAACACTGGGGGTTCATAGCCAGTATTTTTACCTGAATATTGGGGATTTGAACTCAGGACCTCATGCTTGCCCACTGAGCCATTTCCTCAGCCCTGCCTTCCTTTGATGATTTAAAGTTTATCTTAACAGAGTTTATGAGTCTTCCCTGAGCACTTAGTGAGGGCCTGACCTACAGATGGGATCCTATAGTTCCTGGATTGGATTTTGACGTATTTGGGGTTTGTTTTCTTTTTCAGAAATCTCACTCTGTAGCCCAGACTGGTCTGGAACCCATTTCTGTAGCCCAGGCTAGCCTCAAACTCATGATCCTACTGCCTCAGCTTCCTGAATGTGGGGATTATAGGTGTGCAATGCCGAGCCTGATTCCATTCAATTTTAAAATTTGTGGGAAATTTCTAAAAAATTAAATTTAAAAATATTTAAGCTTGTCATTTATCCATTAATATTAAATACATTAATGTTTAATTCCCTGAGAAATTTTAATTAAGAAGGCACATTGCTTTTTCAGGTTTTATTCTCACAGCTCACATCTTTCTAGGCATTTATTAAAATAAAAATGTAATTTAAAAATAGGGTGCAGAGGTCTGGAGAGATGGCTCAGTGGTTAAAAGCACTCGCTGCTCTTCCAGAGGACCTGGATTCGATTCCCAGCACCCACATGCCAGCTCACAATCTCCTGAAACTCCAGTTTCAGGGGATCTGTTGCCCTCTTCTGGCCTCCTTGGGCACCAGGCACACGCATAGTGTACACACATATGTAGGTAAAACATGCACACACATAAAATAAATAATAAAAAATTAATTTAAAAATTTGGTGCTACAAAAAAACTGCTCTGCAGGGAGAATGCTGGAGATGGCTGGCTCATGCCTTTCCTCTTTTGTGAACTGTAACTTGTGTCTGATCCCCTGAGGATGGAATTAAAGTCATTCTCATTTCTTTGGTTTTCCTGGATAAGTAAGAGGAATGGATCAGGTTGCTATTGGATTCCCTTCATTTTCACTCCACAGCTACTATTTAAAACTTTGCTTATTTATTTCTTAATTGTGTGTGTGCCTAAATGTCACAGTGCATGTGTAGAGGTAAGAAGACAATTGGTGAGTGTCGATTCTCTCCTTCACCATGTGGGTTCTAGGGATCAAACTCGGGTCGTCAGTCTTGGCAGCAAGCCCCTTTACTTGCTGAGCCATCTTGCTGGCCCATGACTACCATTTTACACAGTAAGTAGATGCTGGCTGACAGGAGTCATTCTTAGGATTCCTCATCCTTGACATGCTGAGGTCTAGTAACTCCGAGTTTTGTCATGTTTTACTTTTTTTTTCTTTTCTTTTTGTGCATCTGTGGTCTACATACATGCTCTTGTGGATATGTACATGCATGCACGTGGAGGACAAAGGTCAATGTTGGGTGTCTTACTCTCCACCTTATTTTGGAGACAGAGTCTCTCGGCAGAACTTTGTTAGGCTGGCTGATGGATGAGTTTCAGGGATCTTCCTGTCCCCATACCCTGTCCCCAGTGCTGGGGTTACAGACATGCACTCTGCCTGGCCTGTACACATTGCCGAGGAGCCAAGCACAGATCTTCATGCTTCTGTGCTAGGCCCTTTACCACTGAGACACCCCCCCAGCCTCTTTTTACTTTTTGGAAACATGGTCTATGTAACCCTGGCTACCCTGGAACTCACAACATAGATCACAAGGGTCTCTAACTTGCAAAGCTTCTCTGCCTCCCGAAGGCTAGGATTACAGGTGTGCCCCACTGCGCCTGGAGAAACTCCAGGCTCCAACTCCCAGTCTGGCTGGAAAGAGGGAGAGAAGAGAGAGTAGGTACCTGGAACTCCTCTCATTACAGTGGGGCAGGGGCTGCAGAGAAGGGATGCAGGTAGGGAGAGCATGGTGTCCAGGGAGGGGATGGCTTGTCCCTCAGGCAAGCATTCAGTATCAGAGAGCAGCTTAGTTAGTTTTCTATTGGTGTGTTGAGATACAAACTTACAGAAGAAAGAGTTTATTGGGGGCTGACAATTCCAGAAGTTAGAGTCCATGCCATCACCAGGAGCTTGGCAGCAGCAGGCAGGCATAGCATTGGAGCCGTAGCTGAGAGCTTACATCCTGATCCACAAACACAAGGCAGAGAGAGAGAGGGACAGTGGGAATGGCATGGGTTTTTGAAACCTCAAAACCCACCCCCGTGACACACCCCTGAGACCTGCAGCCAAAGTTAAGTACATTGTAGAAATGACAGAAGCCGAATCACATTGGAGCCCAGGTACCAGCTGGGCTCTCAAACGGGTCATTGAGTGTTGNCTCCCATTAGTGCCCCCATAAATCCCAGGGGCAGAACTCCGGATGGGACCCAAATCAGCCTGAAGATGGGGCGGCAGGGTTACAGGTATGTGGGAGGAGGTCCTCACTGGAGACCNGTGAGAGCCAAGAACAAGGTTGGTGTTGAGAATGACACCAAGAGAATCTATTCTGGGATGGTAAGGAGACACAAGCAGACCNTACAGNGATGTGGGACATAGTCTGAGTGACCTGGAGAGATTCCGCGGTGTGCATGGAGCTGGCAGAGACGAAGAAATGCAGGGGGCTGTGGATGGGAGCTGGTGTCAGAGGGGAAATGTTCACACCAGGCAGGGATGCAGAGTGGAAGGCATTCCCTAACCCACAGAATGAAGGAAGGGGTGTTCCCAGTCTGTCGGCCTTCCTCAGGGGCCTCGCTTTCCTTAGCTTCAATTCCCTAGTTCTTCAGATCTTAACAGGCCATGGCAGCTGCTCCACAATGGCTAGGCACTCACTAAATGCTTCCTTCTCTCTCAGTTCCTGGCCCAGGAGAGGAGGAGGAAGTAGCGGAAGAGAAAGAGAGCTATGACACTGGAAGTCTGCCAAAGGACCCCTCCTTGGACCCTGCGGGGAGTGCTAGTCCTCACGAGTTCATAAGGCATAAGAACAGGTGCCAAAAATAGTGGTGTGGGAGGCCAGGGGAACCGGGCACTGAACACACAACTGGCTTTGAGCTGTGGACTGAATCAGATGGAGGGCTGGAGGGATGGGCTCAGCAGTTAAGAGGACAGAGTCCGTTCCCAGCTGTTCTCAACAGCCTGTGACTCCAGCTGCAGGGGATCAGAAGCCCTCTTCAGGCCTATGCGGTCCTATGCATGCGTGTGCATATATGCTCTCTCACATACACACACAAATAAATTTTTTTTAAGATTCATTTATTTATTATGTACACAGTGTTTTACCTGCATGTTTGCCTGCAGGCCAGAAGAGGGCACCAGATCTCATTACNGATGGTTGTGAGCCACCATACCGTTGCTGGGAATTGAACTCAGAACCTCTAGAAGAGCAGNCANTTCTCTTAACCACTGAACCATCTCTCCAGCCCCCAACACNAATAAATTTTAAAAATCATCTCAAATCAAATACACTGCTAACTCATTCCACTGCCAGGGAACTTCTCATCAGCAGACAGACTGACCTCTATCCATTTCAGCAACTGTCCCTTCAGTTTTGTAGATTTCCAACAAAGACACTGTGAAAATGTGTCTCTCCTCTCCCCAGTCTGGGCCTACCCCATTCCTCCTATTCTATCTTTTCTCTCTTATGGTTCCCAAAGAAAGTGGCAGTTTCTCCCACTACTCCAGGGCTCTTGGTTGGCAGCTCCCCTCAGGGCTAAGGGCTAAACCAGCCTATCCCTTTCTGTCTCTCAGTATCACCTTGATCTGGGGTGCCATGCTTCTGCTGGGCCTGCTGGTGGTGGCTTTGGTGCTGTTTGCGGTGATGGCCAGAAGGAAAGGTATGGAGTTATCCACCTCCTGCAGTGGCTCAGTTTTGAAGAGGGTGTGTTTCCCGAATGAAAAATTTGCTGTTCTTTAGCCAAGTCCCTATAAGCTGGAATTCCAATGGCTGATGAGGAGAGCAGGAAAGGGAACTTGGCTGGGTCAGGCCCCAGGAGGGACAGTGAAGAGGGGGAAGTGGGACTGNANGAGAAAGGACGGAGGGAAGGAAAGAGTCCCAGGGGTTAGGTTTAGTGCTGAAGCAGCCTGAGAAGCAGAAATGGTCAGGGAAGCAGGACAGNCTTGTGGGGTGNGGAGGTGGAGGGGTTAGGGTTAGNGANGGGAGAGGAGAAANTGAGTCTGCACTAACAAGGGCTTTGGAGGCTTTGGGAGGCTTGGAGCTNCCTGCAAGCGACTGGACTACTGTTCTCNGTTGCCAGGGAACAGGCTTGGTGTCTGTGGCCCGTCCCAGAGCAGTGGAGTTTCAGGCATGGTAAGAGACCTCTGCAGATCCCCCTCACCCATCACACTACTGAGGAGGTGGAGAAAAGATGGTCACAGTCCAGACCCTCGCCTTCCTATATCTGGGGAGTACCTTGGGGCTTATGATATCTTCAAAGCACCCCACCCTATTTTTTTTTTTTTAATAAGACAGAATCTCTTTATACTTGGCTGGCCTACAACTTACTATGTAGACCAAGCTGGCCTCAAACGCACAGAGGTCCACCTGCCTCTGCTTCCCGAGTGCTGGGATTACCAATTCCCAGATTTTGTTGTTGTTGTTGTTTTGTTTTTTAGACAGGATCTCACTAGGTACTGCTGGCCAGCCTGGAATTCACTATATAGACCAGGCTGAACTTGAATTCTTGAGTTCTGGGATTAAATGTTTGCGTGTGTGCACGTGTGAGCACCACCACCCCTGTCCAAAGGAATACCCTTTTGTCCCTTTGACATACTGGGATTGTTACAGCAGGTCCACATGGTCTCTGGCTTCCTAGCAAAGGGAACTCTGGCAGAGTGCCTTTGCGTGACTCNCCTGCTTCTTATTCCAGGAACCCTCCTCAGCAGCCCACCGTAGCAGTGACCCTGGACTGGCTGCTGGACTGCCCACAGACATACCATATGTGAGGCTAGACTCACCGCCTTCCTTTGACACCACCACCTACTCGAGCTTTCCTGTTGACCCTCCAACAAGGAAACCCCCAGCCCCACCCCTACAGCCCCCTCTGCCTCCTAAGGTTCTGATGTCATCCAAGCCTGTGACNTATGCCACAGTTGTCTTCCCGGGAGGGGACAAAGGTGAAGGAGCCTCCTGTGAGCCTGCTCGGGATCCACCNAACAGTCAAACCCCACCCAGCTAAATGATACACCTTAATGTACTCNGGGATCAGCCTTGGGGAATTCTCTGTAGCCAGCCAACATGCCCAGAGTATGTAAGCAAATGGTGGCTTAGGGAGCTGATCTAGTATCTTGGCTTGGTGCACATAGGAAGTGGTTCTCAGATATGATTGAGGTGTTTGGGGAAGGACTCTGCCTGCCACTTCTTGGTTCTGCTGTCATTACACATTAGGCTAAATAAACCCTGATGACGTGTGGACTCTTTGTGTGTGTGTGTGTGTGTGTGTGTGAGAGAGAGAGAGAGAGAGAGAGAGAGAGAGAGAGAGCATGTGTGTATATGTGTCACCCAGAGGTCAATGGCACTCTCCTTACTTTTTGAAACAAGGTCTTTCACTGATCCTGGGCTAATAAAATAGGCTAGTTGACCAGAGAACCCCAAGGACCCTCTTTTCTCCATCTCCTCAGAGCTTGGATTACTGGCATCTGCTATGGCACCCAACTTTTTATCTGAATGTTAGGGAATTGAACTCAGGTCCTCAGGTTTACACAGCGAGCACTTNATGGGTCCATCATCTCCACTGGCCCCAATATGTGAACTCCTAATGGTTGAGTGGACAAGACAAAGCCTGTTTCCCTAGTCACCTGGTTTATGAACTAGAAAGACTCTGGTCCTGAGCCTGCATTGCCAGTAGGGAAGTGGCTTCTTCTCTGGTCAGACCACTGCAGGACAGTGAGATCAGAAGGACTTGCTCCACATTACTTCCTGCTGCTGTCATGATGCCTGAGGGNACAGATTCATTGACTTGAGTCTAGGAAGCTCTTCTGCTCTGTACCTTGTGAGCAAGTGACCTGAGATCAGCGACAGCATTTGATAGGCTGTCGGGTATGAGGAGTGGGGTAGGGAGCAGTTACTGATAAGTTAAAGGAGACTCAGGACAGATGCAGTGTGGGAGATAAGACTGCACAGAAACAGGAGGAAGGGTAGGAATGGAAACACAGCACATTCCCANTCAGGGGACACACAGCATTTTCAAGTATTGAAGATGAAAGAGCTTCTCAGACATTAGTCTCACCAAAGCTGGTTTTCCCGGTTAGGTAGCCATGTGGCAGCTCTGTTTGGCCTGGGAAGAGAGAGCCCAGTGAAAAGAAGGTGTCCCTGAAGGAAGTGGGCGTGGCTACCGCAGAGGGGGGGAAGTGGGCGTGGCTACCGTCAAGTGTAAATGAAAGGGGAGGTAGAAGGATGTCTAATGTCCCTGAGGAATTTCTTCTGAAATTGACAGGAAAAGATTTGCTCTTACTGGGACAAGAGATTCAAGGGAGGGAGGAATGAAGGCTTGGGGCTCCAGTACTGTGACAATGACATGGGGCAGATAAAAAGAGCCTTAAGTTTGGCTTAGGCACCTCAGAAGAGAATTAATGTCACTAGGCTATGTGAGCCCAGTGATGCTACCCTGAGAGAGCTCTAGCAGATCTCCTGAGCATCTCTTGACAAATGTCTCAGCTGTGATCTCAGGAGAGATGACTCAGTGCTTAAGCATTTACCGTGCAAGCATGAAGAATATGGTGGATGTTGTGGAACCCCCTTGTAATTCCAGACTTAGAAAGTGGAGACAGGATCCTCAGAGCAAGCTGGCNATAGAGACTTATGTTGGTGAGCTCTAGGTTTGATGGAGAAAACTTCCAATGAATACGGTGAAAAAGTGATGGAAGGTGATTTCTGACATGAATCTCAGGTCTCTACATGCATGCACACACAGGCACATACATATGAATGGGCACGCCTGTCTTAGGGTTTCTATTGCTGTGAAGAGACATCATGATCACAACTCTTATAAGGAAAACATTTAAACTGAGGAGGCCCGCTTACAGTTGAGGCCTTTATCATCAGGATGGGGAGCNTGCAGACAGATGTGGTGCTGGAGCTGAGAGTGCTACATCTTGCCTCAGAGGCAACAGGAAGTCGACTGACATACTGGCTGGTACCCTGGTCATAGGAAACCTTGAAGCCTGCCCCTACAGTGACACACTTCCTCCAACAAGGCCATACCCACTCCAACAAAGCCACACCTCCTAATAGTACCACTCCCTGTAAGATTATGGGGGCTAATTACACTCAAACTACCACAGACCCCCACACACACACGTGAAAAGGAGAGAAGAAAGAATGTGGTATCCTTGCTGCTTCCTTTGTGACTGTGGGCCTGACTGGGCGCTGCCCAGCATCCTGAGAGCCTTATGTGTGCTGCTAGCCTGAGCAACAAGTACAATTCAGAATTCTCAGCACAGTTCCTAATAGATGAAGAGCACATTGGAAAATCACAAGGTGAACCACCATAGTCAGGAACTGTCTGTGAAAATCCCAGCCTTGCTCACAGTAGACAGTTCACGAACAGCAACAAACTAATGAGCTGCAGAGTTGCAAACAGAACCCAGTCTGTCTGANTCCAGGTCCCTTGCTCTTGACTGCTAGTCAATACTTGAAAATGTAAGGGAGTGAAGGAGGAGGCTGGGGCACAGTGGGTGAGAAGAAGGCAGGAAAGGAGGCNTGGGAGGGAGGCAGGGGANCAGACAGAGAAGACTGGGTGGCAAGGCGTAGGGAAGCNGCTGGGAGATCAATATGAGTGGGTATGCAGATTAGACATCATGTTATAGGCAAACATCTCCCTCCCTTCCTTGAGGTTCTTGTCATGGTCATTTAGAGGGAACGGCGAATGATGGGTCTAGGATAGTTTACTACAGGCTAGGTTGTGGTGATATTTTGTTTGTGCTCTAACAAGTAAAGCTTGCCTGGAAATCAGAGTGTGGAGCTAGCCACTAGAGGCCAGGCAGCGGTGGCACACACCTTTAATCCCAGCACTGGGGAGGAGGAAACAGGAAGTGGTATGGCTGGGCCAAGAGAAGAAGTGATAAGGTGGGGTGGAGACAGGAGCTTGGCCCTTTTCAGTCTGAGGATTCCTAGGTAGGAAGTCTCTCTAGTGTCTGACTGCTCTGCTTCTCTGATCTTTCAACTTTCACCCTCAATATCTGACTCCAGGTTTTTATTATTAACACCAATTAGAATTTTCGATACACTAGGTCCTATAAATGCCAGTAGAGCCTAGTGGTCAAGAGTGGAATCCCTAGAATTAAACCTCAGTAGAACCCCAGCCTTGCCACTCTGTGGCTGTGCTTGCTGTGTAAACTTTTTGTACGCTTCCAAAGTTTTGGTCCCACTGAGTAGTTTCTACTGGATGCAGAATATGTTTGTACACCTGTGACCCTGGAAAATCACAAGAGGAACTACCACAGTCAGGAATTATCTGCATTCCAACTGTGAATTCTTGGTGGCTGAAGCTGCCAAGTTCTGTTGCTTGCTGGGGCTGGATTATGGCCCCTCATTCAAATACATTTTCACCAGCTTTCTCTTTTAGATAACTTCTTCCACTGCCTAAGTTTGGCTGTCCTGGAACTTGCTCTGTAGACCAGGCTGGCCTTGAACTCAGAGATCTGCCTGCTTCTGCCTTCCCAGTGCTGGGATTAAAGGTGTGAACCACCATGCCTGACCTTAAGCTTTTCTTTAATTCCTTTTCACAAGTTGGAAGCTTAGCTAGGTGGGATCTTGCCCTGAGGTCACCACCCCCCTTATTCCATTTATCATCAGGCTTTTCTTTAGTCTATTTATTTATTTAAGCACAGGACTTATNTCCATTACACTTCCTGGTGCCCCTTTCCCCTCAAACTGTACGTTTTGTATTTTTCCTTTCTCAGCATGCTCCTTTTCAATCTAGATCTGCATAGGACTGGCCACTGATAACCATAGATACAGTAAATACTAGGTGGTTTTGAAATCTTCTCTGCCAACACTGTTAATCCAAAACTCTTCAATTTATCCTCAAGCAGATTTTTTTTGGACAAGAGCAAAAAGCAGTCATGTTCTTCAACAAAATATAACAAGAATGATCTCTAGGCCACATACTGATATTGTTTTCCTCTGAAATCTCTTCATCTGCCCCCACCCAGTTCAAATTACCCTCAGCACTGTTTCCATGCTCCTACTAGGATGGTTTCTTAACACACACACACACACACACACACACACACACACACACACACACACACACACACCCTAGCTTAAAGTGTCCAATCACTTTTCTAGTCCAAAGTCCCAATGTGTTTCATATTCTAGACAAAAACATGATCAGGCCTATCATAACAATACTCAACTCCTGGTATCAATTTCTGTCTTAATTAGTGTTGTATTGCCGTGAAGAGACACCATGACCATAGCAACTCTTATAAAGGAAACCATTTAACTGGGGTTGGCTTTTGTTTCACAGGGTTAGTCCATTATCATCATGATGGGAAGCACAATGGTACACAGACAGATGTGGTGCTGGAGAGATAGCTCAGAGTTCTAAATCCACAGGCAGTAGGAAAGGAGAGAGACACTAGGCCTGGCTTGAGCTTCTGAAAGCTTAAAGCCCACCCCCAGTGACACACTTCCTCCAACAAGGCCACATCTCCTAAGAGTGCCTGAAGCACTTATTTAATTATTATTTTATTAATAAAAATCTGGGAGTCAGATATCAGGGTAAAAACCTGATTAATCAGAGAAATGGCAGAGAAGTGGCCAGTGATTTCCTCTTTCTTTCCTTCCTTGATTGGAAAGGGCTAAGAATCTTTATAAGCCCCTCCCCACTACTTCCTATGTCTCTCTATATGTTCTCGGTTCTGCAAAACCTCTATGGCTAATTTTGGTCAGCTAGTAGCTAGCTCTGCCCTCTGATTTAAAGTAAACTTTATTGTCAGTCTTAGGACTGTCAGAGTGTGACCAAAATATCCCACATTTCCCCCTTTTGTCTAAATAAAAAGGGAAGGTTTTAACTCTAACACATTACAACTATATACAATAAGAACCATTATCAGGTAAGAATTATATTCACAGTGTCCACTCCATTTACATTAGGTAAATTCAGAGAAAATACTCCATTATCTATCCTATCTTGGTGATTCCAAAGTTCTGTATAATTTACTTTTTATCCTAACTTGTATTACCAACCCAAAACTATCTTTTTAGACCTCAAAACATTTTCTTAGATAAACAATTTAAGCTTTTATGTCTCTCAAACTTATATGCTTAATACCTCTTTTGTGANTTTCTTTTCTGAATTTGGTACCAAGGAAAACTGTAACTATAACTATCTCATCTTCAACTCCATTAGAGACCTGAGAAGATATAATATTACCTGAATAAACAGGAAGTACAAAGGAAACAACTTCCAAAACTACAGAAATTACAGAAACAGCTGGCTGCCTGGACAGTCACCCAAAGTTCCTTTGCAATACTGGAGCATTCATCTTCAGCCTACAGGCCTAGAATATCTNACAGACTTTTCTGTGAAGCAGAAATTTTGAAGGACTGCCCTACCTTGTCTTGGCAAAGTCACATTCTTTTGTGTCCTGTTTGTCCAATTTGGAGAACATACTGTCAGAAGTAGAGGCAAGGGCTGTTTCTTGTCCAGTGGCTAACTTGTCACATTGAAAGCAAACTCCATATAGAGNTTCTTTGATGACCATCATCCTTTTTTGAAGTAAATTGGTGCTACCAGGAGCAGATGTGTCTCACTGTCATGAAAAGCTTTATATTATTAAAACATNTTAAATGTCATAATATGTAGATCTCTGAAGTGTATGAAGACCATCTATCTATCTAAAATATATCTCATTTGACCTTGAAAACATAACTTTTTTCTTCTTTGGTTTTTTGAAACAGCGTTTTGCTGTATAGCTTTGGAGCCTGTCCTGGAACTCACTCTGTAGACCAGGCTGGCCTTGAACTCACAGAGATCCACCTGCCTCTGCCTCCCAAGTGCTAGATTAAAGCCCTGTGCCATCACTACCTAGTGAAAACGTATCTGACATGGCCACAAATTTGATTCTTATAGATGACTAACAACTAGCCTATATTTCTTAATTATCTTAAACAGTTAGTAATAATAGCCTTTAAGGACTAGAACTTTATATTACATTTTAAAATGAGCTGCATAGATACAATACCTTAAACAAGAGTAGAACCATATATACAGTATGTTAAAACAAAAATAACCTTAAATTTATATCAATATACAAAAATATCTTAAACAAGACTAGAAACATACATACAACAAAAATAACCTTAAATTTGTATCAATATACAAAAATNCATACCAATGTAAAATATTTAAGACTAGTAGTTGCTTTTTTAGCTTAAAAGTAGATTCAATAATCTACATTTTTTATCCTATCATTCTTATATCCCCTTTTCTCTTTTCAGAATGAGATCCTTTAATATAATCTCCTTTGCTTAGTTTCCTCCTCGACTATGACCAATAGCAACTCACAACCAACTCCCCTAAACGATGACAAACAACCAAAAACCACCCATCCCACCTCTTGGAAATATGGGCATCATGTTCTTAAAATTACTTCCTGTTGTCTGGGGGCAACAGCATCTTTAGGAGACCCTGAGAAATTTGAGATAATGGCCAAGTCCGNGGAGAGCTAGCTGTTGTCCAATCTTGGTGTGATGGGAAAGTGCAGGGCTTATCAGAAGTCCTGGCTGGAGTAGTCTGTGAGGCTGGACCATCTCAGCTAACTGCTTTGAAGTTGTCCTGAGCAATTTGTAGTCCAAAGCTGACCTTTGGGTGGTGTTTGTCAACTTAGTGGCATTACCACAATCCAGGTAGATTTATCATTATGGGGCCTCATCATCTTCTTAGAGACCTCAAAGATCACTGCTAGGAATGGTCACAGAACACTTAAATGTCATATGCAGCAAATCTCAGAGAGATTAAAGGACCACAATTTTCTAAGTACATCTGGGGTACACAAACTTAATTCCTAGTTACCTGCTTCAGACTCAAACCTGAAATCACATACAGGAAGCTAGATGAAGCCTATTTCTAGAATTAGTTAGTGCTCTATATGACTGTTAGTATCATGACAGAAAGTTTAAATATATATATATTATTAATATATATTAATCTTATAAAATTTGAGATAATAGTTATACCTTAAGAAGAGTTTTGATTTTGGTTTTTCTTCTGTACCATACCAGGTAGATCTTCTGACATGAAACAGAGATTTTGGATTTTCTTTTAACAAGCATGCTTGGGTTTAGAGAAGGAGAGCCATGCTCCAACTCCAAATCCACCTTTAATTTTTAACTGAATTGGGACTACAAAAAGACCTTTTTCCTATGTCTGTAGAGAATAGCAGAAACAAACATTTGAGAAGATTTATGAAATTCTATCCTGTTGGAAATGTGGTATATCAATAGGCCAATTTACTCTTTTTCTTGGAACATTTTCTCTGGGTGATTTGTTCTTTTTCTTTCACATGTCTCATTTGTCCAGTGGTCTTCAGATTCCTTAGCTGGATGTGTTTATTCTCCAGAAAAGACAAAAACAAAACCCTGCCCCAANTCTAACTTTGGGGAGTTTCCCTTTTTGATATCTAATCATTTTAGGTTGAATGGCCTCACTGTTTGATGAACTATTGCCACTCCTAATCCAGAGGTCTCTCCTGTTCTAATCTAATCTTTATCAACTTTGACAGTATCCACAGCTTTTCTTCTCCTGTGGAAACAAAAGCAAAACCTCTTCCCCAANGTAACACATATCTTGATTTCCATTCTGAGGTCAACACGTCCTCAAAGTATACAGGATGATTTAATTCAGCAGTTTTTTCCTACTATCCAATCTCTCTCTGCAGCTNTCATCCCTTTCTCATTAGCATTTAAAACATTTAAAATTAATAAACCATTGTTTAATCTCTGTCNGGGGTCTTTATTACCCTTTTCTGTTCATTAAGCATACCTCTAAAGTGCAATTAAATCTTTCTATACCTGCTTGTTCTATTGTATTGTATTGTATATCTGTAATATGCTTTTACTTTATGTTGTAATATGTAAAACACTGTTTCATTTTACTAGAGACATATGCTGGTACATTGTCAGTCTTAATTTGTACAGGTATTCTCATAATGGCTGTAACATCTAATAAATGTATAATTACAGAACCAGCCTTTTCAGAACTTAAAGCAGTTGCCCACTGAAATTCTGAATATGTACCTATGGTATGATGGACATATTTTAATATTCCAAACGCTGCAAAATGAAACACACCCATTTGCCAAATTTCATCTCTTTGAGTACCCTTTGGATTACTTCCTGCAGGTAATGGAGTTTGGTTATACAAAGAACAAGTATGGCATTTCCTTATACTTTCCTTGGTTTGTTGCCAAGTGATAAAAAAAAAATCTTTCTTCAAACTTTGCTATTAACATGATGTTTCTTATGAAATTCTGAGGCTCCTAGCACATTTCTCACCAATAGCTGATCAATTTAATCATTACCTTGTACTAGTGGGGCTGGTAGACCCATATGGAATCTGATATGTGTTATATACAAGGGATGATTTCTATTTCTGACTATTTCANGTAATTGAATAAATAACAAAGGCCAACAAAGTTAATTCTGCACCATCTGGAATAAGTTCAGCAGTTTCAATGTGTAAAACAACTCTTTCTTCATATTGAGAGTCAATAACTATATTAAGAAGTTCTGGGAACTCTAATAATACCACGAAAATAGCATATAATTCGGACTTTTGGACAGAATCATAAAGGCTTTGAGCCACTTTACTTAAATTTCCTGACTTATAACTTGCCTTTTCTGATTTATTTGCATCAGTATAAAATGTAGGGGCTCCAGAAATTGGTGTTCCTCATACAATGTGAGGAAGGATTTAATTAGTTCTTTTTATAAACTGATGTCTCTTGCTTTGGAGATATTTGTTGCTAATCTCTCCTAAGAAATTACTGCAAGCTCTTTACCAATGTTCATTTTCTGACCATAATGAGGCAATTTCAGCAGTAGTAAAAGGCACCACTATTTCTGCTGGGTCTATTCCTGCTAATTGACAAAGTCTTAATTTTCCTTTCAGAATCAATTCAGAAAACTTTTCTACTTAGGACTTTATTTTTTACTCTGTTTGTGTGGTAAAAATATCCATTCTAAAATATTACCTTCTCTCTGCATTAGAATTCCNGTAGGAGAATGCNTAGANGNTAAAATAACCAGAATACAATCAAGCTGTGGATCCAAATTACATGTGCATCCTGTAATTTCTTTTCTGCCAAAGCCAATTCTCTCTCAGCCTTAGCTGACAATTTTCTTGGACTATTTAAGTCCTCCTCACCTTGTAAGGTTTGAAATAAATTACTTAGTTCTTAAGTAGTTAATCCAATTGTGAGTTGTAGCCAGTTAATATCTCCCAGCAATTTTTGAAAATCATTAAGAGTTCATAATTGATCTCTCCTGAATTGTAATTTCTATGGCTGAATTTTTGTAAACCTATCTTATATCCTAGGTAATTAATAGAATCTCCTCTTTATATTTTTTCAGGAGCAATTTGTAATCCCCAACAAGGCAAATTTTGCTTTACTTCTTCAAACATTTTTTTCTAAGGTATCTGAGTCTGAATCAGCTNGTAAGAAATATATCATCCATATAATGGTAAATTATAGATTGAGGAAACTGTTTATGAAATATTCCCAATGGCTGGTGTACAAAATATTGACACAAGGTAGGGCTGCTTAACATCACTTGTGGAAGAATTTTCCACTGATATCTTTTAACAGGCTGGTAATTATTATAATTAGGCATTGTGAGGGCAAATTTTTCTCTATCCTGTTGCTGCAAAGGTATAGTAAAAAAGTAGTCTTTTAAATCAATCACTATAATAGACCATCCTTTAGGTAATAGAGAAGGCAGGGGAATTCCAGGGTGTAAAGAATCCATTGGTTGAATCACCTTATTAATAGCTCTGAGATCTGTTACCATTCTCCATTTTCCAGATTTCCTTTTAATGGCAAATATAGGAGAAGTCTAAGGACTGGTTGATTCTTCAATATGTTGAGCATTTAGCTGCTCCTGTACCAGCTTTTCCAAGNCCTGAAATTTTTCTGATGTCAAAGGCCATTGTTCCACCCAGACAGGTTTGTCAGTTAACCATTTGTTACAGGAATTCTGTCACTGGTCTGGTAGCCAATTGAGAGGAGCNTTTTGGTCCAAGAGGTGGAGTTTTCATTGGGAATGGATATGACAGAAAGAAAGGGTGGAGCAGAGAGGTGNGTGGCCTTTTTGAATGAGGAACGAGCTGCAGAAGCAGCAGCTGGTGACTTGATTCAGATTCTCCATTTGTCTTGTGACATTTGTGCATGGATTTTGCTTGATAATAAATGGTAAAGTAACCTTTTANCCTCCTTTACCAACCATTTTAAAGGCAGGGCTGTTGGTACCTTTGAAAGACTACCAGCTGTTATGCCCTGTTTATGTACAACCTGGTCGATGACTGTTCTTAATAATATCTTTTAATATTTCTCTCAGAAGCATTATTTTATGATTTGTTTCTGAGACTGGAGGGATGTTAATCTGTGTTTTACACTGCTGCAACAAATAATGTCCCCAAAAGTTCATTGCTATGTTAGCTACATTGGCTTTAATTTTCCTATCTGTCCTTCTGGCCCTATGCACTCGACGCATTTTGCAGTTTGTTTTACCTGAGATAAAATTTCAATCCCTAGAAGCTGAATATTTACCTCCTGAAGAGGCCAATCTGGATGACAAGATTTTGGTGAAATTATTGTTACGACTGTGCCTGTGTCTATTCAATTACAATGCCATTTATTCATATTTTTAGTTTTGGTCNCTGGTCATTTATAGAAGTTTGTCAAAATACTTGTTTTATGGTCTCTCCTGAAAATTTTGTTTTGTCTACTGAAGCTGTTCTGTCATTCAGAGCAGTATGATTTTTCAAAACAGGCTTTTCAAATGTTCTGTGGAGGAGTTTTCCCAATGCTGACAGGGAATGATTGAACCAAATTTGACATGGGGCTATAAGAGGCCACCTAAGGTGTTTCCCAATGGCAAACAGTTACCTTGCCTGTCCTATGTTGATCTGCACTCAGTAGTCCAATATCAGCCTTTACCATGCCTTGTGCATACTCCAGAAGGCTGGAGCCTTCTGT
>LZPO01089559.1:1361262-1376073 GCA_001675575.1 Neotoma lepida
AGCAAGCCAATAAGCTTCCTCCATGGACTCTGTTTCAGTTTCTGCCTTCCGGTTCCTGCCTCACTTCCCTCCATGATGCACTGTGACCCGTAAGCCATCCATATAGACCCTCTCCTCCCCAGCTTGCTTTTGTCGTGGTGTTTATCACAGGAAGAAAAAGCAAACTAGGACAGGTCCCCACTCGGTTTCATAGTTTTCAGTAANATTTATTCATGGATGACTCCTTCATTTGTATTTCCAGTCCAGCCGTTTCCTATGATCTCAGACTCACTCCCTTAGCTGCCTCCTTCACAGCTCTGCCTGGCTCACAGGCAACTCTGGGCACACACCTCTCAGTCTTCCACAAAATCTGTTTCTGCTGCACACTTCCCCAGCTTAGAAGTATTTCCATCTGTCTGGAGACTGAGGCTGTGGATCTTGAACTATTATTGACTCTCGCCTGTCTCACATTCCAGAACAAAATCACAAGTGAGTCTTGCTAGCTTTCTCTAACAAGGGTCCCCTTCCCACTCTCTTGGTACCNTGGTCTAAAGCCACTCATTGTCTGACTGTACTAGCCTCCTGACTGGTCTCTCTACTTACTTCTTTGCCTGTTTCAGATGGTTCTCAATAAAGAATCCAGAATGGACTGAAGAGATACCTCCGGGGATAAAGGACTTGCTCGTAAGCAAGCGTGAAAACCGGAGTTCAAGCCCCCAGAATCCATATGAAAGCTGGAGGCCGGAACAAATGCACACCTGTAATTCTTGTGCTCACAAAGTGAAATGGGAGTCTGGAAAGGAGCACTGTGGAAGTTCCTGGGCCAGCTGGCTTGGAGGACACAGAGACAAACAACAAAGAGNGGGGGAGAGGTGAGGACCAACACTGGGGTTGTTCTCTGACCTCTGCAGGCACACCATGGCATCCTTCACACACACAATAAATAAATAAAAGTAAACCTTGCTCTCTTTGTACTCTCCACCAGTGGCTTCCCATTTCTTTTAGAGTAAAAGCCCAGCCCTACAGTGGCTTACAAGGCCCACGCTATCTGCCAGCAAGGCCCTCCCAGTTCCTTTGAGCTTACCTACCCTTATCGTTCCTTCTACACAGAAGGCATGACNATGCATCCCTCCATCAGTGCCTTCCTCTCCTGTCCCAGCTGGTCTTAATTTCTTCTGGAGTTTACTGTAACATCACTCCTCTGTGAGACATTCTCCGAGCACTTGATTAAAGCGNACTTCCCAGAATCCCACATCCCCTACTACTACTCCATGTTTATTGCCACCTAGCACNTACATGCTATCCTATGTCCTAACATGCTCCAGGTTTCTCCAGAGCTGAAGGGGAAAAATCAGTATCCCTCTTGAGAATCGGCTCCCATCCCAAGGTATCTGCTCACCTATAATGAACCCAGAAGCTGACCAATAATTTGGAGCTGACCAGTAATTTAGAGCTGACCTATAAATGAACCCAGAAGCTGACCAGTAGGTGAACTTAGACTGGAACAATAAATCTGAATGTATATATCCTGGACCCAGCAAACAGGATATAGGGAGTAAAAAATTACATCTCTAAAGATACCCTGCATCCTGTCAGCCATTAGTAATTTAACGCTTATAGTTCAGCCAATAACTTCAAAGAACTACCTCACCCCTAGCTCCCTCATCCAATCCTAAGACATTAAGATATGTAACGCACTGCATGTAAACTTTGCCTATATAAACAAATGAGTGCTTGGGGCTTCCTCCTTCACTCACAGTAACTAGGTGTCGGATGAAGTCCCTGCCTGGGCTTGGTTTGAATAAAGAAATCTTTTGTTTTTGCATCGGAAGTCAGCTCATTGGTGGTCTTGTTGGGGGGGGGGGACTCGCAACTCAGGCATAACAGAGCCATGATCAGTGTCTGGCATCAGGATGATGCTTTTATAAAGCACTGAGTAGGCAGGTGAAAGGTGATGGTGAACACTGAAACTACAACCTATTTCCTTCCCTTTTTCCTAAGTTAGTGTCTCCAATCCTTTTTAAGAACACGGACTCGAGGAGAGTCTGGTGAAAGCTATGATTACCCTCACTAAGTGCTCCTTTTTATTAGCCCATGTATTGACTGGATGCTTCAAGATTTTTGGTATTTAATTGTTGCTGGACAAAGATTTTTCTCCTCATTCTGGTGATTTTTTTTCCTTTAGTGTGCAGACAACTATGCTTTTTTGACATGGTTATTTACAATACATATCGTCACAATAATCTTCCATTATTTCCCTCCTTCTAACAGGCTCTCTGCCGTGTACAACCAAGGCCTTCCCCAAATGCTCTTTTGAACACACACACACACACACACACACACACAGAGAGAGAGAGAGAGAGAGAGAGAGAGAGAGAGAGAGAGAGAGACCCATCTGTGAGCTGTGAACAAGAAACTCTACTCAGACAAATGAGAAATGGTGTCCAGTTAAGTCTAGTTTATTGGAAATCCAAGCTAAAACAGGAGTGAGGCATCATTCTCCCTAGCATTTGATGTTTCTGAGAAAAGCCCAGGGTTGCTCACCCTCGCCTGACTTCTGCATCAGAGCAGCCATGCAGATAAATTTGTGGCTGATGCTGAGGTCTCTGGGCAACAGTGTCCAGAGTCAATGCACCCCAGCTTCTCTTTGCTGAGAAGCACAGGGAGGTCACATCCTACTCTCCAATGTCTAGTTTTCCTTCCCCCATGAGACAGGGAAGCTGATTGGTTCCTGCCAAGGAGCCCATCAGTGGGAGATCACACACACACACACACACACACACACACACGGTGGGGAACCCCACCAAGTCACTGTCTTGAAGAACCTGCAAGTTGGCCATCTTAAATGTTTAAGTGTAAAGTACACTGATCTACCTGAGCATCTTTTCCCTGCATGCCTAGGGGGCCTTCCGACTCTTAGCCCCTCAGCTGGGATCACCTTGGTGCCAGAGGGGGCTGAGCTGAGCTGGAACACAGTATGTCTATCAGCCATGCCACAGTGGCTCTGTAAGCAGGAACGAGGGAGGAGACAGAGCTACAGAGAAAGTACTCTTCTCTCTCGCCACCAGACATCTGTCTGTGGGCAGCAGAGGAAGGCTCTGAGGAAGCAGTGTGCTGGCCTGAGATGCTGCCACATGTGGGCTAAGACGCAGACGCTCAGCTGGTGGGGAGCACTGAGTTCTCACCAAGCCCTGCATCTCTCCTTTCTAAATGGGTTGTTATTGCTAGAGAAGACACGGAGGTGGGTGCTGAAGTGCTGACTTGAAGTTATCCTGTGCCATCACATTCCAAAGTGGACTCCTCAAAGTCTAAGTCTGATTCTGGACCAATCCTTCTTAATTGTGTAGGGAGTGGGTAGGTGGGATTCCCACACCCAAGNCAACCCTCATGGGCTTTCTAGAAGCCACACTGGAGGGACACAGCATTGTGTTGGTTTTCCTTGAAATGTAAGAACAATAATTTCTTAAGAAGGGAGCACCAACAGGAGAAACTTGTCTTCTGAATGACCTTGCTGGAGACACTGGAGCTAAGACCGTGGTGGGCAGGGTGACACACCTTGCTGGACTTTTAGCTGTGTATGTCTCTTGCTTTCTATTTATTTATTTAAAGTATAACTTCCATTTTCTTTCCCCTATGATTTTTCT
Organism: Neotoma lepida; assembly: GCA_001675575.1. Classification (NCBI taxonomy): domain Eukaryota; kingdom Metazoa; phylum Chordata; class Mammalia; order Rodentia; family Cricetidae; genus Neotoma; species Neotoma lepida. The sequence goes on from LZPO01089559.1 coordinate 1,364,886, forward strand.
TCTATCTTTATGAAGCCACCTCTTTACGTGGCTTTGGTGGAGGTCACAGTGCAGCACCAACAGAAGTTGTGGTGGGAGTGGCCCATCCTTCCAGGCTTCAGATTGATTCCTGACTACCTTGCCATGAATGGCACTGCTCATGAAATGCAGCTTGACAGAGTTTGGGAAGAACATAAGCATTGTCCCTGGTGGTAGAGGCATCTACAACATTCCAAATGACAAACTTAATGGCCTTTTCCTTGAGCAGTTCACACAGTGAATTGGCTGCATATAGCTGAGGCTTTTTTCGGCACAACCATTGTTTCTTCTTTCCTTAGTCATCTTGGAGCCAAGACCCCAAAGAGCAGTCATTTATTTTCTAATTTAAATATTTTAAGAGTGTGTGTTTCTGTATGTGGATCTGTGAACATGAGGGCATGACCGCAGGGGCCATTAGAGGATGTAAGATTTCCTGGAGCTGGAGTTACAGGTNGTTATGAGGTCACCAACTTGGATGCTGTGATTTGGGTCCTCTGTGAGAGTAGCAAGACCCCTCAGCTGCTGAGTCATCTCTCCCAAGAGCTTTGCTCAATGAGAAAACGATTTTTTACACTTTTAGCCTCATTACAAATTACACGCTGGTGATAGAAAGGGGTTCTCTTAGCAACCTTTAGAGATGTCCCTTAGGGAGCCGCAAGCGTATACAAANACCTCCCAGGGCTCTCCTATGACAAACCCACTTTCCTATTGCCTGTGCTCTCTCCATACTTCCTGCTTCATATTTGACTCATTCTGAAATGCCTTTCTTCCTCAAAGCCTGGAGCCCCAGCTTTGCCTGGAGGGCTCTGATAGGAACTCTTCAGGCAGCTGCAGGTGCGATGTGGTGCTGTCTCCCCAGGGTGACAACTGTCCCAGACAGAAGCACCACAGGGATCCTCCAAATAGAAGCCAATCTCCCTCTCTGGCAGGGGAGCAGGGGGTAAGTGGGTTTCCCATAGCCAATCTAATCGGCATTAGCTTTCCAGAAGCCACACAGGAGGGGCACAGCTACCATGCTGGCTCACCTCTAGAATATATCAGGGAACCTAGTATGAGAATCCGTATTGTTCTCCCTTATCACTAGACCAGGCCCTTGGTTCACCTTAGAACCCAAGAACATGTCCTAATGTCACCCAGGTGACTAAAAGTAAACCCTAAGCATTAGACTAAAGCTGTTCAACACTGCCAGTCCTTTTCGTTTCGAGAGCTTGGTTTCTATCAGCACAGGCCTGCTGCATCTCACCTTGAGCTCCCCGCGTCTGCTTTTCCCTCGCTCCTGAGATAAACGGAGAAGCTAGTCTTGGTTGTTCAGATTTTTGGAGAATCATAAAGCAGCAATAGTACCAGAAGGCTGTGGGTTTTGCAAGTGTATTTGTGTCTACAGAAGCCAGGTCAACCTTGGGTTATCATTCTTCAGGTCTGTCCACTTCTTTTTTAAGACAGGGTCTCTTAATGGCTTAGAACTTGCCAAATAGGCCTGGCTGGCTGCTCAGTAGGCCCCAGGGATTGTCCTGCCTTCACATTCCTACTGTTGAGATTAAGCCCAGGCTGCACCATGCCTTTTGCATGTGGTTTCTAGAGCTGAAATGAGGCTCTCAGGCTGAGACTGAGATAGCTCCCAGCCCCAGGCTGTGGATTTTAGTTTTGCTCAAAATTGAAGAAGTGTATCTTCATTCCATTTAGGTCTACCATCACAGAAAATTGAGGGCTGTTTTNGTGATAAGACATTATGAATGTTTCCAGGCACTGAACATGCAGATTCCTCAGACATCATCCTTGCTGGGAGTGGGGGTGCACGCCTGGCAAGGAAGGAAGATATTGAGTTGGAGGCTAGCCTGGGCTGCACAGCCAGTTCAGATCTCAAAAAGCAAAACCAAAAAGCACCACCCCCCAAACCCACAATAAAAATCAAACAAAATAAAGCCAAATCACTTTTTAGTATTTTTATAAATTTATTTTAAAAAAATTGCAATGACACCAATGATCACCTGTACTCCCCTTGCTGGTGGGGAGACTTACATAGTTGAGTCCCAAAGGAAAATCAAGACATTATTACCAGGCACCCTGTAGCCAGGAGAGGCTGTCGGTGCAGTGTCTAGACACTGGCGTGTCCCATTACCAGTGCAATTAAAATATATACATTACTTATCCTGCAACAGAAGCGCTCAGGAAGTACAGAGATGCAATAGACCAGCAGGCCACTCCTCCACACACTCTGTGTCTTTGAAGCCATCACTACAATTCCAAGAACAAGTAAAAAGAACTAAGTTAAACAAACAAAAAACCCAAAACTCAGCTCTGCCCTCACACGCTACTATGTTGTGCTAGAATACCACAATGAGAGGGTTATGAGCGGTGACAAAATGGAAACCCAAGCATCTGTTTCAAAGGAAATCAAACTCAAACTTGCCTTCCTCAAAATGAAACTCAGCAACAATATGAGGTTAAGATTATGTACAAACTTAGAGAGACAAATAAATAACATTCTACAATTGCTGGCTTAAGCACTAGACATTAGGTCTGAGGAATCCCTGAACCCTTCCCTTAGAATCCTCACCACCACAAAGGTAGAAATTCCTCATGATTTTCAGTAATATCTGAAAGCTCATGTGAAGAGCCAGAAGTTTCTAGTGAGTTTACTAAAAAAGAATTAGCCCCCTCTGACATCTGGAAGCCAAGAGAAATGGCAAGATTCCTGGGAGACAGAAGCGATGGCTTGCTTCATGCTTCTTTGATTAAACTGGTCTCCCTGTGATGTTCCGTTATAAGGTTAAAATCTCTCCCATCTTTAACACAGAACAAAGTCAAAGAGCCAGTCTTTAGACTTGACTGGTATTTTAATCAGCCCCCAAAGTCTTTGGAATGACTGCATTTGACTCTGATTGCAGAGCAGGCAGCCAACTCTTCTCCTCCAGCCTCAGCATCCACAGTAGATTCCGGGCTAGGTGTGTGTGGCTCAGTGGTAGAGTGCTTGTCCAGAAACAGGTTTCTGAGGCCCAACTCATCCTGGGAACTATGGCCCAATTCCTGACCCTGCAGGAATCTTTTTCCCAGTCTGTAGTTGATCCCTACAGCACAGATGTGTGTGCAAACCTTGCTGCAAGGCCTACAGAGAAAGGAGAAAACAAGTGGAAACTGGCACCAAAGAAATCAGCTGCCATGGGAAGAACAGTCACCTCTGGGCCAGCACAAAGAGGCAGGGGGTGAAGCCCAGTCTCTCTTCCATTCTGAGTTCCAGCAGTGTTCCAGTATGCGTCCAGGACAGCTGCCTCAACAGTGCTTTTTCAGACAATGTAAGGAGCACACCTCCAAGTTCCCTTAGTGCACGTCAGAAGGTTGTCAGCGTGAATGTGAGTGACTTGGTCTCTTTAGCTTAAGATCTGGTATCCAGCCACTGGAGAATCATACTCTCTGGCAGCACCTGGGCAGGCAGGACACTTGCTCTCTAGACTGAAATGCAAAGATCCTTCCGTTCCCTACTTGCTGTCATAAAGCCCATGATTAAAAATCCTAGGTTTGCCTCTGTTGAAGAACAACCGTAAATGTTGATACTTCAGCACAGATGTTGTGAAGTTTCGTTCTTTACTGGGAAAAGCTGCTGCAAGGTCCACAGTGGCCCCAGTACGAACGACGACCCAGATGGCTTGTTAANGGATGGACAGATCACAGTCAGAGCCAGAAAGAGTCAGCGATGTACCTTTTAGATAGATCCTCAAGGTCATAGTTCTATCCTTTTATCCTGAGCCCAAAATATCCTCTTTGGACTTTCTTGGCTGAAGTAAAACCCAACCTAGCATGTGGGCAGACAGGTTCTTACCACACAGCAGAAGACTGCAGCTCAGTCTGGTGCTCCATGGCTGAACGTGAAGCTTCTCTTTCTTGGGAGCAACCTGAGTGCAAAGTGCCCACGCATCAGCCAGGCCGACATCTCACAAGGGGATGGATGCTGGTGATTCTCCACAGGAAGGCATGGGCTGTGGCTCCTTTAGACCAAGGTGAGAAGGCTGCTCTCCCCTACTCAATAGTTGATTGGCTGGCTTTATACCACTCAACCTAAGTGCTTGTCTATGTAATGCTGGGCTGGTCAATACCTCCTTGTATCATCCAAATTCACAAAAGGTCAGTGTCACCAACAGTCTGAAACAGGTCCTGAATGAAAGGGTGAGACAAAGGCTTGCAACTTCAGTTCATCAGCCATCACCGCAGCTGTAATACTGAGCTAAGCAGTTTCTGTCCTGAGAAAGGGCAGAGTGCAATCATCAGTGTCCCATTGGAAGAGTCGGNCCATTTCCACGAACAGTGGAAACAGTGGAGAGGAATGTGACTGATAGCTCTGCCGCCCTCTTGTAGTTAGGAAACTCGGATAATCTGTGCCATGGCTTCTTCATCAGCTTGGTTTGGATCCTACAGACAACAAACACAGCACAACAGTCCTTTACACAGGAATTCCTGCCTCTTACAACTAACCCCTCAGGGAATCCACACAACTTCCAAGTAAACCGAAGCTCCAAATAATCTCTATTTCTGCACACATGGTTTAAATACAACTCTACCATCAAAGAGGAGGCAGACCCATTCCCTAAAAGCACTAAGGCCTGGCCTGGCTCCCCATCAAGCACTGCATGGTTGATAGAGTATTGCTTTCATACCATCCTGACCTGTGCTTACCCCTTAAGGCAGTTGGGTGGCTAGGACCAAGACCGAGCAAATACCACGATATGCTGTATTTGGAATCTTAATAGTATTCTACTCTACAGGTAAAGGACTAAAAGAGGCAAAGGAACTTAAGATCCTCTTGTCAGCATGGAGAATAAGGAGAGCCTTTAGCACAACGGCCTACAGCTGGCAGCTCCTAATCAGATGCCCACAGACAGCACCAAGAACAGAAGGGCTGTCATGCTGAAGACCACCAGGACTGAAAGAACTGTCAGTGCTCACCCGTGGACATGCCAAGGAAACCCAGGCCACCTTGAGTAGAATATAAAAGCCTTCACTATCTGACACAGAACTGCCTGTGGTCAACTGAAGAGACTGTTAAGAATACAGAGGAATTCCATGCTGATGAGAATGAGGTGAGCCAACAAAAGGAATTCATTAATTCAACCAGTACTTACTGAGTATTTGTTCAGAACTGGATCCTAAGCTAAGCCCAACAAACACAAGAGAACAAAACCTCCTATTTTGATGTAACTTACACTCCAGTAAAGGAAGCACTGTGAACCAAATAGAGAAAATCTCTTGATGATTTTTATACTTTAAAGAAGTTGTAGGAAAATATAAGAGTAAAAAGAGCTCTATCTAGAGTTGAGAGCAGGCTAAAGGCCTTTCAGATCTAAGCCAGGCCTAAAAGTAAGGTAGACAAAAACTTCCTGTTGGTGGCACATACCTGTAATCTCAGCACTTGGGAAACTGTGGCAGGAATATCGCAAATTTGAGACTAGCCTAGGCTATGTAGTGAGAAGAAGAGATACCCATGCAAAACGATGGAGAAAAGAGCATTACAGACTGGAAACTGTGAAGATGAAGGACTAGGTAGGAGAACAGATAAATGGGTAAATAGCAAGCAAAAAAGAGCAAGTGAAGCTAGAAGCAGGCAGACAAGCTTACTGGCCACAGCTGTGTAAGTACTGACCTTATGCAAGTTACTTATTTCTCAAAAACTCATATTCAACTGTAAAAAATGGTGACAAGAAGTCACTCCTGTCCCATGGCCCTAAGGTCGCCACAGTCAGTAAAACAACAACAACAACAACAACAACAACTAAAAGTTTATTGGAGTGCTTAACCCAAGACCTGCCACATAATATTAAACATCACCTACTGCTAACATAGCATGCTAAAAGAAAATAAAAGAATTGAGAAGACGGTAATAGTAAAAATTTAGAAAACAAGAAGGGAAAGGCCGTGGGGTGGAAACTTTTAGTGCTTTTAAAAGGAAGGAAGCTAGGCAATGACAACGCACTCTGGAGGACACGTTTGCTTGAATGGAAGACAGCCCGTTGCTGCTGAAGAGAAGGCAGGAAGCAGAGAAACAAAGGATTCCATCTCCTTACCTGCATATGAGGACTGTCCTTTTCTTTTGGAGAGAAGAACCGTCCCCCTTCACCACGCTTCCGTGCCATGGCGTGTCGATGCCGAGACTCATGGAGGTATTTCTGAAGAAAGAAAAATAAGATCACGTAACTGTTAGTGAGAGCTAGCAGTTACCTAGTGCACAGATTGAGTTGTTACACTCTAAGAACAATGAAGGCTGAACGATGGAGAAAGCTCTGGAGAAGAGTTAGGTAGCCGCTGGCCACAGAACCACCCTAAGAACATGAATGCTCAATGGACTGGAGGGAGATATCGTTCTCCTAAACTGACCCTTCCTCTGCTTCAGCAACTGACGGAGGTGTGCTTGAGCGAATGGCAGGTCAGGAGGAGACACCATTTCTATGCTATCTGCAGGTAGGCTAGACTGGGTCACTGGATGCTGGCTAACGTGATGGATGGACTCCTTTGAAAAGAGAGGGCTCTTTTTGTATTCCCTTTGCCCCCTGGCTACAGCTCAACAGCCATTACAGACTACAATTGGCACCCAAGCACTGCAGCTGTAGACAAGACAAAGTCCTGAGGACAAGTTACCTTTAGACTTCTTTTTGGAGGAAAGGGGGAAAGCCTCTTGCTTATAAGCTACTATGTGTTCTTACAGCAAACTTGCCTGCATTCCATTGTTTGGAAGTGACAAGGAAACACCATATTCAAGACAATCTTACAGGCAGAACAAATGTGCTGCTTCCGCACTCCCCACGGCATACGCACCCTTCTTTCCTTTGGAATTTTCCCTTCTGCCTCTAGCTTAGCCCGTGCCTGTCTCCTCTTAAGGATGCGGTGATACTGTTTGGCATTCACATACAAGGGCTCTTCTTCCAGCATCTCCGCTCCAGGTAAAGGGATTCTTTGGATAGCAGGCACGGAGCCAGCTCCAGGCACCATCTGCATGAACAGAGACCAGATCTTATTAGTAGCATGAAAACTCAAAATAAACTGCACATTCACACCTATCTTCTGCTGTAGCTCCAGTGTCTAGAATAGTCTGAGACACTGGGAGGCATCAGAATGAATTATGCATCTTGAGAGTGTAGACCATTGTTAGTGCCTGAAGGGTGGAGTTCAACTCCAAGTTAACACCATAAGCAGTTTCACAAGAGACATCAACTTACAGTTCAGAGACAGAGAACCTTTGGAAAGCTCCAGTGCCAGAACAGAAATGGGGGAACCACTTTCCTTACCATGACCATTCCTCCTGAGTTGACCACATTGCCCGCCACTGGCAGTGTCACAGTGACAGTCCCTTGTCCACTGCTGGTTGTGTTGGTATTGGCTCCTGTCTGAACGATCTGTGCTCCTGCCAAACTGGCTGCTGGGATGGTGATCATGCCTGAAACAGGGACTGTAACTTTAAGAAAACAAAACAAAACAAAACAAACAAAACAAAACAAAAAAACAGGCACACGGAACAGAAAGAAGGGAAGACGGTTAGTCCCTTCCACCTGGGTATCGTATACCCTCCTGGATAAACGCACTGACAAACACCAAACACCAAGGAGAAAGCAAATGCCCTCTCNTACTCCTTTACTCCATGTAAGTTCCTTATTCTGTGTAAGTTCATTTTTGGAAATCTCTATTAATGGTCTAGGGCCCAATTCTATACAAATTGTACTTCCAGCCACCATACTGTACATTCTAACAATGGTATCAAAAAGGCAAGATGATGTGGAGGCCTCCCTACTACAGCACCATTCCCACTACCATGTAGCTATCGCTGCTGCTTTTCTGTGTGGAAACAATCTGCTGCAGGCAGACGAGGACCTGGTCACTTGTAAGAGACCTTGCCAGGGCTCGGTCCAGCCTGGCTCTCTTCTATGTGAGTAACACACAGCTACTGCACTCTCTGCATCTAGTACACCGCAAAAGCTGGTCTCAACCAAACCATCATGGAATCTGGCTGATAGCCTTTCTTTATTTGGTTAGCTTCCAAAGCATTTAAGTCCACTTTGAGCATGCCTCTCTCTTCTCAAGCCTAGTCTAGACTTGTGTTCATGCATCTCTTCCTAGGGCATACTTCTTGCTGTATGTGTGTTTACATCTTAGCTAGGTGGAGGCTGAGAAGCCCTCTTGACTCGAAAGTAAACAACTGTAAGAATAGATGTAGGAACTCTAGTCTACAAGCAGCAATGGGTTGGTCATATATGGTGACAAGACTTGACAATCACTGGCAATCTGGTAGAAACCCTGTTGCTGTGTAAATGTGATGTGGACTTCACAACAACCACTCTGAAGCACTCACAGGTACTCAGAGGCTAGAACTAGTGGCCTGCAAAGTTCCAAGGCAACAGTGGCAGCTTACCTTGCTGGAGAATTGTGCCATCTGCATTAACTGGCTGGTAGACAATAGTCTGCCCTTCAGCAGTCTGGGCCACCTGCTGTCCCTGGACAGCAATTTGCTGCTGTGTCTGTAGAAAACAATGACATACTCAACAGATGCCAAAGACCCACAGAGAACCCAAGTACATTTTTGATAGCTTTCTTCTACATTCATGTTCTACATGAACTAGGTGGCTTACTGTTCACCTGAGTCTGGCCGGCGGTGACTGCAGTCTGTGGCTGCTGAATGATGATCTGCTGGGTCTGACCCTGCTGGCCTTGCACCTGCACAGCTTGCCCACCCTGGATCTGGATCTGACCAGGGGGGACCAACTGTATCTGTGGAAGAGAATACACAAAAAGGTTGGCACCAAACTGACATGACTCTTTTGGTTCCTTATTTTTGTTTTTACTTTTCATTTTTATTTTATGTGTATGGGTGTTTTGCATGCANGTGTGTATTCACCATGTGCGTGCCTAGTATCCACAGGGACCACAAGAGGGAGTCAGATCCTCTGGAAATGGAGTTACAGATGGCTGTGAGCCACCATGTGGGTACTGGAAATCAAATCTGAGTCTTCTGGAAGGATAGCTAGTGTTCTTAACTGCTGAGCCATCTCTCCAGTCTCACTCCTTTGGTTTCTGCAAATTAGCTGAATAAATTCCTCTAGAGACCAAGAAATACATGGAGGCACATGCCTGTAATTCTACAGCTTGGGAGGCAGAGGCAAGATGATCAGGAATACAAGGCCAGTCTTAAGGACACAGTGAGTTTGAGGCTAGGGTATGAGCTACATAAGACCCTATCCCCAAAATTACAACAGAGTAATAAATGCTCTGAAGAGGACAGGAGTCTTGTCCTAATATCAGCTATCAATTGTTTCTGTTTGTCAAACCATCAAATAATATTGAATATTGTTTGGGATATTAACAATTAAAGAAACGGTATTCATTAAAACAAAAACCACTGTTGGAATCCTTATCTTTTTAAAGTACATTTGCTTAAAAATACTCAAGTGCTTTCTTTATAAATGAATAGAACAACTTTCAAAATATAGTCTTTCTAAGTCAAATGCTAATGGCAGCCAAGGTCAACACAGCCAAGGTCCTTGAGAGAGACAGAGAGCACCTGTTAAGATTCCTGATCCACAGAAATTGAAATGTGCAATCATCAATTTGATTGGATAAAGAATCACCATGGAAACAAGCCCTAGGCACATCTGTTGAGGGAGTTTCTAGATTAGACTAACTGAGGTGGGAAAACCTATCTTAACTGCAAGTGGCATCCCATGAGTTGGGGTCCTGAACTGAGTGAAAACAGGAGAAAACAAGCTGACCAACAGCATCCATCACTCTGCCTCCCGACTGCAATGCAAGGTTCCTGCTTCCATGTCTTCCCCACCATGCTAGACTGGTGCCCTTAACTGTGAGCCAGAAGAAAGTAACCAATACAAATGCTTCCTGCTATATAACCAATGTGTTCACAGCAGTAGACAGGTAAGGTGATGGACACACTGTAGTCCTCTTAATCCAGTTCTAACCCCTCCATCACTTAGCACTGCATTAATATTCATCTACCTCTTCCAGACTTCTCCTTTGCTTCCAGGTTTGGAGCACCAAACCTCACAGAGCAAATATGGAAAGCACGAGATCCTGTGAGGCACCGAACCTAGTTCCTTTTCTTATCTTAATTGCTACAGTCACTTATTAGGAGTATCATCAGAAACCTGACAAGTTTTAAAAGTTTTTCTGTGAAATCTTGTAACTTGATGAAAAGGAAAAAAAGCCTTAACACTTTGCTCAATGTACAGAATCCTACTTCCTTGACTACTGGGTACAAATCTCTAAAGGTCCAATGAGAAAGCATTTAGGCCCCACAACTCAAAATTTCTAGTACTTTATACTCAAAAATACCCCCAACCCAGAAGTCAGGGTGCCCAGCTACTTAAACAAAGCCATGACCCCTGGCCCACCCGCAGACCCCCATTGCCCTGCTCACCAGCTTTGTGACTGCTCTGTCCTTCANTGTTCCTTGACCCCCGTGAGCCTTGCTTCACAGACCTAGCAGCTGGGAGGTTACTTTCAGCTAGGTGGATTTCTGCCAGCTGCCTTCTACCCACTGAGTCTGTAAAGGACATGCCTAGAGCCTCGAGTTCCCGCAGCTCTGCAGCTGACTGCAGATTGTTGGTAGAGGGAAGGGGAAGGGGATCAGGGCATGGCCTGAGTCTTAAAGAGACATTCTTCATCTATCTGGTGGCTATACGCTGCCCAAGTTTTCCTAAGGACTCTCAGGTATAACAAAAATGCTGGCAGCTGACTAAACTAAGGTGAAGACACCTGACACTGATGCCTAGTCTCCACTCACATATGCAAACCTGTACACACGTGGATATACACACTACCCATACTCATACCAAACTTCACTAATGTGCAATCTAAATACTTTTAAAAATACCGCTCACCTGCTGCAAACCCTGTGTTCCAGACACAGGTACTTGCATGATAGTTTGGCCTTGTCCACCTGGCACAGCCTGGACCATGATGGGTTGGCCAGTTGATGTTATTAGCTGGCCTCCACTGACTTGTACCATTAATGGCTGTCCCTGGACCTAGAATGAAATAAAAATAAAACACCAACAATGAAACAGCGTAAGACACAGTGGCTTCACCAAGACAATCACTGGTACTGGAACTGTCCTCCTGCTTGGCAAGAGGGGAGGCAAGACAGACTTAGGAAAGTCAGTCCTCCCTCCCCCCACAACAG
>LZPO01089559.1:1379875-1409017 GCA_001675575.1 Neotoma lepida
CTTATTTCCAAGAACAGGAATTTTACTCCACTGCTATATATTTATGGTAAAGATGTCTTCATCTTCTTAGGCTCACAAGAATAAAACCACCAGGTTTTAAAGCCTTGAAATGACGAAGTTTCTGGGGCTTTAACGCATCACCAAAGAAGAAGGAACTAGTCATGGTGATCCAAATTCCAGCCTCAGAAGGCTACTCCTTCTACATCCCCCAGTGAAGACTTATTCCTATCCAAATGACTAACAGCCTTAGAGGCAATGTTTTCAGAAAGCCACCTGACTTTCTATCCTGGGGAAATCCTCCCAGAAAGAGATCCACCAAAGCTCTGCCTGTGTGGAAGGCCCTTCCAAGGCCCATTCGATAAGGCAGCTGCAGAAAGCTGCCAGTGCTACAACAGAGTGTGGACAGGGAGGAGGCTAGGAAGGCTGGGGAGTTACCATGCTCACTTTCCCCTCACTAATCCCTCTTTAATGCAGAGCAGCCTCTCCCCCTGACCAGTGGGTTGGAACTCACCATCTAATACTTCCTTCACCCTCCCTCTAATCTGTCTTAGTGAACCTCTATTCTGAGGAGAAAACACACCCAGGACAACAGTGAGGTAAAAACAATGTCTTTTTTCCCAAAGCTCAGGAGTGGAGGAACAAGAGAAGGTTTGCTACTACAAACCTAGGTAAAAGCATGGCAAATGTTCTCTGTGCACTAATCCAAACATCTGGTCCACTTTACTGCNGAAGAAGCCGGCAGCAAGAGCCCCTCTTCAATATGTACTTATCCACAGAGCAGCACCCAAAATACTATTCTCATATTAACTACAACTGTTTAGAATAAACTCTATGGTAGAACAGACCGGAAGACTGCCTGAAATCTGACTATTGTCTGTTGTGGTTAAAGCCTTCCTTTATCACAAGTTAGCATAAAACTAGGGGAACAAGTAGACCAAATCCAGGGAAAAGCAGAGGAANTGTTCTGGTTTTCATTTCCATAAGCTACAAAGGGCCAATCTACTTTTAAAGTGATCTTCACAAAGAACAGATGCCAAGTGGCAACAGACTGATTCCCAGGACACCACAAGTCATGAGACCTAGGACTTATAAGGTCTGACAGGGCCCAAGAACTTCCACAGAGTAACCACAAACAATCCACCACTGCATCACCAGCTGTAGAACTGTGATGGTCAAAGCACACTCCTTCCCATACCTGCTGTTGAATCTGGCCAGCCTGCACCACGATCTGCTCTGTGGAACTATTGCTGTTTGTCGTATACTGCTCCATGGCCCCGCCTCGTTAAGAGTCCTGTAGCTTCACTCTACAGATCCCNGGCAGCTGCCAGCTAGGGACTCCTATTAGAAAAGGAAGGAGAAAACCTAAAATGAGTCAATCANTAAAGGCTCTCTTAAGACACGATAACTTATTTTCTAACTATATGCAACATTAATAAGAAAACCAACAGGAGGTGTTTATATATTCAATTTTATTTAAAAAAAAAAGAGGACTATATATATAGCACAGCCATAAAACGTTATAGTCAGGCTGTTAGTGCAAATCTGCAATCCCAGCACTGAAGAGGCTGAGGCAGGAGGCTGAAAGTTTGAGCCAACCTGGGCTATACAAACCTTCCTCAAAAAGACTAACCNACAGAACAAACAAAAAACATGGTATTGTATTTTTACATTTAAAAAATGCTTGTACTTATTTTTTTTTCCTGGCAACTTACCTTGTGTATTAGCTATCTCTGCGATGCTNTGACCACAAACCTAACAAGAGGAAAGGAATTGTTTCTTTTGGCTCAGTTTTAGTGAATTTTAGTCCACTGTGGGTGTGTATGAGGTTGAGAAGCGCATTTTACACCATGGTGGACAGGGCATAGAAAAGAATACTCTAAGAGGCCAGGGTAAGATAACAGTTCCCAAGAACAGACACTCCCTCAGTAACCCATCTACCAATAATGACATCATATAAAGGCACCAAGGGATTAATTCGTCCAACTCGGAGCCCTCAGGATGCAATCCCCTGTAAGCAACGTGTTCACAGACACACCCAGGTGTGCCTTACTAATTTGCTGTTTCTCAATCCAGTTAAGCTAATAAAAGTGATCACCTTTTAATATTACCAGAGTAACACTTAGAGGCACTGTTAAGCCATCTCTTGTTGCAAGGCCTGCTNTCAAGGCAGCAGGTCTGTCTAATTTAGAGAATTTCTATCACACATTTGTGCCCAAACATGCTACTCTCCTGAGCTGCTTATGCCGTAAAAGACCTCAAGCTGGAGATTTGTTACTTACTAAGTAGTTCAAATATTGTGCTTACCAAAATCGCCACTGAGGTAAGACAATGACCACTAGTATCAGGCCAGCCTGGGCTACACGGTAAGTTCCAGGAAAACCTAGCTAGAGTGAGACTTTGGCTATAAACAAACAAACTCCACCTTGTATACAGAATCATGTCAATTAAAAACAAAATCTCAAAACAAACCTTCCTGGGCACCATGATGCAAGCCTTTAACCCAGCAGATAGGTCTGAATTCAAGGACAGGTGGTCTCTTTTGAGAGTTCCAGCCAGGGCTACACAGTGAGACCCTATTTCAAACTCTATTAAGCAGCACTAAGTAGTAAANCTCTAGCAAAGCTTTGGGAATTATGCTGTAGTCCATAATTAACACAAAGAAAACACAAAGAAATGGTACCAAGAGCAGCAGTGACATTTAAAACTTGGTGCAGCAGAACCTTTTTCCATGGGGTGCTCCATGACCCATACCAGGGTCTAGCACCTCTTTTAGTACTAAATCCTGTATATACTATTCTTTGCATATTCACTCTGTAGCACAGCCTGAACAGTGAGCCCAAATGAACCTTTCCTTGGTTCATGACTTTAGGTGTTTCTTAGAATGAAAGGTACCTAACAATAGTCAGTGTGTCCAAGCACTGATGTTTAAAACTTTATGTTCTATCTCCTACCTGAAGTAGGCTCTATGCCAGTGAAGGAGCAAGAAGCAGCAGGCCAAGAGCGAGTGAAAGCTTCCTTCTTCCATGCGCTTTATAGGGGCTGCCACCAGCAGAACGTGTGGCCTAGATTAAAAGTGGATCTTCCTACCTGAAAAGATCTGGATTAAAAGTAGGTCTTCCCACTTCAAATGATTCAGTCAAGAAAAATTCCTCACAANTGGGTTTTAGTTAATTCTAGACATAGTCAAGTTAACAATCAAGAATAGCCATCACATCACACTTTCCAGATGTATCTGTTTTTCTTGCAGATTTCATTTCTTATGACTATATAAAATTCCATTTTGCATATGCAAGGCATTTTCATTATCCATTCTGTTGATGACACCTCTAGGTTGGTCCCATTTCCTTGTTATTGTGCACAGAGCAGCAGTAATATGGATGTGCAAGTATCTGAGGCAGCACAGAATTCTTTGGGTACATGCCTACAAGTGGTACAGCTGGGTCACGTGGTAGATCTTTTTAATTTCTTGAGAAATCTCCACACTCATTTGCACAAACTAGCAGTGTAAATAAATAAGGCTCCTCTTCCCTATATCCTCAACATTTGTGGGTCTTTATTTTCTGGATGAGAGCCGTTCTGACTTGGGTGAGGAGGAGGGATGGGATAAGTTTTAATTTATATAATCCTGGTGACTAAGGATGTTGGTCACATTTGAAAATATTGGCCCTCTTCTGAGAACTGTGGAACCTATCTACTGACTGGCAGTTCTAGTCTTCTGGTGTTTAATGTTTGCAGTTCTTGGGGCTGGGGAGATGGCTCAGTTTGGTAAAGCACTTGCCTCATGAGCATGAGGACCTGAGTTTGATCCCAGAATGTCTAGAACTCTGGGTGTGGTGGTGAGTTTGCAAGGCCAGAGCTGGGAAGGCAGGGATAGCACAACCCCTGGGGTTCTAGTTCAGCCTAATTGGTGAGCCCCATACCAATGAGAGACCTTGTCTCAAAGGAGGACAGCAACCCCGAGGATGAGCAGTTGCCTCCAACAAACAACTAATAATGTTGAAGATATCAACCCCTGTCTACAGTACACTAGGAAACTTTCATTCTGCAGGCTATTCACTTCGCTAACCCTTAATATCACATAGCCCCATTTCTCAATTAAGACTACTGCCAGTGCCANTGGGGTCCTATTCAGAAGGTTCGTATCCTTTACTNTACCACCCTGGACACACCTGATCATGTCTGATCTCACAAACCAAGCAAGTTGGGACTCATCAGTCCTCAGTACTTGGATGGAAGACCATTCTTTTCTATGTCTATATCTGAAGTGTTTTCCTCTAGTAGTAACTTACTCTTGTGATTAAAAAACAAAACAAAACCAAGAATGAATAGGTGGAAAGATGAATTGGCATTTAGTATGGCAGATGCTAATGGCAGAATGGTAGTAGCAGGTACATGAGTATTCATCATAACACTCTCTCAACTTCACTGTCTGGAAATTNCTACAATGTTGGAGAAAATACTCAATAAAAATAATAATCAGGCACCGAGTAGGGGTGGTGCACACCTTTAATACAAGCACTGAGGAGGCTGAAGCAGGTGGATCTTTGTGAGTTAGAGGCCAGCCTGGTCTACAAAGCAAGTTCCAAGAAAGCCAGAGCTACACAGAGAAACCCTTTCTCGAAAAACCAAGAAATTCCATAACCAAAACAGACCACTATGCCTTTAGTGTGGGTTCCAATGGACTTGCAATGGGAAGATAATGTCAGTAGCAACAAAACTAAACTTGATTGCTACTTTATTAGCATGTGTTCACTGNATAAAACAATAGCTTTTACATAATGTATGTAACTTGTCTGGACCACACTGACCCTATTTTTCACTTTACAAATAATTCCCCTTCTTTTTGTCTCTGTCTTAATCTAGAGTATGCATATGAGAGAACATATTTGGTATTAATCTTTCTGAACATGCCTTCTTTCCCTTACTGTGTTGTTCCAGTTCCATCCATTTCTCTAGAAATAACATAATTCTGTTCTTAATGTATAATATTAAATTGAGTATACATCCGTTTTTCTTTATCCATTTACCGATTGGCACCTACAGATTCCTTAACATGGTGGTTGTAAAGGCACGGCAATGAAGTGCAGGACCTTTAGTATATGTTAATTCTGCTTTCTTCAGGTGTACCCCCAAGAGTGGTATAGCAAGTTCATACAGTAGTTCTATTTATTCTTAGTTCTTTGAGAATTTCCACACTGTGGTGGCTATTCTTGGTGTCAACTTGACTACATCTGGTATTAACTAAAATCCGAGCAGCTGGGTACACCTGTGAGGAATTTTTCTAAATTCAATCATTTGAAGTGGGAAGACCCACCTTTAATCTGGGCCACACCTTCTGGTGGCAGCCTATACAAAGGACACGGAAGACATTGCTTTTGCTCATTCCCTGCTTGCCTTTGCTGGCAAGTTCATTCCTTCACTGGCATTCCAGCCTACTTTTTCAGGATTCTGGTATGTATGAAGACTAGCTGAAATATCCAGTTTTGAGGACTGACAACTACTGGATTCTCGGGGGACTTTCTGCTGGTAGACAGCCATTGTTGGACTAGCTGGACCACAGCCCATAAGCCACCTTAACACACACACACTCTCCTCTCTCTCTCTCAGAGTCTCTCTCTTTCTGTTCTATTCCTTGAGAATCCTAATATATGCACCAATTTCCACATACTCTCTATAGTGGTTGAACTAGTTTATATCCCATCCAAGGATATTTAAGAGCTGTTCCCATCCTTGACGGCATTCTCTATTTTCTTTCTTTTTTGGGGGGGCGGGGTTGAGACAGGAGTTTGTAACAGCGCCCTGGAACTTGCTTTGTAGACCAGGCTGGCTTTTGCCTGTCTCTGCTTTCCTGAGTGCTGAGTTTATAAAGTTTAACTCAGAGACCCACCTGCCTTCCGGGTGCTGGGATTAAAAGATGTGCACCAACACAGCAGGCCTAATATTTCCAAATTTTACCTTGTGTCTAACACATAATGTATCTGTCTTTAAACTAATAAAATTAAGGTTACAATATAAACGNGCATGGCACCATTCATATAAAATCCTGATAAACAGTTGCCTGGACNGAGAAAAAAGATCGGAGTCCTTGGGATTGAGAAAGAGAAGGGGAGAGACTGACTAGGGAGCAATGGCGCCTGGAGCATGGCATTCAGGTCATGGTGCTTGCTTCTTGGCTCCAGNGGAGCTACATGTGCCTGCTTTTNTCAACTTCAGCNAGAACTGCCANGTAATCTGNCATACTGCCTTCNTCNCAAGTACTTCTCTGCCCAAGATTNTGACAAAATTGAGCCTGTCAGATTTTGTCAAGCTCTTCCACGACATTTTCAATGTTTTTGANGTGAGAATATAAATGAATAGGAATAAGGGTGGATTTATTCTGGTCTCTGAAACATTCTTTCCATAGCATCCCCTGNCCATTTAGAAGGCACAGAAGCAGTTGGCCAGTGCTTAGAAAGGTAATCTATCTCAAGTTATTTGAAAGCTGAAATGTTCAGANATGCAANTACAATAAGCGTAATATCAACATAGGCCACTGGACTTGACAATCACAAGCCAACACCAGGCTAGGACCTCTGAAGGCTCCAAATTTGCTNCTTTTCTCTACTAACAATATACCATGAACTTAAATAGTAAAACAAGATTCTAANTTCAAGGAGACTTTTAAATCTAAAAAGGAACAAAAATGTCTATTAGATTCCTAAGAGGAGAACCAAGTAAACAGNAGTTTGGAGGACAGAGGCTTTTCCAGCTGGGGATAAATCAAGGAAACCACCAGGAGGTATTATGTGAATGACCTGAAGTGTGAGGTACAGTCTAGGGTGAACTCCTTCAAAAGGGAAAGTCTCAGTCCGTGCCTAGAGAAAGCCAGTCTGCACTACTTTTTTTTCAAATGCAGAGGCAGGTAACAAGTGGAGGCTCGACATGCCCGAGCCAACAGTTACCAGCGGATAACTCCCTTTTGTCAGCAAAAAACATCTGGCATTTTGAAGTGGCCAGATGCATCCATTTTTAAAACACTAAGGTCAGAACACCCAGTCCAAAGACAACTCTATTTTTCTTTCTTTCTTTNTTTTTTGTTTTTCGAGATAGGGTTTCTCTATGTAGCTTTGGCAGCGCCTTTCCTGGAACTCACTCTGTAGACCAGGCTGGCCTCGAACTCAAAGAGATCCACCTGCCTCTGCCTCCCCCAAGTGCTGGGATTAAAGGCGCCACCACCGCCCGGCGACAACAATTTTTAAAAAAGATTGAATCTGCGCTGACGATGACCCATTTACTATTGCAAATATAAGAAATAAGGTGGTGTGCTAGTTAGTTGTCAACTTGACACAAGTAGGGTTTGGGGGATAAGGAAACATCAACTGATAAATGCCTCCATCAGACTGGCCTGTGGGGCATTTTCTTGATGAATGTGGGAGGGCCCAAGCCCCTGNGGATGGTATCACCTCTGGGCAGGAGGTCCTGAGTTTAAGAAAGGCTTTGACTTCCCTTCATGGCCTGTGAGCTGGGAAATG
Source organism: Neotoma lepida (assembly GCA_001675575.1). Lineage (NCBI taxonomy): Eukaryota > Metazoa > Chordata > Mammalia > Rodentia > Cricetidae > Neotoma > Neotoma lepida. The sequence continues at coordinate 1,387,387 of LZPO01089559.1, forward strand.
AAATAATCTCCCCAGTTGCTTTTGGTGTGGTGCTTGTCTATAGAAAAGNGAACTAGAAACATAAGGGAATTAAGAAAACAATTTGTTTAAACAAAGGAAAACTCTTCCTAAAATGTGAAGCTGTTTCGGCTTAGGAGCACTGGATTAATTTTCTCAAACCCATCTGTTAAGATTTCAGCAAATGTTGCCTGGTGGTGTTGGTGGCACTCGCCTTTCATCCAGCAGAGATAGGCGGATCTCAGTGAGTTCAAGGCCAGCCTGGTCTACAGAGCAGTTCTAGGAGAGGCTCCAAAGCTACAGAGAAACTGTCTAGAAAAACCAAAAAAAGAAAAAAACCAGCAAATGTGACTAAAGAAACCACACCCAGAAAGCAGGCTCCACCCAGAGAAAAAGTTCTTTTTCTGCCGGGGAAAAAAAAAAATTCAGTTATTATTATGGGGTAGAATCCTTAGGTCAGGTCAGCAACTTTTTGTTTTTTTTTTAATGTCAGGGAGAAAATCCACTCTACATCACTTTTAAGCTCCAGTCAAAACTGTTTCCAAAAATCCCTTTGTAAGATCTGCAAGGGTTTTTACAAACTGGACTTTCCCGCCTAAACTCTTTGTACTACTGGCCCTTTCTGNGTCCACCAGCACTATCTGCTGCCTATGCTCTCATCTCCGAGGACATTATCCTCCAACGCCCAATTAAGTGTGCCCATGAAAACTGGCTGGCTTCTTGGTGCAAACCGCACTTCCCGGTATCGCACTTAGACCTCTACACAACACTAAGCCCCGGGTATTGATTTTCCCCAGCCAATCTCCACCGAGCAGGCGTGGTTCCTACCTCTCCCCTCTCCCCCTTGCAGCACTTAGGTGATGCCCGCCAAAGACTACTCGGCACCTGGAAGACTTTCTCTTGCCCGAAGGAAAAAAAAAATCTCAGCATGTAAGTTTTTAAACATCTTTTTGAGAAAATTTTCACACGGGATTTGGAAGTGTATTAGAAAAAACAGACACGAGTGGGCTGAGTGGAGCCGAACACCGACAAAAGGTTAAAGGAAAGCAGAATCAGAGAGCATCCACGGGAGAACGCTCACTGGCGACTCGGATAAGAGAAACAGAGATGTGTGTCCCCCAGTCATTAAGAATGCACGAGGTTATCAGTGTTGCAAGACCGAGGTTCCAAACACCGAGCGAAAAGAGGAAGAGCGCTTGGTTAGGCTCCAGCACGGAGGTGTGCCGGCACCGCCGGCCGAGCGGGGCGGGAGGAGAGGAAATGACGAGCAGAAAGGGGTGGTAACGGCGCCGGGCCGGAGCCCCGGGGTGGCGGGCCGGGAGGAGGGGCGCGGCGGGCGCGCTAACGGCNCCGGGGTGGGTCTTGGAGGCCGCGCTGCGCGTCCCCGCCTGGCCTCGCTTCAGGTCTGCCGGCCGGGCCGCCTCGGGGCTCAGGGGACACGGGCCTCACCGGCGCCCGGAACGTGGGGACACAGGGACAGGTCGTAGGGTGAGGCTGGAACGACGCGGGGAGACCGCACGGTCCGTGGCGGGCCGGTTGGCCACCTGCCCTCCCGGTACCCGAGGATCAGGGAAGAGCGGCGCGTCCGCCACGGGCACCCGGAGAGGATCCGGACCCCGAGGAGCCGGGCTCCAGGGCGCCATCCCCACGCTGGCCGGCCCCTGCGGGCCTCCACAGGCTCCGAGCCGGGGCTGCCCGCTACCTAGCTCCGGCAGCCTCGGCTCGACTCCCGGGCTCGACGGCCGCCTGGGCCTCTCCTGAGTGGTCAGCAAGACCCGCCAATCGGGGCGCTGGGGCCGGCTCTGGGCCGCTGGATATTGGCTCCTCATACTCACCGTGCCTCGCTCCCCCGGTTCGCTGCCCGCGCTGATTGGCTCCAGTACCGGACCCCGAAACCCAATCAGAGGCTCCAGCCGCCGCCGCCGCCGCCACTGCCGCTGCCTCGCAAAATGGCGAATCTGAACAAAGGGGAATCGGGCCTCCCTCCAACCGCCTTCGCGCAAGCGCCTTCGAGGCCACGCCCCATAACCCGGGCCGGCCTGGCCCCGCCCCCCGGCCGGAGCTCTGCGCAGGCGTCCCAGGGGCCACGCGCACTCCCTAGGTTTGACCCCGCCTTCCGCCGTGTTTTACGCAGGCGCCTTCTCACACACCGCCCGAGTGACAGACCACGCAGGCGCTAAGCCGCCTCCTTTTTATTTATTTTCTTGTCCACTGCCCATCTCCGAGCGGCCACCGGGACACACCCCCCTCAGCCCAAATGCGCAAGCGCTCCTCTCCTCAAGCCGGGGTCGGCATCTCGGTACGCATGCCCGGGCGGCGGCGGGAGACGACGGCGTTTACCGCCGGAAATTCTGCAGCCTCTACCATAGAGAGCGGACTCGGCTAGCTAGCTAGAGAGGCTCACTTCCGCCCCGGTAAGGCATGGGGGCCGCCATCTCGGAAGCGTGCAGTTGAAGGCCTCGGCGGCATTGGTTCCGCGTCCGGGCTCTTCGGTTGCTCCCCGCCTACCGGGTTTTCATCTCCAACCCTCCCCTGCGTGGAGGCGGGCCTGCTGGCGGCCGATCCCTTTGCAGGTGAAGGATGACTCCCGCACGCACTCTCCTACGGGATCCCAGAGGAGAGACGGGGAAGCTTTTCAGACTTTCCTTCCTGCACCTCTAGAGAGATGGTGATCTTTCCCGGAGAGGCTGTCCTCTCCGCCTGCGCTCAGCACACCTCAGTTCGGTTCACTCTGATTGCAGCTCAGTGGGACTGTGCAGAGTCCGTCCTGTTTTCTTCTGAGCCATATCCTCTGGGAAAATAGCAGCCTATCCTAAATCTCTCCTGCTAGGAGACGGTTTGAAGTAAGGAGGTGTGTCTTGGGACCGCCTTTGCTTCCGCTCCTGGAAAGCTGTTGTGGGCTGCCTCTTAAAGGCTGAGTGAACTCCCATTAAGAGATGAAAGTAGAGGAGGTGGGGAAAACTAAGTGAGTTGTCACGGCGATGCTATGTTCAGACTGCCTGAGCGTTTTTACTTGCTTTTTCTTTTCATTAGCAGAAGNAACTCTTAAATTCTGGAAATAGCGACTCAGTATCATGGCCGGCCGCCTTAATGAAGATCTGGAAGGAAGTCGAGTGCGTGACAGCTATTAAATTTATCGGTGAAGTGAAATTCAAAATAATTGAGGTCAAAAGCATAAACACTTTNTAATTAAACCGATAATTGGATTGTCTCACCCCCGCCCCCGTTTGTTTCTCTCTAGCTGATTTGCTTAGGAAAGGCTAATACAATCCTAGGCAGAGAACATCCATCACTTTCCTTTTACAGATACTTTAATATATGGTGGTTAATTCTGTAAGATGGGAAGGGTTCGCTTTAATTCAGAGTGGCGGTGGAGAAGCAGGGAAGGGGGGGACTCTATTGAAGCTCCGAAAGGAGTAATCTTTTTCTGTTTTTAACAAACTTTTTCTTTCCGATTGCACATTTTAGATCACTTATGTGAAAGGAGATCTTTTCGCGTGTTCCAAAACAGACTCTCTAGCCCATTGTATCAGTGAGGATTGTCGAATGGGTGCTGGAATAGCTGTTCTCTTCAAGAAGAAATTTGGAGGGGTGCAGGAACTATTAAATCAACGTGAGTTTTGAGAGTAATGATCGTAGCCTATGAAATCATCCTGGTTGAAGCATGTTTAGTCTTCCAGTACACTCTATTACATGTGTATTCAAAGAGATTTCTGAGTGCTTTTAACTTTTCAGGTTTTTTTTTTGTATGTTTTAGTTTCCTCCCAAGAATAGCCTCTGGTTTGAATCTTTACCACACCAAATCAGAGTTCTAGTAAAAGTTTCCAATCTCTTCCTCTGTGTGTGTGTATGAGTTCATGGTGTACAGATACATATGTGGAGGCCAGAGGTTGACACTATCTGTCTTTGAGCATGGAGCTTGCCTGTTTAGCTCCATTAGCTGGCCATTAGTNCCCTGGCACCCTCCCCTCTCCGTTTGTCCAGTTTGGGGTGTACAGTGTGTACCCTGACACCCAGGTTTTATGTTTGTGCTAGGGATCAGACTCAGGTTCCCACGTTTGTGCAGTAAACACTTTATTGATGAATTCATCTCCCAAACTCTCAAAAATTTTCTTCTCAAATATTTTACTTCTCTCAAACTTTTGGTTAACCAAAGGGCTTATCAAGTTCCTTATGCCCATTATGCTTGGAGGTCAAGATCCTGTACTACATATTGTTCTATATGTTCTTTCTTTGAAGCAGAGTCTCATTATGTAGCCTAGGCTGGCCTGGCACTTCCTAAGCTGGTCTTNAACTCTATCTAAGCAATTCTCTTGGCTCAGTCTCCTGGATGCTGACATTACAGCCATGAGCCACTACCCCAGGCTTTTTCAACTTACTCTTCAAAGAGTGGCTTGTACTGGAAGTAGTATCAGACACTGTTAATCCCAGTGGTCAGGATATAGAGGGGGTGGATCACTGAGTTTAAGGCCAGCTTGGTCTATGTGCTTAGACCAATGGAGAGTAGTTTGGAAACCACCTCTCCACCATTCTACTAAAGACTTTAAATCAGAACTGTGCATTACAGCACACCTGGAGCTTCTGACCCATCCCTCTTCAGAAGCTACTTCTCCAGACTTCTAAGATAATAACTAAGGACCTTAAGAAGTGTTTTTCATAGCTGGGCAGGCGGATCTCTGTGAGTTTGANGCCAACCTGGTGTACACAGCAAGTTCCAGGACAGCCAGGGCTGTTACACAGAGAAGCCCAGGTGTAGGGGATGTTCTTCATGTTTAATACAACACTGTGAGAGGTCATTGTTGGGGACCATGGGGACTGGTTCAGTCTTGTAAAGTTCTTGCTGAACGAGCATGAGAATGTGAGCTCTATCCCCAGAACCCATGTGTTTTGTTTTGTTTTTTAAAGCCAAGTACAGACATTTGCTCCTCCCCGGGGAGGTGGATCTCGGGCTCACTGGCCAGTCAGTAGCTGATTCAGGGAGCTCCAGTTTCAGGAAGAGACCCTGTCTCAAAAAAAGGAGGAAAAAAAAGAAAAAGGAATTAAAATGTAAGATGGTGGGGGGTAGGGGGATNCTGGAGAGATGGCTCAGTGATTAAAAGTATATATTGGTTTTGGAGAAGACCTGAATTTGATTCTTTACCTCCACACTGGGTATCTCACAATTGCCTGTAACTCTGGTTCCAGAGAATCTGATGTCTCTGGCCTCCACAGGCACCTGTGCTTGTACACACATACACACACACACACACACACAGAGACCTTGTTAAATAAACATGTTGGACAGATTTTGAATAGTGCCACATTCTAAGACAACTTCAGGACGGTTAACATTAATGGTTTGAAGTGGACAGGTGACAGTGCATTTGAAGTTGGGATAGGTACACTCAGGTCTATAAGAATTTTTTTTTATTGTAAGTGTAGAGATGGATGTTTCGGTTTTCTTTTTCCTTTTTACAATAAGTAACTGTTTTCTTAGAAAAGAAGTCTGGAGAAGTGGCTGTTCTGAAGAGAGATGGACGATATATATATTACTTGGTAAGATGGGGCCAAATCTTCATACCGTGTGGATTGGCAAATAGACTTCCCTGCGTTGATCACGATGCTCCATCCTAGACAGCAAAGGATGCCAAACAGCTTCCAGTTTGACACCAGCTCAGCTCCAGGGAAGCTGGCTGCTCGGAGCACTGAGTTAGGCATGTCAGGCTGCGCCACAGCTCCGTGGTGAGACTACTGTGCTGTCCACCATAGGCTTGTGGTCTGAGAGCAGTGGACCTTAGGGAGACCCACTGCCCCTTCTTAGTCACAGTGGAAGGAAACCTTGTCTTAAGAGATTTCCCTGAGGGACTCTAATAATCTCTGTCAAATGCAGAGCCGCAGAGTGCCCTGCTCTCCTGCCTGCTGTGGGAATGTGGGACTCTTTACCTTCCACACCATCTTTGGCCCAGAAGAGGTGTGGCTTCTTCACAGCCAGTAGGGGGTGATTTAGCCAAGCCACTGCAAACCTTTTTCTAGCCAGCAAACAGTATGGAGATATGCTGAGCTGTGGGTGCTGTCCTAAAAGCCGAGAATGAGTTTCTGTTAAAAGAATTACCTCTTGCTGCTTCACTTGTCGAGAAACAGAAGCAGGGGAGCATGATTTGTAAATGAACAGATTTTGAAGGGAGCTGCTTGGGCAGTNTGGGCACCACTTATCTGGTACACATTTCACCACCTTGCTTAAGCATGGCAATAGGCACAGCTTTCCTGNGCTGTGCAGTTTTCCTTGTTACACGGTGGAGTCTGTTCCTCAGTTATTAGTGGCTTTTCCTGTGGCTTCGGGACATTGTCGTCCCTGCTGCCAACGAATTCAGTGAATTAATCTATTAAAAAAAAAACGTGCTAATTCTTTCCATTTCAGGATGTAGAGGAATCTGGTGGCTTCCTCATTGACTACTTTTCTGGGAGGGGGAGCTAATGAGAATTTGAATTCTTCCTTTGTGTTCAGATTACGAAGAAGCGGGCTTCACACAAGCCAACTTATGAGAACCTGCAGAAGAGTTTAGAGGCCATGAAGTCCCATTGTTTGAAGAATGGAGTCACTGATCTCTCCATGCCCAGGCAAGGAAATCCAGGGTCCTAGCGAAGATTGAATTGATTGGTGAGGTTTAATCTCTAACTTCCAGGCCAAGCTGAGAGTATAGATGTAAAGGTAGACGTATCCCTGCTCCTCAGAGCTCCCTACCAACGGGCTGTTAGGCTGTAGCATAGGTGTTTCCTAGTTTGAGTTGAATGANTCCGGGTACATAATGGGAGGCACACACCTGCCTCAGCTCCTCTGGGGAGCGCTCTTGGCGTTCAGACACATCTGTCGAATTCTTGAGTGGTGTTTGAAGCAGTGGAGTCCCAGAANGGAGACTGAGCAGCCGCAGCTCCTCGAAGACTACTGCTGATCTCCTCCAATTGAGCCTGCCAGGGTAGTTGTCAGTGATCTCTGCCTTCTATGCTGCATGCCTGCTTGTCATTCCAATGAGTAGCAGTCAGGACTTGTCCCTGCTGTCCTTCTGAGGACTTAANTGACAATGGGTGTTCAGTGACCCTTTGCTTCCTCAGGAAGGAACTGGTCTCTCAGGCAGATAGCTTTAGTTCCTGTCTCCTCATGCCTTATATACCTTTCTCTGCCCAGCCATCATTTCCTTCCTAGTGCTGGGATTAATGGTGTGTCTGCTTCCCAAATACTGGGATTAAAGGTGTGGGATCTCAAGTGCTGGGATTAAAGGTGTGTGCCACCACTGTCTGGCATCTATGTTTAATCTAGTGGCTTGTTCTGTTCTCTGATCTTCAGAGAAATTTTATTAGGGTACACAATGTATCATCACATATATACCCCTTCTCTTTTTATTACCCTAATAGTTTTCAGTCAGTGCTGACCAAGCTTAAGTGACTTTGGGTGTGACCACAACATCAATTATTTTTTTCTCTTTTTTTTTATTGTGCATTGATATTTTACCTGTGTGTCTGTGTGAGGGTGTTGTGACCCTGGAGCTGGATTTACAGACGGTTGTGAGCTGCCGTGTGGATGCTCTTAACTGCTGAGCCATCTCTCCAGCCCTCCAGCCCTTCTTTAGCATACTCATAGCTTATGTATCAGAAACTTTTTTTAAAAACCGCTATTCTTGAGGAAATTGATTGTCTTGCTGTCATGTGAAATTGGCATTTTAAGTGTCCCCTTTGTCCCTAGGGCTGTTGAGGATCAGCACAGTGTCATATTAAAAGAAAAGTGTCAGGTGGTAGAGCTTTATGGGTTGACCAGCAGGCTGCAAAGATCTCACTTCGGCCACAGCCAGCATTTCTGGACATTTCATTTTTTGCTTCCTTTTGCAAAGGTCCTCCTCTCCCTTGCCTCCTCCTTAACATTCCGTNATTGTAAGTGTGTTTTAAACATATGTATATTTTCCCATCCACTGAAGTAAGTTTTTGTCGAAAGAGGGTAACTGGGCTNGTGGCCTCGTGTCAAAGAATGAAATCATTAGAAAGTAATAAGAAATAATTGGCAAGTGAAGAGATAGGACGGCCACCTAAGAACTTTCTTGAGTGGCTTCCCAACGAGACTCAACTGTCGATTCTTCATTGTGGCTGCCTGTAGGTGTGAGCCCAGAGGACTGTGCTTTGCACAGAGCCCGAAGGAAGAGGGAAGGAGGAACAGTCTCCTAAGTACTTCTAGGTTTTGTTTTTCCACACTTGATAATAACCAAAAGACCAGGAAACAATGAGATCTTTTCTTTTTTCAGGATTGGATGTGGTCTGGATCGTCTGCAGTGGGAAAATGTGTCTGCAATTATTGAAGAGGTGTTTGAGGCAACAGACATTAAAATTACCGTGTACACACTCTGAACAGATGAAGATTTGGATGACTCATGGTCTTTGTGTCGTCTCTACTTGGCTGTAGGACTAAGCAACTGTAGGACCTCAAAATGGGCAGAGGACAATGTGTGAGGGAGGGAATCTGTCACAGGCCAGATGTGGGTTTCTATATTCCAAGAAGACTGGAGGGTGCTGGGGCCCAAGCAGTGTGGCAGGAGGGTGAGGCCTGTCACCAGGCCAGGAAACCAGCTAAGTAAGCCCACCGGCTGGTTTTGCTCGTCCACTACTGGATTTGTTTGGCTGGCCATTAGGTGGCAGCATTGATTCTAATTCTCGTGCTTTTAAAGAGAAATTNTGGGAGAGGTAAACTTGAGATTCTTTGGCATCTTTTGTGTTTGTGCACTTAGTGCTAGTCTGATGACATCAAAATCATCATAGGAAAGGATTATGGTTGTTTTGTTGTAGTTACACATGTAGATCTTCACTGTCACCAAGGAGTTTGTGGGGACAAGAGTGGAACAATAAACCTTTCTGTTGGGTTCACTGAGGTTTGTGCACATGCANGTCTGTGTTCTGGATCTTGGGGACAGGCTAAACCTGTGGCTTAATTTTGAAGAGCCAGGGTTCACTGGGAAGAACAACAAGGTAAGAGGTAAGTGTGGGCAGGATTGTGTCCACCTGGTTAGAAGGCGGGGCTGGGATGTTTGTGGGGGCTGTTTGCTGCCTACTGCATAGCTGACGTGATTGGCCATGGATTTAGGAGGCTGGTGAAGTAACTAAAGACTCAGTGGTGAGGAGGGTTCCAGGCTCGTGTTTCTACCTCCCTAGAAGATGGTAATGTGCAGCTAACTGGGTCTCAAGAGCACTACCGTCATTATTGGTTCTTCTTTCTTCAGAAACTCAGGACAAATCTGTCTGTGGAGGGAGGATCAAGCCTGCGCATTATCAGAGCTACTGGGGAAACTAGGAACCCTCCTACTGTCGTACTGAAAGGCTGCACAGCTAGACATCTGTAGTGAATGAATGCTGGTTGCTCAGGAATGGGTGGTTTTTCCAGTGTGAAAAAACAAAGTTTTATAAAAGGCTTGTGGGAGCACCGGGAAAGCTGGCGACCCATCTTGGTACTTTCTCCTGATAGGAGGCAGCAGCTCAGAAGGTGTTTCATTTTTCTATCTGGGGACAGACAAGTTAGACAAGTTCTCCATGTTGCTGTGGGAGGAGTTCATTACAAACTTAGACAAAGCTTTTATTGGAAACTTCCTGTGTCTTTAAAACTGTAGGGAGAAGCGTCTTAATTTCCTGAAGTAGATGAGAGCAGGGTGGTGGGCAGATGATCTTATTTCACTGTGGTAAATCTCTCCTTCCCTTCTCTACAGACNCAATCTGTAGCCTTTCATCTTAGACTGTCCCTCTACCAAACTACACCTCCAGCCCCTACGGAAACATCTTAATGCTTGGTCAAATCGTTACCTCTCTAGGCTTCCTTTGCTTTTAGGGGGATTATAGTTAATAGTTAATTTTTGTCAGGGAGCCTGATTGACTGTCACTGACATCCTGGGCCTTGGTGGGGGTGTTATCAAGTGCCTCGGGGTCAAATTCCAGTGATTGATCACACATGAAGCCTGAGGAAGGGAGACATGGCCTCACAACAGAATAGGCACAGCCTTCTTGAAAACCCAGATAGAGTCTGACTGACACTCAGGCATGTAAGTGTGACTTCACGTCTGCAGAGCACTCCACAAACCTTTTGGGAAATGACTCTTGCCACCATCCGGTCANGATTTCCAAGTGCTGCTTTGTGGAATCTCACAGTGTCTGAACATTGACTTGGTTCTTTGGACCCTCTCTAGNGAGAAGGAAATTGCTTCTTGCTTGGCCGTTGAGGTGTGGCTATCTCATAAAATTCCATGAGCCTTGTGACCCCCACCATATTATCTTCAAAGGAAAGGAAATGCTACCGTTTACAAATAATCCCAGGAGNAAGTTCTCTTTATTTTTCAGTACTGCTGAGGATGGAATGAGGGCCTTGCATATGCTAGGCAAGTACTCTCCTCCTTCAGGAAGAAGTGCATGTGTGTGTCATAGGACCAATCAAGGCTGTCGCTCACCTTCCACCTTGTTTGAATCAGTCTCTGGTTGCCACTGGGTATACCAGGCNGGCTGGCATACCTCCAGGGATTCTCCTCCATCTTTTATCATGTGCTAAGCTTACAGACTCATGCTGCTGCAGCCTGCTTTATGTGGGTTCTGGGGATTTGAACCCTCGTTCTCATGCTTGCAGCAAGAGCTTTACACTGAGCCATTNCCATTTTCCCAGCCCTCTGGAGAAAATAATTGAAGGTTAGGGCCATAGTAAGAAGTCAGCCTTGGAGAGTTAGTTTCCTCATTGTCAGGACCTGACTTTACCTTCCTTCACGGCTTGGTTCTCAGCCTACAGTGTCCCTGTGCCCAGTGTCCACTCACTGTCCATCAGGACATTCCATTGCCAGCCTTAAAAGAACAGGCCACAAAAACCACACTGTTTCTTTTATTAATGATGCTATTTTGCCTTTTAAAAAAACCAACAACAACCCAGCCCAACTCAAAACACTTTTCTTGATGTATTTCACTCTGTGCCTTCAATCTGAGGATCTTTGTTTGTCTCAGGCAGCACCCCTGGGGAGGCAGGAAGAGCCTCCACCCCCAGATGCCCACACACAGCTGCTTTTCTTGCCTTCAGTTTCCTTCTCCCCCAATAGCCACATTACAAAAGGCATACTGAATGACAGCCCTAGGTGTGCTTTGAGTTCTCTGAGGGAGGCCTTTGTCCAGTACAATTGGTTGGTGTCAGATGTCCAACTCCAAGTATAATTGGGAAGACAGGCATGCCCTGGATGCCATCCGTGTCACTGCTTCTCTGGGTGGCAGCAGGCAGACCTTCATGGAAAACAAAGCATGTTACTGAGAACCTTCCTGACTTCGAACAGCCAGCCCTCTAAGATAACTAAGGCTTCTTTGTACCTTTCCTAAAGAGACCCTGGCAGTTTCCTCCAGGGCCTCCTTCCTGTGTGTTGGAAGTCGCCAGCTCCATGGGAGGGGGGAAAGCTCTGGAGCCCCTCAAGAGCACACCTACAAGGTATTTAAGGTCCACAGAGACCTTCCATACGGTTTCTCCTCTTGCCCCGAGACCACCTCGGATGCTTTGCTCATTAAATCTGGACTTTTAACTTGGCTTGAATTGGCTTTTTGCATCAGAGTTACCCACTACCGGGGATGATACTTCTCACTGGTTCCTGGCTGAGCTGGGGCTGGGATGTTTCCTTCGTTGCTCTGGTGTGGTTACAACAGTCCCTGGGGGAGAACTGCTTGGAGTTTGTTCTCTTAAGCTAAATATACGATACAAAGAATCTGCTTTGCTTGAGATGGGGTTCCACTGTGTACCTCTGGCCTAGAATGTACTACACAGACCAGGCTAGTCTCTAANTCAGAAAGCTGTTCACCTCTGCCTCCTGTGTGCTGGTCTGCTAGCCTCNAAGCAGAAGATGAAACGAGATAGATTTATTTATTGAATGCTTTTTAGTGAACCTTAAGAAGGGCTGTTCTTTAGGGTCATTTAGACTCTGTCAAAGCTTTTTTGTTACATTCGACCTTCCCCTCAGGAACTTGGAAGACTCACAGGTATGCACAGGGAAGTGTGCTCATGGGTTCAAGAATAATGGTCATACCTGTATACACAAGAAGGTGTAATATTCTTTTTTAAATTACATTTATTTATGTGTATGGGTGCATGCATGTTTGGAGGTTGAAGAATAACTTTTGGGAGTCAGTTCTGTCCACTATGTGGGTCCCACAGATCGAACGCAGGTCTTCAGGATTGGTGGCAAGCACCTTTACGCAATACATCTCGCTGGCCCAGAGTATTTTAAAATAAGCTGACTTAGCCATGCACTTTCCCCTCATGCTGGATTATTTACTGAGCACCAGTTGAAATGCTCAGTGATCCCAGATTAAAACTTTTCAATCATCTGTGAAATTCATAATTTTAATGAAAACAAAAATCCCTGGAGACTTGCTAGTTTGGTCNATAGTAGAAGTGGCCTGTAAAAGTCTCCCAGGGGCTGGCAATATAGCTCAGTCAGTTTAGACTCCTGCCACCAGGGCTGACACTGAATTCCCATCCCCGGAACCCACATGGTAGAAGCAGAGCCCCAACTCTGGCAAGTTGTCCTCTGCCCTCCACATGTATGTCATGACATGTGCCCCCTCCCACACACAAATAAGTAAAAATTAAATACAATTTTATAAAATGGTATTTTTGTGGGGGATCTTTTTGTTGTTGCTACTGTTTTGGGGATAGAGTAATTAGTAGCCCAAGCTGGCCTATGAACTCTGCATTCTCCTCAGTCCACTTGGTTCTGGGAACACAAGCATAGAATAATAAAACTTAGATTATTTTTATTATTGTTATCGTTATTGTCAGGGGCTCTGGGAATTGAATCTAGTGTGTATGCATGCTAGGTAAGCATTTCACAACCAAACATACCCCAGCATAAATCTTTGGACTTTGTAAGCATTTTACCACTGAACTACATTGCCAGCCCAAACTCTTGGGGTTTTTGCTTGTTTTTGACTCTTGTTTTGAGACAAGGTCTCCTTAGGTAGCTTAGGTTAACCTGAGAATGGTTATAACCCAAGATAGCCTCTAACTCATGATCCTCCTGCCTCTGCCTTTGGAGTGCTGGGATTATAGGCATATACCACCATATTCCTCTCTCCCATAAAGACCACAAAAGAAAGCACCTCAGGGTTAAAGTTAAGCCAGTGGTCACCATTCTGTTGAGTCTTATGCTGGCTATACGGTTACAGTAGTGGTACCCACACCTACAAAAATCTTTAAGGAATTGTAAAAGCAAGTTCTGCATTTTCAGGCATCACCCTTTACATCTGTCTTTACTGCTGTCATGACCCAGTGTCCTGTGTTATTTTATGGTGTGAACCTACCTCATGACTGCCCACAAAGTCTCTGTCCTTTTGCTAAAAAGAATAGACTGAAAATGTGTCGGCTTGGACAGGAAGATGCAGCCTGAGGATGTTGGGCACCCCACGTGCATGCCTAATAGCAAACACCTGCCAACGAGCAGCTCCGGAACATCGAGATTTCCAGAACGTGGCTGTGAAGCAGCATCTTCTCTTCAGGGTATTAGGAGCGAGAAACATCAAACATAAATTGAATGACCTTCATGGACACATGCTGCGTCCATGTTTCATGAATACAGCAGTCGTGCCCGAATTAAACTTGGGTAGGAGTGCAGTGGAGCCTTCANCATCGCTGGACTTTGGTCAGCAACTCTGGCCTTGGAACGGGGTTCAGTCACAGCAGTGACTAGAGCAAACTAGATCAGACCAAATTCAAAAGATAGTGAAGGATCTTTTACCCTCTTTCCTGAGGATAATTGGCCTGTTTCTGTGAGAGTCTAATTTACCCTCAGCAAGAGGCCAAATTGGCCTTAATTGTGTCCTAATTATTTGCCTAAACAGCTCATCTTTATTTCCAGTTCTCCTATCACCTCTTGACATCTGTAGGAGGCTACTTCTGAGCTGCTGTTTCAGTTACAAACATCTTAACCCTTTAGACATTCTGGTATAAACTAGCTCACCATCACCTGAGAGCACTTGCCTCTCCATGAGTTCCCTGAGCGATCTCAGTAAGAAGAATGCCCTGGCCTTAGGCATCCACCCAGAAACCACTGAGCAACCCAAAGAACAGCCCTTTGAAAGCAGGAGAGCAGATCTGGCTTAAATTAAAAGATGAATACAGGCCTGGAGAGATGGCTCAGAGCTTAAGAGCTCTGGGTGCTCTTCCAGAGGACCTGAGTTTGATTCCCAGCACCACGTGGTGCCTCACAACTGCTTGTAACTCCAGTTCCATGAGATCTAATACCCTCTTCTGGCCGGCCTCCTTGGGTACCAAGTATGCACATGGTACACAAACACACACGCAAGCAAAATACCCATACCCATAAAATTTTTTTNTCAGTTAATGGTACCTATATGGTGGCTCACAAACATCTGTAACTCCAGTTTCTGGGGAGCTACCATTCTATTCTGGCCTCCTTGGGTACCAAGTATGCACATGGTACACAAACACACACGCAAGCAAAATACCCATACCCATAAAATTTTTTTAAAAGAAACAATAAAACATAAAAAAAAAAGATGGCAAAAGAAAAAAGCAAGAAATTGCCCCCAAGAATGAAAACTGCATTACAGAAAAACAGAGGTTGTGAATTTGGGAATAGGGATCTAGAAAGTTTCCACAGTAAGGGTCTTGGAGTCCCAGGAACTGGAGTTATGGGTGGTTGTAAGCCACCACGTGGATGCTGAGAGTCAAACCTGGGCCATCTGGGAGAGTAACCAGTGCTTGTAACCGCTGAGCCATCTCTCCAGCCCGCCCTTATTTTTTAATGTATATTTGTGTATGTCTGTGTGAGTATGAGCAAGCACATTCTAGTGTCCAGAGTCCAGAAGAAGGTGTTAGGTCCCCTGGAGCTGGAGTCACAGGCAGTTGTGAGCCACCCAATGTGGGTGCTGGGAACCAACTTCACAAGCGCACCAGTGCTCTTAACGGCTGAGCCATCTCCAACCCCAAGACGTGGATTTAGGTAGGGGGATTCAGAGGAAAGGGGGGATGAAAAAATGTTCTAGAATGTTTCTACAACCAATTAATACAGAGGAGTGCACCCCCTTCGGACTGTGTTTCTTCCTACCTGACCTCAAGTCTTCTACCCAAGTAAACACAGAGATGGCACCAGGGCACCNGGAAAACTCACAGAAGGCTGAGCTCTGCTGCCTACTTCAGGATATCTGCCAGCTTCTCCTCATAATATAGGAAGTTCTCCTGAATGTCCTCCCAGGGCTCAAAGGCCTTGGATTCACCCTCTTCTTGCTCCACAAAATTCTGCCAGATGTACTCGAAGTCCTGGGGTTTCATAATGCGCAATTTGCAGCCGGCCTCCTTCAGCTTTTTCAGAGCGGCCTGGACCTCTGGCTCCTCCCACATGAAGAGACGGCCCACCAGGATGAGCAGGCGCAGGTTCTTGGCCTTGCTGAGGGTTTTGAGAATTCGGTCAGCGCAGGCTGCACAGGGGCTGGAGGACACATACCAGGTGACATTGTACTTCAGGGCCGGGTCGAAGGCCGGCAGGATGGTGTTAAAGAAAGCCTCCTCGGCGTGGGCCCCTGCATGCTCATCTTCCAGGTAGCCCCGAGACGCCTGCACTTGGCCTCCCTTGCTCTGTGCTTCAACCACATAGCAGAGGAAGGTCTTGTTCCGCCCGGAACTGTATTCCACATTCCGNAACTGAAATTTAAAGAAGTTGACAGGCAGCCGCTCCCTATAAGTCAAGGAGACAAGGCAGGGAAGAAGGAAATGATGAGTCTTTATTTCTGGGACTTAGATCAGGCAGCTCTCCAAGACCCATTCATTCTTACTGAAAATGGGCCTTGCCTATGCTAATACTGATTATATATATATATGGAGAACAGAGGTCAGGAGTGCTTACTACTCTTCTAGGGGACTTGAGTTTGATTTGGTTCCCAGTATCCATGTTCAGTGACTCACAACCACCTGTAACTCTAGTTCCAAGAGCTCTAACACCCTCTTCTGGCTTCCAAAGTCACCTACACACATTCAGTGACATATACACATCAGTATAAAAATACTCGCCCCTTAGAAACAACAAAGATCTTTTTATCTAATCCTGGCTGTCCTGGAACTATACAGACCAGTCTGGCCTTGAACTCACAGAGATATACTAGCCTCTGCCTCCCAAGTGCTGGGATTAAAGGGATGAGACACCACTGCCTGGCCTGAGAATAGCAATTTAATGAGGTAGTAGGTTGTGGAATTTCTCATGAGGAAGCAAGACAAAAATTTTATGGAGTATTCCCTGATTTCATTTCTCCTTGTAGCTCGCATAGACTGCATTTTGGTCAGAGTGGCCTAGATCTCTTAATATGGTGTTCTCCTATTGGCTGTTTCTCAATTGAAAGGGNTGTCACATGATCAAGGACTAAGAATTGTCTGTGAGACAAGTCTACCCAAGGGTACCACAGGGTAGGTAAGCTTGGGTGTAGTATTGGATCATTTGGTCCTTGGCCTCCACATGGCTGTCATCTAATAGCTAGAATCTAGTTAGACAGGAAAGANGTAAATAAATGGTCAAGAACACTAGAACATTGCAAACGTGGACAGGAGAGGACATGGAGTGTGATGGTTAGTTTGTCACTTTGACTAGATTTTGAACCACTCAGGAGACACATCTCTGGGAATGTCTGTGAGGGTGTTTCCAGGGAGATTCATCCTGGAAGGGAAGAGCTAACCTGAGTTTTAGGTACCAAACCGTGGGCTCAGGCCTCAGATTGAACAGAAAAGGAAAACAGAGAAAGTAAGCAGGCCAGCATTCAGTGCCTCCAGCTCCCTGACTGGATGCCACGTGACCAGCTGCCTCACGCATGCCTCCTCTGCTTAGGAGGCTATGTCCTCACTCGGTGGACCCAAAGAAACTGCTCTTCACTTGCTTCTTGTCAGGCATTTAGTTACAACAATGAGGACGGTCTTTGGACGATATATGGAGGGTCTTGAAAGTTAAATCTTGATTCAGGAGGCAGTACAAATGTTTTCTAGTTCTCGAAGAAAAGCAAGACATCCAGGGAAGACCTGGTGATACCAGGCTGATGCAGTACAGCTGGGCACAGCCTGCAATTTAAAGAGCCCTCTAGATGTCTACGGCAGTGGACTTGGTGCGTAGAAGATTTAAAGTGACAGTTATATCAGGCAGTAAATGGANTAAGAGTAGCTGGGCATTTTAAAGAATAGCATGGTACTGATAANGAGAGAGGGCGTCAGAGTTGACAGTGGTGTTCCTTTAAAATTACGCATGTATAAACATTTATTTATATATGTGGAGGAGGCACCTGTGCTACATCATGTGTGTGGAGGTCAGAGGACAACTTGTGAGTGAAATTTCTCTCCCCCACCCCGCGGGTCCAGAGGATCGAGGTTAGGTCATCAGGATTGACAGCAAGCGCCTTTACCTGCTAAGCCATCTTGTGGGTCTCAAAGATTGTTTTTACTTTTCTTGTTTGTGAGTGTTTTCCTAAAATGTAGACCCATATAGGTTGGGAGGCCAATAAAAATGAGAGTTTTCAAGGTCAGGAGTGGAAAGTGCCAGCCAGAGAGGCCACAGTCACAGGGGCTGGGGTGTGGCTCTGTGAGAGNGCTTGCCTAGCATGCGAGCCCCCCAGCGCCACAGAATAAATGTGTGATCTCTGCACCTGCTGCAGGACATGCCCCGTGGCACCACTAACTCACCCGGGGCCTGTCTCTCTTCCTTATCTTTCCCCAGAAAGGTCAGCAGACTTCAGGGCTGCAGGGGAGTCCCTAGTGTCCCAGACCTTGGCTGATTAAGGCGAAGCAGCCAATTGGAAGAGCCAGGAAGCCCCAGTGATTTACCTCCTCCTGGCCTCACCACAAAATGTCTCCACCCATGTTCCCGTGTCTCCTGCTGTCAAGTCAAGTTTCCAATATGGAGATGGATCTGTCTGAGGACCCAGCCCCAGGATTCCTTCAGGGCTATATTTAGCTCTCCAAGCACCTCCATCCCTAGCTGGAAGTGTTTATTATTTAGCTAACATTTCAGCAGGAGCAGTCACCTGCTGTTTTTCCTTTCCTCTTCCAAACCCTGATGGAATACTCCTGATTGCATAGTTTCACTCACCCACCAAACCACTCTCCGCCTCTACCTGTTCCTCAGGGGTCCCCTTACTTCCTGAAAGGGATTCCTGTTCCTGAGAACACAGAACAGTTTCTGGTATTTAAGGACTCTTGTTAGACTCCTCACCTCCCTAATAGGAGNCCAAGCCAGAGTCCAGAGTTGCCTTCTATGCTGGATTCTGGGGGAGGTGGTGTTGGAAGCATTTAGTATTTNTGGCTACTTTGTAGGCTTGGAGCTTTTAGCAGCAGCTACCCCATGTGGTCCTTCAGGGTTTGTTTGTCTCCCCCCTCGCCNTTGCGCTCCCCTCATGCCACACACACACTCCATGCCCAAAGTGTTGTTCTAACATTGTTAGGTGTAGCCTCTCTAAAAGCAAGAATTTGGCCCAGTCAACAGTAGCAAGCTGGCTGAATGGATGAGGACTGACTGCTCCTCGAAGGCCCTCCCTCATAAACTCTGACATTTGCCCCCTCCTCTTCTTCCCCAAGCATGAAGAGAGAACCCAGAAACCCTAAGCCCATGGGAGAGGAAAGAAGGTCACCTCTCTATAAATATCCTTTCTGACCCAGCCCTGTCAGCAGTCCCAGAGCCCACCCCGCCCCTCTCCTGGCAAGGCCTCTGGGCTAGCTGCTTAAGGGAAGACCTGTCGCCTATACTCCTCTTGGCTTAGCTAGAGCCTGGACTTGCCTGGTTCCCCTGGCTCCTCAGTGGGCCTCTTGGTCAGAAGGAGCAGAAAGGTCAAATAAGGTTCTTTGGGTATCCTATGAACTACCTCAACCAGGAAAGAGCTGGCAGAGGCCTGAAATTATTCCAGAGAGCTGGATAACATGGCTACCTCAGGCAACTGTGGAAACACAGGATAAGCCATAGGGGAAAGACGGAAGCAGGGACGTCTAATTTCTCAGTTGTAAACCTTTTTTTTCCCTAATCACACAATATGGCTAAGTATTTCTCTCAACCTCGGTAGATTTCACTGTTAAAGGAGTGGACATTCTGTCTTTCTGTGTGTGCATGTGTGCATGTGTGCATGAGTGTTGGGAGGGCAGGCTGGAGAGTGATGATGGTGGTAGGTCTTGTTTCTCTGCATTTAGTCACTCATTCAGGTGTAGACCCAGGAGTGTGATTCCAGCTCCCTCTTTTAGGCACCACTCACACTGGGCATTGCAAGAAGCAAACAGAGAAACACTGAATCCTCAGAGCTCTTCACACACACACACACACACACACACACACACACACACACACACACACACACGTGTGCTGAATGAGGGGAACTGCTGTGGGTATATGTAGTGTGTATTTTTTTCTAAGATCTATGCTTTGAACATTTGTGTTTCCNAAGCGCAGATACATAATGAAAGGGGGCGGCACTGGAGTCCCTAGAAGCTGTCAGAGATAGTTGCTGCAGTGGAAAGTGCACTCAGGACAGATGGCATGTTGACATGTCTCAGTTTTCCCTCACTAGACCTGTCTGTGACCCCCCCTCGTTAGAGGTAGAGTTGCTGCTTTCACAGCCGCCTTCCTCAGACCTGCTTTCAATGCTGATGTCAAGAGTGAGGGTCAGGGATGAGGAGCGCCCCCACCTGCGTTGAGCGACTAAGCGCCAGCAGCTGGGTCATCATCATCACAGACTACTCTCTTGTTCTGTCGCTCTTGCTCTCTCTCTCTCTGTGTTTCTGCCTCTCATGTACCCACTCTGAGATGGCATTTTGCTCCCCCACCCCAATAAATCTCTTGCATGAGATCTGTTGTGTGGTGTGATCTTTGCGGCATACCTTGGCCTGGAGACCCACCAAGGCACTCCTGCCTCATAAATCCTAATAGTGGGCCCAGTCAGGAAGAGGAGTACAGAGCAAAACAGAAGGTTCTAGAACTAAGGAGAAAATGNTAGATTTGCAGGACTGATGAAGTTCTACCTAAGGCAAGCAGGAAGCCTTCTTCATGGGACACACTCTTTCCACACAGCTTTGACCTCCCTGAAGGCCAGGGTGGCAACTGGTGGGCCATTTTCTGTTTCTAGTAGCCCACTCCTCAGCATGCTCCAGAGGCCAGGGTGGGGATTTGTGGCATAAAAATAGTGTTGAGGGGGCTGGGCATGGCTGCGCATGCCTTTAACCCCAGCACTGGTGAGACAGAGATGGGCAGATCTCTGTGAATTTGAAACCAGCCTGGTCAATAGTTCAGGACAGCCAGAGCTGCATAGTGAGACCCTGTCTGAAAAAACCTAAAGTTCANTGGCTCAAGTGCTTGCTGTGCAAGAGCCAAGACCTGACTTTGAATCTCCAGAACCCAAGCAAAGATCCAAATGTGNGCGTTCAAGTGTGGCGGGGAGGCAGGGATGGAAGACTCCCTGGCAGCCCTGGGCCAGCTAGCCAGGCAGACACAGCGCAAAACAAACAAGGTGAAGGTGGGGATCATCCCTCAAGGGAGTTCTCCTCTGACCTCCACATATCCAGCGTGGTATGCATGCTCCCACACTCCCACGAATGTGTGCACACAAACATGTGCTTGCACACACACACACACACACACACACACACACGAATGATGTTGAAGGCTCCCTCCACAGACATACATGTGAGCAAAACATTCATATATACACATAGAGTAAAAAAAGGAAACCTAGAAGAATGAGAAGACGTGGTTAAGAGAAAACTCAGTGTGCCTTTTATCTTCAGCCCTAGGTACCCTGTGACACAGGCCATGCTTTCTCCAGAAGCATACACGATCCCACACATAGAAGGGTGGTACTAGGTACGTCCAGGATCACCGTGGCAGAGATGGAAAGATGCGGATCATGTTGTCCTAGAGCTCTCCTGTGCTTGCTGCAAGAGTATGCCTGGAAAATTCTGCATGCTGAGAACTGCATGTCTCTTTATAGTCTCTGCACTGGAAGCCTTCCCTCTAGCTCACTTCCTGTTACAGTGGCTGGCAGAGAGCCTAACACACGGAAGTGCTCATTCATTAGTCCATTCACTTATCTACAAATATTTATTGAGTACCAATTGGGAGCTAGAGATAAAGTAGTGAGAGAGAGTCCGTGCTTTCATGCAGGACAGCCATTCCAATGGAAACAAGGACTAAGTGCACAATTCATAGGTGGCAAATAAAAGTCCTCGTTANGGTTTGCTTGAGGTAGTGCCAAGCTTTGGAGTCATAAGATCCTGAGGTTCATGCACTATGACTTTGANTAACCTTGAGCAAAGTCCCTGTCCCTCTGAGGTTTATTTTTCTATATGCAAATGACTGAGTAATCCAACCTCCCAGATTTTGAACAATAGTAGACACTTAATAAGCTATAGCTAGTATTGATGGATGATGCCTTCTCCAAGCCTCAAGTTATCCCTGTCAAAGAGCCACCCTAAGCTTTGCCAAACCACAGAAAGAGAAACTTCTGGAACTGAAACAAATATAACTAGCTCTCTGAGAGAAAGAGGAAAAAAAAATCCCCAAGTTGTAATGTGTGCTGATTTTTCTATTTACATCATCATCAGTGTGTGTGTGTGTGTGTGTGTGTGTGTGTGTGTGTGTGTGTGTGT
>LZPO01089559.1:1501037-1549162 GCA_001675575.1 Neotoma lepida
TCTCAGGAACATGATGCTAAGAATCACAAGCTCTATAACCTTTGAAGCCTCAGTTTCTCTTCTGTGAAATGGGTAGAACATTGGTGTTTCTGAGAGGGCTGTATGAACGACCCCATGTGCAGTGACTGCTTCACGCTAAGGGTGTGTAAATGGCAGCTCTCTGATGTTCCCTTGCAGGCTGGAAGCATCCCAAGAACAAGATCATTTCTGTCCATCCCTTCGCTCCTCTTCCTCTCCCTCCTGCCACTCCCCCTCCTTTCTCTTGCCCTTCCTTTTCTTCTTCTCTCTCTTCTCCTATTCCATGCTCTCTTCTTTCTCTTCCCTTCCCATCTTTTCTTTTTGTGATTCAATGAGTGAGTTTCATTAGGGTCACTTATAAGAGCATGGGGGCAGGCAATTCACAGGAGCCTGGACACCTTCTTAGTGGCTATACCATTGAAAAAATGTCCCTTCCTTCCCCAGCAACCATTAATGGCCAGTAGCTCCCCAGAGAGGGAGCTCTGTGAGCTAACGACCATGAATTGCCTAGAAGTCCTTAGCAATGGGTGGGGTNCCCTGATCCCCTTCCAAAGGGCAGGATCTCAATTATCTAGGGTAACACTATGTATGCAGTGTCCANAGTGAGTGTCTATAAGGGAGCTTCAATATGTATTAAGTCCATGCAGAGTGGGTGAGGTTCTGTGCTGGCTAGTTTTATATCAACTTGACACAAGCTAGAGTCATTTTGGAAGAGGGAACCTCAGTTGAGAAAACGCCCCCACTAATTGGCCTGTGGGCAAGCCTGTGGTGCATTTTCTTGACTGATGATTGATATGGGAGGGCCCAGGTCATTGTGGGTGGTTCTTTCTGTGGGCTGGTGGTCCTGGGTACTATAAGAAAGCAGGCTGAGCAAGCTATGGAGAGCAAGTCCGTAATCAGAGGCCACCGAGGCAANATAGTAGGAACAGCTGGGGGTGCATGAGACTGGACACCCACCCTCATCATCTCCCATCATGCCCTTCTTGGTGGCCAAGTCATTCTCAGTCCTGATCAGACACCTCTGTGAAAAACTGTCCAGCTGTTGGGAACACAAGACAACTGATAGCAGAAGTGATGATTGCCAGCCTTGGGTGGGGACCAGCAACAGAGAGACCTCACAACCTGGGGCCAGCCTCGGGGAACAGGGAGGGAGAGGACCAGCAACAGAGAGTCCTCACAACCTGGGGCAAACGACGCCAGTTTAGATCTGCGACACCAAAGCAGGACCTCCCATCTTTCAAGAGATGGTAAAAGCCTGGACTCTCAGACAAAACCTCTTAGTATTTACACAGCAAATAAGGAAGATGCTTCCAAGGCTCTGTGAGTCAAACAGAAGGACCGAGTGCCCTCGTTCAGCCTGTAGCCTTCAGATGTTGATTCTACCAGAAGATGGGGAGGTAGAGTTCAGAGGAGGCAGCTGGAGGAGTCCAAGAGCCGCTGCTGAGGGAGCACAGGACCCATTTGCTTAGCTGCTTTTCTTCACGCAGATGAAAGGACTCAATGCGCAAGCGTGCCAGTTTCTGTTGTGGAGGCAGAAGGGCCTGTGAGGGAACCAGCATTTGGAGAAACCGAGGCACTTGCCGTGAGACCACAAATCACCATCAGAAGGGCAATGCTGAGACCCAAACCCAGGCAAAGTGAGCCACAGACTTTTGCTTAAGCAGAGTCCCTTGATTGGTGTGTTCAGGAGGTGTGAGGCTAGTCCATGGGTTTGTTTGCATCTGACAGACCCATGTGGAACCTTGGCTCTGCCCCAGGGTGTATGAGCTCCTGGGACAAGGGACTGTCCTCTAAGCCATGTTTCCTCCTCTAGGTAACAGGGTGGTAATACAGCTGCCCTCCTCAGTGGGGTGGGGGAGCTGTAAGAATGTATGAGGTCACGTGGGACGGGGGCTTAATCCGGAAAACATCTGTTGAGAAGTGCTCAAGTGCCTATCATAGGAAAGGTACCATGACTGTATGTGGCTGAGTCTGTGGAACAGACTTCTAGGAAGCTTCTAGAAGGAGGATTAGAAGCTGGGTGTGGTGGTGCAGGGCTCTAATCCCAGCACTCAGGAGGTGAAGGGAGGGGGTGGAGTTCAAGGCTAGTCTCAGCGGCACAGAGCTACATAGTGAGTTCTAGGAGAGCCTGGGTTACGTGGTTAAGACTTCNTCTAAAAATAAAATAAAATAACAAAAGCAGATAGGTGCAGTGGGTGCACTCAAGAGGTGGAAGCAGGAGGGTCAAGAGGTCAAGATCATTCTTGGCTGTGCAGTGAGACTGAGGCCAGCCTGGGCTACCTGAAATCCTGTTTTGAAAAACCAAAGCCAAAGAAGAAAGAAAATAAGGAGGCCAAGAGAGAGTTTGATATTTTTTCTTGATAGGCAGAGAGAGAGAGAGAGAGAGAGAGAGAGAGAGAGAGAGAGAGAACTTTTCTCCTCTCTAGGAACTGCACATGTTGCTTAAATGCTGAGGCCTGAAGGCAGAGGCCTGAGAAGTCAGACACAAGGCATGAGAAGAAGGCCCCTTGTTTGTGAAGTTTGAGGTGTCCTGACTCCACTGTGTGTACCAGACGGGTGACTGACTGAGTGGGGAGCAGGACACACAGGTGCCGGCTGGAACAGGATCAACATGGCGGGCATCCTTTCTGCTCCCGAGAGTCTGGGGAGTCCACCCAAGGGTAGAAGAGCTGCACAGACCACAGGGNTGGGAAGATGGTTCCTCATTGCTGCTGGGAGCAGGGGAAGAGAGGACACAGCCTGTGGTAAATGCTAGGAGCAGGTCGAAAAGAAGGGGAGGTGGAAGTGAAGAGCTAGTTCAGTGTTCTACTCAGCAGGGCAGCTGAGAGAGGAAGGCCAGGGCCAGTGTGACCACGGAGAGATGGAANGCACACTCCATACTCCATTTGCAGGCTTTCTGCCCCAGCAAAAGATTTATGATGGCAAATGAATCACTACCAGAGGCAGGTAATTGTGTGGGAGCCTAGTACTGTGTATGTAGGTGCAAGTGTATGTGCGTGAGCGCGTGTGTGTGCGTGCATATGCACGCCTCATTTACTTAAAACAAACACATTCTGAAAAGGCTCGAGGTGCCCCTCTGATGTCTAAACGGCTGTGCCATGTGTTAATGCAGTGAAAATGCAAAGTGCCCTTAATTTGGGAATGTTAATGTCTCCTGCAGGTGCTTTCCCGTTAAACACATCTTCTCTCCTTTCAGTGCAAAGAGTTTTAATTTTTGCCTGCGCCTGTTTTAAAGGTTTGTTTTTAGGCCACTGCTAGAGTTATTTGGCTTAATGAAAAAAATTATTTGCAAAGCAAACTGAGGTGCCAAGGCTTAATTGTGTGTGCGTGTGTGTATGGCTTTGTGTGGCCCATGTGTCTGTGTGAGTGTGTGTGTGTGTGTGTGTGTGTGTGTGTGTGTATGTGTGTGTGTGTGTTTGTGTCTGTNTGTGTATGGCTTTGTGTGGCCCATGTGTCTGTGTGAGTGTGTGTGTGTGTGTGTGTGTGTGTGTGTGTGTATGTGTGTGTGTGTGTTTGTGTCTGGGGACTCCTCTGCGCATAGCCACGTGCAGGCTACAAGTCAGTATTGGGCATTTCCTCTATTGATCTCCACATTGTGCTCTGAGACAGGGTCTTTTGCTGAACTTGGAGTTTGCTGTCTTGGCTAGGCTGTCCGGCTAGCAAGCCTCAGAGTCTCTACCCCACCCCCACCACTGGGGCTAGGATACACACCATGCTGCCTGCATACATCCACACACGGTGCCTGGNATTGAACTCANGTCCTTAAGCTGGCAGAAGAAGCACTTTACTCCCCAAGTCATTCGTCCCAGCTGCGGAGGTGCATGGCCTTTCCTGGCATGTAAGGACTTGGTGACCCTTTTCATTCCTTAATTCAACACATATGAGTTGAGCACCTACTGTGTGGCGGAGGAAATGTTCTAGGACAGAGGGCTTGGGAGCCAAAGACAGAACTATAGCTTAGGGAAAGAAGGAGGGGCCAGAGGGAGGCATGTAGGAGCTGTGGTGTTCCCAGATCCAAGTAACAGAAATTTGACCAAGTGTTTTTCTTTTTTTTTTTTCTTTTCTTTAAAAAAAAAAGCACAACAAACCCTGAACATTCAGCTCTTTCTTGAGACTGGGGGATCACAGCGTTGGTCCATCCGGGATTCTGCTTTCTTCTATCTTCGTCCCCTGCCTGTGCTCATGGTGACTCAGGGTCTCAATATGGCTGCTGCATCACACCGTTATCAGACACCATCCTGAGCAGGGAGACTTCTCCTTGCAGAGTTCTCTTTCTCTTCTCTCCTCCTGGCTGAAAAATGCTGATCAAGTTTTGGGAGCCCTCCACCATGCCATGAGGATGGCCCACCTTTCTCTACATTCTGGCAGTATTTGATTCATTCCTCCACATTGCAGAGCTCCTACACTATTGTTGGTCATCCTAAGTCTTTGTACATCCAAGCAAGTCCTACTGAAATTCGAGAAGCAATGAACACAGTGGAATGCTGCTCAGGAAACTCTTCAGAGAGGGCCTCTGGTGTTTCCCACACTGTGCAAGCCTGTTCTTATGGTCTGGGGGCTTGGAGAGTCACAGAGGACAAAGGCGTGCTGCTAGAGTCTAAAAAGTTCCTGGATAGGTGTAACCTCTTCTTTTAAGGTTGCTTGGGTTCAGATGTATGTATTCATGTGCACATGCGTGAATGCATGTGTGTATGCACACACACAGAGATCTATGCGTATGTGTGTGGGGGTGCAGGNGCAAGTGTGGAGGTCAGAGGACAANCTCGAGTGTCAGTTCTCATCTCTCATCTTCTTTTACTGTAAAAAATATTTATTTGCTTTTATTCGAATGTGTGCGTGCCTACCTGAGTGTTTGCTCACTGTGTGCATGCAGTACTCAAGGAGGCCAGAAGAGGGTGCCAGACCCCTCAGAACTGGAGTTACACTTTTGGCTGTGAGCTGCCATGTCTGTGCTGAGAACCAACCCTGAGTCTGCAAGAGCAGCCAGGGCTCTCAGCAGCTGAGCCATCTCTCCAGCCCCATCTTCTACCTTGTTTGAGACAAGAAGTTTTTGTTTGTAGCTGTTTCTTCCAGGCTAGCCGGCCTGTGAGGTTTTGGGGGATCTCTTGCCTCAACCTCCCCTTTTGCTGTAGGAGCACTGGGGATTACCAAGGTAAGCTTCTTTTGTCCCGTTTAGCCACAGAGCTGTCTCTGCACCCCCACCTTATATATTTTGGTTACAAATTTTAAATCTATTTCCTGGAAATTTCCTTATGATAGGCCTGGTTAAATAAACTACATGGAAAGCTCCTAGGAATCTGGTTGGCTCACACACGGTAACTAAGGAGGTGGCTGCTGCAGGGTTGTTGGTAAGAATTCACAGGTATGTTAGCTCTTTCCTCACTGCTGTGGCAAAGCACCTGCCAAGAGTAACCTAGGGAGGGCGAATTTGTTTTTGAGCATCTCATCCAGCAGTTCTCAACCTGTAGGTCTTGACCCCTTTGGGNGTTGAACTATCCTTTCACAGGTGTCACGTAAGACCATCCAAATACCAGATATTTACATTATGATTCATAATAGTAGCAAAATTACAGTTATGAAGTAAATAATTTTATGGTTGAGGGTCACCACAACATGGGGAACTGTATTCAATGGTCGCAGCATTAGGAAGGGTGAGAATCACTGGTCTTGTCCATGTGGTGGGAAGGCATGGTGTCAGGAAGATGAGGTGACTGGTCACGTTGTGTCCACAGTCCAGAAGTGGAAAGGGGTGATGCTGGCACTGAGCTCACTCTGCCCTTCTCTGCAGTCAGGACCCCAGCTTGTAACTTGGGGCCACCANAGTCAAGATTGGCTTTTCCTTTTTAGTCAAATCTTTCTGGAAACACTGTCACGGACGCACCTCAAGGTGGTTCTAAATCCATTCAGATTGATAGTGAGGATGAGCCGTGGAAGCTGGGCTTGCTCCCTGGGGCCTCTCACCTGTGCTCTCGTCTTGTAGCTCCTGTGACTTGCCTGGCACACAGCACTCGCTCAGTGAAGAGTTGCTGAGTGGAATCATCCCCACGCCCACGTGCATCTCCTCCTCCATAGCGTTCACTAATGGACTGTGGTGACATGCTTTAATTAGGCTGGAGTCCTGATGAGTAAACATGCTAATATAGAATGGAGACGATGATTCAGTAGCTTCCAGCCTCCAAAGTTTAATTAATGCTCCTGTGAAACCATTGCATGTTTTTCTTGGATTTAATGGTTTAAACGTTATTNGAGTCTCACCATGAAGGGAAAACTNAGGAGAGATAAGGACACAGCCTTCTAGGATCCTCTGGAGCCCAGAGATGGTCATTCGCCTTTCAGTGGCTTCCTTATCCAATAGCTACTAACTGGGTAATTTTGGTCCCATATTTGTTTTTTTCTCCAAAGCCTGACTTTGAATGTATGAGCAACTGCACTCTCCTCTTCCCACAGAAGCTTAATTTTCTTTTCTTTGTCCATCAGTGTGTATCCCCACCTGTCCATTCATTGTCCAATCTTGTATTATAACCACCCAGTCCATCCTCCATCCATACGTTATATGCATGCATCCAGTCAAGCCATCAATCCATCTGTCCATCTGTCCATCCATCATCCATCCATCCATCCATCCATCCATCCATCCATCCATCCATCCATCCATTTTTTATCCATCTACACATGCATACCTATATACATGCATACGAATGTACATCCATCCTCTCTCCCCATCTGGACTATTTATAGGTGAATTGCTATACTCTGGCCCTCTCTCTCTCTCCCACTAACCCCTTCACTCTGCTGAGTGTCACCTAGGCCTCTGTATTCCCCAGATGTGCGCTGATGTTCTCACCAACTGAGTGTTTGTCTGATTATTGCCATGGCTCCTTAAAAAAAACTATATAAACATTTATTTCACAACTTTGTAATAATTTGCTTTCTAAGAAGATATGTACTGGGGATATTTGAGTGTTCCAAACCATGGCTCAACCAGAATTTTGCTCAAAGGCCTGCAGAAGAAGCAGTTTCTATGTTATTTCTGTTGCCCACATTCTTTATCTCTGTGCCTCTAAGAGCTGCTGAAGTCATTGTCTTTACCCTCCGTCCACCCCTCAGCTGCTTGAGGCTTTTTCTGTCTCTAGCTCCTTAAGATGGACCTGTATATAGCAGGTGCTCATTAAATAACTGTTGACTAACTTAATGATGGTGACTTAAATTTTGTCTTTAAACAACTTATAGTATATTCAGAGAGCTAAATCTGATATTTAAGAAGATAAATAAAAATAAAGTTTCTATGGGAAAGCCAGATAAATGGATTCTGACCATCAGGGCAGGATTATAGTGTCCATAAACACAAGGTGGTGGGTCTTAGGAACTGGGAGCATCTAGATCACGGTGGTGTCCCAGACCTTTGGCTGCCCCTACTTATATCCTCTGGCCCATGTTCAAGTTCACCTGCACCTGGCGCAGCTGGTGACTGAGCTCACCAGCACATCACACTGGTATGCTCAGATTTGTGGCTCATAGATCTTTCTGGATCATCAGGAGCTTGCTCAGATCGGGTACAGGGTGACAGGAGTGGATAGAGATGGAAGGGCTGAGGGAGGTGACAGCAAATGAGCATTTCAGTTCAGCTCCAGCCAACACAGCGGCCTATTCTCTGCAGCCTCCTGAGCAGGAGTGAGCCAGGGCTGTACAGTAGCTGCTCTCACAAATGCCCCNTGCCCTGACTCTCCTTCCTTCTCACCTCATTTGCCCCTCCCTTGTCCATTCTGGGACCACCTCTCACATGGACCACCTACACCCCACTCTTGTCTCAGTGTTGGCTTATGNGAAACTCAAAGTAAGATAGACAGAGTGGTCATTCCACACACTCTGGAGAAAGTCATGGACCTGGAGATGTCCCAATGGTCCTGAGGGACCCCCCCCCATCTCTGCTAGTGCCACTGGCCACTGCTCAAGGGGGAGGGAGCTTTAGCCTCTTGGTGGTAAAGGAGGAGCAGAGAATGTAAGAAAGAAATAGGGGTGGGGAGTCCAGAGCCCTGAGATTCCCCACCTGGCTCTGCCACTCATGTTGTCTTGGTTACCGTCCTGTTGATGTGGCAGAACGCCCTACAAAAGCAACTTGAGGGAGGAATGAGTTATTTTAGTCACAGTTCCAGGGTACAGTCCATCACGGCGGGGAAGACACGGTGGCAGGAGTGTGAGGCAGCTGGCCACACGGCATCCAGTCAGGAAGCAGGGATGAAATGCTGTTGAGCAGCTAACTTCCTCCTNTTCATCAGTCTAGACCCACCCACAGGATGGTGCACCCACACTTAGGGTGAGTCTTTCTACCTCAGTTAACGGCATCAGGACAAGCCCCTCACAGCGTGCTCAGAGACTCTTCCCAGGCAATTCTAGGTCCTGTCAGATCGACAATCTGCATGAACCATCACAGATGCTGTGTGCTGCCAAACAAGATCTTTGCCCTCTCTGGGCCTGAGTCATATCACTGGCCCAGGGATGCAGCCAGGCTGTCTAGTGTCTCAGCNTTCTTCTTAACTCTGGGATCCCATAAGGATGTCATGGTTTGCTTTTGCTCACATCTCTCCTTTCATAGTCCAACCGCTTGGCCTCTCTGTTTCTGTAAACTGCTCGCCCCAATATCCATTTCCTGTGAGAGGCCGGATGGAGTTAGACCCAGGTAGCTCAGCTTGGGATCTCAAAGAAAACCATTTTCTCCACGTCTGAGGTGTCATTACGGTTAATAATGATGACATCAATCTACCTCATCAGGGCACGCCAGTGTTTAACTAAGAAAAATGCTTTTGTCGTTGTTAGTAAATACGAAGTGCACCTACTCCATCAGGGTGACACTCCCCGACNGGTGCCTCCCTTCCCAGGCTCCCAGTTGCTTATTTGCAATCTAACCCTCCTTGGAACGACAGCATGCACTCCTTATTGATGCTTTCGCTCTTTGACAAATACATTTTTCCATGAACAGAAACATAATTAACTTAAGTCATTTATATTAATCACAAGGGGAGAATCATGCAAAACAGGGGTAATTTTGTACTGAACAAGGCACACTGTCTAATGAATATAGATGATGCTGATTTATGTGTTTATCCAAAAAGCACCAGTGAGAGAGAGAGAGAGGAAAAAAAACACAACAGAAAACCGTAAGCCAACACCCAACTCCACTCCAGCCTCTGAAAAAACTGAAAAAAAAAAAAAATTCCATCAAGGTCTCTTTTTAATGATGTTTCCAGGCTTGGTGGCATCCTGCCCACAGATGGAAAAAGAAAATGACTTTTCAAGTGTTTACAGAGCTTGAACAGGGGAGAGAGATTCCTTCCCAGCGTGGGTGTCCCAGCGTGACTTCAGGAGGCTAGAATGGCTGGTCTCTGCAAACGCTCGCTCGCTCGGCTGCTTGGCTGCTCTCTACACAGCTGAGCTCTTGGGAAGGAGTGTGAGGTGGGTCATGTAGGTGTGGCAGGCAGGGACCAGGTCTCCGTAGCTCAGCTTCTCTGGTGTGGTACTGTGATTAGGAGTGGCAATGCNGGCTGTTCTTGTGGCTTCTTCTGCCCCAGCCACTCATAAGCGAAGCAGTTGGCCAGGCTCACAGAAGGGAAGAAGGGTGCAAAGAGGAGAGAGTGGGAGGAGGAAAAGAAACCAGGGCCACTGAGCGACAGAAGGCTCTGGCTGGAAGTCCCTACGCCATGGGACGTCCCCTCCCATCTTCCATTAGGGAAACTGGAAACGTCAGAATTAGTGTTTGGCTTCAGTCAGGCACCTGCTCTGCCAGATGCTGCTTTCTGGTGTGTGTGTGTGTGTGTGTGTGTGTGTGTGTGTGTGTGTATACACGTGTATTCACATGTGGATGTGCACATGTAGAGATCAGAGGTTGACACTGTCTGCCTCAATTCCTTCTCCACCTCTATTATTATTTTTAAGATATAATTATGTGAACCTATGTGTCTGTGTGTGGGTATGTGTGATTGCAGGTACCCTTGGAAGCTAGAAGATGACATCAGATTCCACAGAGCAGTGATTCTTAACCTGTGGGTTATGACCCCCAAAAGACCATGGGAAAACACAGATATTACATTACAATTCATAATAGTAGCAAAATTACAGTTATGAAGCAGCAACAAAAAATAATTTTATGGCGTGACATGAGGAACTGTATTAAAGGGTTGCAGCAGCATTAGGAAGGGTGAGAACCATTGCTCTAGAGCTACAGTTACAGGTAAGCTTCCCAACACCAGAGCTGGGAACCAAACTCAGGTCCTGTGCAAGAGCAGTATGTGACCGTGACCTGTCTCTCCAGACCACGCCTTGTTGTTTGTTTGTTTTTTTAGACAGCCTCTCTCACTGAACCTGGAACTCATTGATTTCTCTAGAGTAACTGGCTAATAAGTCCCAGAGGCCTTCCTGTCCCTGCTTCCTCACCGGCACTGGGTGTCGCAGATGTGTGGCTCATTCCGATTTTTAAGTGGGCGCTGGGGATGTAGACTCAGGTCCTTATGCTGGCACGGCTAGCGCTTCACCGACCGAGCCATCTCAGCAGGCCAGGCTTTCGTGTCTGTGGTTACAGTTGCTGCCCAATTTTACAGATGAGGAAACAGAGACTCAAAGAAAAGGCACCTCNGCAAGACCCAGCTGACACCTCCCCTGACACCCTCTTCTGGGTGGGGAGAGAGGCAGGCTCTCCCGGTGGGGCGTGTTCAGAGGGAGCTTTGCCCTGTTTGTTCTGTGAGGTCGGCTTCCCAAACTATAAACACCACTACAGAATCTTAGGGGACTGGGAGCTGGCTTCAGGGACACAGAGGGGACAGGTTAACGACCTGTGGGCTGGGCTGACTGGGTTGAGACAGTGTGGGAAGGCAGTGGAGCTGTGGTTTGGAGAAAGAAGGGAGCAAGGCTGTTGGAGGCCGTGATGCTGCCACGCCAGTGGCACCCTGTTCTCTTGTTTTCTCGTCCCGTCCAGGACCGCCCTGCCCCAGACCGACCTTGAGAGTCCCCGGTAGCANTCTGGGAGCTGGACTCTGCTTGTGTGACCTTGGAAGAGCTGTCTTTGGTCTCACCTTCAGAGACCTAGTCACTGGATACTGTGGACTAAGCATTATATGTGGGCAAACATTAGATATTGTGATCATTAGAAACAACCCAAAGGCATCTTGTCAGCGATCACACTTGAGTCCCAAACACATACCCTAAGGGCACATCTAGTCTGGACCAGTTCCAAGTACTGGGTGGGGCTGGTGTGAGGCGGGCCCAGCCCTGAGGAGGCTGCAGCAAGTGACCTGGCTGTAGTTTGTCTCTAGCCTGGTCTTCTGCTCCGTTTTCTGGTGCAAGCTGGCTTACCAGGTGCCAGCAGCCCCATCTATCCTCTGCAGCCTGGACAGCAGCTCCAGAGAGCACATCTGTCACTGTCTCCTGTGGCATGGATGACTGGAGTGTCATTTTTGACAAATGTCTGTGCCAGAGAGAGAGAGAAAGTTCTGCATGGCTGTGGGTACTTACGGGCTCTGAAAACTCACAAGCACAGCGGGGCTGTTCCACATATGCAGGTGAACACAAATGAGCGGCAGGGCACCCAGGGACCGGCAGAGGGGAGGGGAGGTGCCAGAGTGTGGGACTGGACAGGAACTTGGCCCCATGCTCTCTAGAAACAGATCAGCTTGTATCACGAGGGCTGACTCTCCTCATCCAAACCTCATCAGCGGTACCCGGGAGCTCACACCCTTTCACTGGGTGTGCCCTGCTTCGGACTGAGTGGGAATCAGGGCCGCACACCTCTCGGCTCCACTGGTCTACAGTTTGTGCCTGTCCCCAGAGGCATGAGAGGAATGGTCAACGTTTTCATGCCTCCCTTTGCAGCTAGAGCAGCCTGTCGCAGCTGCCTTTCTTCTTGCTGTGGAAAAATGCCTGACGAAAGCAAGTCAAGGGAGGAAGTGCTCGTTCTGGCTCACGGTTCAAAGGCGCGGTTCATCACAGAGAGGGAGGCGTGGCCACAGGAGTTGAGGCTGCTGCCACAGTGTGTCCGCTCTGGAAGCAGAGGGAGCCGAGTGCTGCTGCCCCGCTGCTTTTGACTTTTTATTTAGTCTGAGATCCCAGCCCTGCTCACATCCAGGCTGAGTCTTTTCTCCTCAGCTAAACCTTTTTGGAAATGTCCCTGCAAACACACTTAGAGATGTGTTTCCATGCTGATATTATGGCAATGAAAAAAGCCGTCACAGTCTTAGCAGACCTCTGCCTTGTGCTGGTACACACTAGCTTGCTCAGTGCTCACATCAAACCCATTCTTCAGATGAGGAAACTGAAATTCAGAGAAGCAGCTTGTCTAGGGTGACAGAGCAAATGGCTGGAGCTGGTCTGACTCACAGGCAGTGCACACTGTGGGTCAGGGGTCAGTCAAAGTTATCTGCCAAAGACAGGCACGGTAGCGCTCTGTTAATGTGAGCCACGTGGTCTCAGTGGCATCTACACAGCGTATCTCTTCTGTCTACAGGTCAGGTGGTGGGTAAGAGGAGCAGCCTGGCCCAGATCACACAGCCCTTGGTGGAGAATCACTTCTCCAGTCTATGTGGTCAAGCTTTTCCCCAAAGTTTCTCTTAGGCAGGGTCCCTTGAGTTGGTAAAATGTCTTTATGTGAGTCAGGCATCCAGGCTGACTGTGGCCTGAAGGGACAGCCACTGAGTCACCTGGACCCACCACAATTCAGTCAGGCCACGTTTCCTCATTGGATACTGGGGAGGAGGCTCTGGAGCCCTCCTTGGAAGGTAATGCAGGTAACAACACATGGATATGGCTGGAAATGGGTATTAGGCCAGGTAAACATGCCTGGGAATGCAGTTCAGTTGGTAGATGCTTGCCTCGCCTACACTGGACCCAGAGTGGATCCCAATACCACAGAAAGCATGTGTGGTAGCACATCCCTGTAATCCCCAAACTTGGGAGGTTGATGCAGGATAAGTGTTTAAGGTCTCCCTCAGCTACACAGCAAGTTCAAGGTCAGCTTGAGGCGACCTAAGATGGCCTCAAAAATAAAACAACAATAACACACACACACACACACACACATACACACACACATATACACACACACATACATACATATCACACACATACATATCACACACACACATACATATCACACACACACATACACACACATACATATCACACACACATACATACATATCACACACACATACATATCACACACACACATACACACATACATATCACACNCAACTTGCAGTAGCTGCAGCCCTGTAGCTCCACTGAAGAGTCTCCTCTCTCCTGATAATTGCTCCCTGCTTTTATAACTTGGGTCCTGTGTGGAGAGGAAGTGTAAAATTTTTAAGTCATTTCTTTCGTGAGAGACCTGTTTTGGATTTTTACCTGTCTCTTATACACATCTAGATGTGTATAAGAGACAGCACACATACATACACATACATATCACACACACACACACACACACACACACACACACACATACACACACACACACACACACACACACACACACACACACACACACACACACACAGAATAGGTAACAAATTACCAGTTACGGGCGTGTGAGGTCTCCAGCTGTTGGTGCTCACCGTTGAATGTTGAGGATAACGAGACAAAATAAAATGAAGCAAACACCAGTATAATCCAGGCAGCTGGCCTGCTTCCTAGCGGGGCCTCACTGCTTCCTGTAGAACAGGAACAGTTTCACATGGTACCAACATTAGACACGTGCTCTTGGTGTCCACAATGACGAGATGCATGGAGTGTTGTGAGCCACACAATGAATGAGGTCCCTTCCTCCAGCGAGCACAGGGGATGTTTCCTCAACGATGATGATTTGGACCCAGCTTCATCCATCTTGCTTTCTTGATAAAGATGATTAAGATACCTGCCTAGGAAAGTACCCCCACCTCCCCACAGGTCCCAGTGGAGGACACCCCCTCCCCACTACACACACTCTTTAAGCCACCCCTGGTCTTTCTGTAGGAGCTTAACTGTGAGGCCCCCTCCATGACCACCTGCTGGTCCCCTGTGGTACTTACATACTCTGCCTGTTTAGCAGGTCACCAAATTGCACTTCGATTTTTTGCATATGTATGTGGTATATGTGGTATGCATGTTTGCATATGTGTTGGTTCATATGTGTGTGTGTGTGTACCAACATATGTGTGTGTAAGCCAGAAGATCCAAAGTTGACATGCGGTGTCTTCCTCAATCATTGTCCCCCTTATTTTACTGAAGCAGGGTCTCTTACTGAACTCAGAGTTCACCAATTAGGCTAGGCAGCCTGCTTTCAGAGATCCCCTGTTTCTGCTCCCTAGGCTCTGAGATTACGGGGTGGTGGTGGTGAGCCGAACTTCGGTGCTCAGGCCTACAGGGCAAGTGCTTCACACCGGGTTTCCAGCCCACCAGAGCTCACTTTGACTGGGAGGGTGTTTCTAGTGATTTTTGCACATTGGGTTTTATTAACATGTGCACGGGGGTTGTAATGTGCTGACTGAGATGGAGGCAAGTGTTTAGTGTTGAGGGGATTAGGTGGAGAATCACTAAGGGCCAATTTTCAAGGACCTTCAGAGGGTCACTGGCTTAAATGTGAGAAGTGGCTCTGANAGGCGGTCCCGACAGGACTATTATCTCCATCCTACCATCTTGGATGTTAACATCTCACCTCTACAGAGTGAATCCCAGAGGCTCAGCAACCTTGGGAACTGCTTGCAGTTTTTCTAGCTAGTGACAGCTGCATCCTGGAGGCAAGGATTCTTTCGAAGACTATNCACAACTATAGAGCAAGACGGCCTGGGCATCCCTGTCTCACTACTGCTCCCACTGAGCAGATGAAGATGAGTGATCTCTAGAGCATGCCGTGGAACTCTGCTACCTTTCTCAGCGAGACATGATTGAGCAAACATCTGTTTGTCNCAGAGAGTGCGCTGCATTCTCCCTGCCTCCTGGGAGGGAGCATGGGCGACTCAAAAGTAGCTGTGCCGCTGAAAGAAAACGAAAATTAAAAGAAATCAGGCTGCGGGTTAGACCTGGGGGTTAGGTGGCACCGTGCTGTGGACTGGAGTCTTGGACTGAACAAAAAAGAGAAAGTGAGCTGAATGCCAGCATTCACCTCTCTGCTTCCTGGTTACAGATGTGCTATCAACAGCTGCTCCATGCCCCTGCTGCCACGCCTGCCTTCCGTGGTGGACTGTATCCCCTTGAACTGGAAGCTGAAACAAACCTTTCATATCAGAAGTTTCTTCTTATCAGGTATCTGGTTACAGAAGCAAAGAAGGTAACTAATGGTCACTGTGGTGGCTTTGGCCTCAGGAGTAAGTTCAGTCCTGTACACTCAGGTGTGGGGTTGCCCTGGAAGAGTGACATTGATTCATTGTCTACCATCCTCAAGTGCTGGTCTTGGGACGGGTGGTTCTGCTAGGTCTTGGACTCATCCTGGAGCTTAGCCATTCTGATGTAAAACCACCCCGCTGGATTGCCATGTGAGCCTGCCAAGGGTAGGGAGACAAGTGGGGTGAGGCTGGACCTGGAGCCAGAGCAGCAGTGCCTCCTGGTGACAACCTCTCTGTGTGTTGTCCCTGCTATCCCACAGTGATTGGTGAAGCCCTGCTGTTGTATGTGACAGCTCCCTTACTTTCTTCACTTCTCATTTCAATGACACACTCCCCGGACACTCTGTCTACATCTAACTTCCCACCCCTGCTCTGATGGCTTTTCTTGATCTGATGCTACTAACACAACGGTGTTTCCCCTCCACATCTATTCACTGAGGATAGACCAAAGATGTGATTCCATCCAAATCTAGCTTGGTGAACCTGAGTTTATCAGGGTTATGTTTAAGAGCAGGGTGACTTAAAGGCAACTATAACGCCTGAAGATCCACTCCAATATGGACTTCAACTTGCAGTAGCTGCAGCCCTGTAGCTCCACTGAAGAGTCTCCTCTCTCCTGATAATTGCTCCCTGCTTTTATAACTTGGGTCCTGTGTGGAGGTTAGAGAACAANTTTTGGAAGCTTGTTCTCTACAGTAGAGGTCTTGGGGATTGAACTCAGGTCTTCAGGCTTGGTGGAAGGCACCTTTACCCACTGAGCCACCTCACTGGACCCAGCCTCCTAAGTCTTATGAGTCACCCTCCCAGGAGGGAGTGTTTTCATTTGGAGAAAAACAAGGAGGGNTTCTTGTCTGCTTCAGTCCACTGCTATAGTCCCCAGAGTTTAGAAGCTGGTTTTACCCTCTGTATTTAAAAAACAATTCTTTTTAGAAGTTCATATGTGAGCACCATAACTACATCACTCTTGCCCCCACTCACCCCCTCCACCCCCCATGTCCCCTTCTCAATCTCCCCACATATCCCTCCTAACCCCCCACATACTCCTCCCAAATTTATGATCTCTTCTTCCTTAATAATTATCATTTTAAAGAATTATTTTTACTTTCTGTGTATAGATGTTTAACCTGATGTATGTCTGTCCCTCCTGTGCTGATGATGCTTGAGGAGGCCAGAGAGGAGGTGCACAGACCCCCTGGAATCGGAGTCATGATGGTGTGAGCTTCCATGTGGGTGCTGGGAGCTGAACTGGGGGTTCTCTGCAAGAGCAGCCAGAGCTCTCAGCCCCGAGCCATCTCTCCAGCCCCTTCTGTAATTATTATTGTTACATGAGCGTGCACACATACATACGGCACACACACACACATACACACACTCACATGTATATAATCTACCGAGTCCATTTAGTGTTGCTCCTATATACCTGTGTCATGTATCCAGGACTGACCTCTTCAGATTGGACAACCTAGTCGGAGCTTGTCCCTGGAGGACACTCTGAATTTTGTTCAAAAGAGTGAAATTGTTCTCTTTTTGTGTTGGAGGGTTTTTTTCATTGAACTTGTTGATATAATGAATCACATTAATTGGTTTTCTATTATAAACCTGTGTGTTCCTAGGATAAAACCCACTTGATGCTGCCAGATTCCATTTGCTAGCGTCGAATGTCCAATTTTCACACTTGCAGTCAGGAGGTCAATTGGTTCACGGTTGCTTCCGTCAATGCTCTGTTTTGGGCTTTGGTTCTGGGGCCTCCCTGGTTACCTAGAGTGAGCTGCCGTGTTCTATCTTTCCCTGTGATCGGGAAGCGTTTAATCAACACAACGGTTATTTGTTCTTTAAAGATTACACAGAACTCTACAGTGAAACCATCTGTTCCTGGGGCCTTTTATAACTCGGATTTTAATCACCCATGGTCTCTCCTGCTCTCAGTGGCCTCTTCGGTTCCTACTTCTTCTTGGGTCAGTTTGGGTTTTTATGACTCACTAGTAAATACGCACATCCCCTGGCTTTCCCTTGTGTTGCCACAGAGCTGATGCAGGATTCTCTGAGAACTTTTAATCTCCCGCGCACCCATGTTTGAGTCCGTCTTCCCGTCCCTCATCCTGCTAGGTCTTGTTCTCCTTCATTTCCCTTTCGTCAGGCACCTAACACATTACCGTGCTTTCTGGACTCTGAACAAACACTTGCGTTTTCATGTAGCGAGAAGGGAGCCAGCAGCAGCCCCTGAGGGTGCAGTAGCCGGTGCGTGGCAGCTCAGTGGAAGGGCGGTGGTGCAGACAGTTGGGCTTCGGTGTCTGGCATTCCCACTTGCTGCTTTTGCAACCATAGGAACCAGGCCTTTCNTTCTCTGGACCTCTGTCTCTTTATCTGTGAAATGGGGATGAAAGCAGCATCANTCATCNCCATGGGTNTAAAGGAAGATGGGCGTACAAGTGACTAGCACGGCACCAAGCAGAGAGGCAATGTGACAATAAACATCAGCCATCATCAGGGAGGNAACATGGAGCATGGTGGGCAAGAGACTGTGGGCTTCTAAGAGATGGAATGAACCTGAGCTCAGACCTTCTGCAGCTGCTCAGAGCAGACACAGGCTTGCCATAGCTACTTGTTAGCTTATTCATTGATTTTATTTGTATGTCTTTAAGATTTGATTTTTATGCTGGGCATGGTGGTACAACTTTAATCCCAGCACTAGGGAGGCAGAAGCAGGCGGATCTCTGAGTTCGAGGCCAGCCTGGGCTACAGAGCGAGTTCCAGGACAGCCAGGGTTACACAGAGAACCTTGTCTCCAAGAACCAAAACGACAACAAAATCAAACCAAAAACCAGATTAAATTTTTATTTTTAGTGTGTGTGTGTGTGTGTGTGTGTGTGTGTGAGAGAGAGAGAGAGAGAGAGAGAGAGAGAG
This sequence comes from Neotoma lepida, assembly GCA_001675575.1. Lineage (NCBI taxonomy): Eukaryota > Metazoa > Chordata > Mammalia > Rodentia > Cricetidae > Neotoma > Neotoma lepida. Next base: position 1,519,301 of record LZPO01089559.1, read on the forward strand.
AGAGAGCATGCTACATGCACGTGAATGCCTGTGGAAGGCATATGAGGCTATGGAACACTCTGGAGCCAGAGTAAAGGTGGCTGTGAGACACCGCATANGGGTACTGGGAACTGATCTCAGGTCCTCTGGGAAAGCTTCAACAACTCTTAACCAGTGATCCATGTCTCCAAGCCCTAGTTTGTTTGCATGTTTATGTGTTGTATGTGAGTGTATGTGTACTTGTGTGTGCAGATGTAAGCATGGCACAACCCTGGCCTATTGTTCTTCACACACCGTCCATCTTGGTTTTTGTTTTGATTTTCTTTTAAGGAAGGGTCTTTCACTAGCCTACTGTCTGATAAGGTAGACCAGTTGGTAAATGAGACCCAGGGATCCAGCTGTTTTTGCTTTCCTAGCACTAGGTTTAGAAGTGTGCACCACCACACCAGAATTGATGTTATAAACATGAATTCTGAGGCTTATACTTGGGTCCTCATGCTTGCAAGTACTTCATCAACTGGGCTATTTCTTCAGCTCTAGAGCTGGTTAGATGTGAGATATTAACTGTATGTTCATATATACATATCTATATTTACACACACACACACACACACACACACACACACACACGTCTTTCCCCAGAACCTCACAAGGTAAGTTTTAGGTGGAACCTACTAGCCTGTCAGTCTTCAACAATAGTTCACCTAGAACAATACTTGCCTTTGGTTCACCCCTTTGTTATCAGCTCCCATTTCAGATGACAGGCTTAGGACAGGCCAAACAGCCGTCTTTAGTGATAGACCCCAGACTCAGGGTACTACCTTCTCGGGAAGAGGGGCCCCCCAGAAACCCAGACTCCAGTCCAGTCGATGCAATCTGCAAGAGGATTTATTTTAAAAGCAAACGATTGTACAATCGGGCCTCCTTACTCCACAGAGCAAGAGAAGCCCCGAACTGCAATCACACACAGTTTTTAAAGGCAAAACCCACAAAATTACAGTTTTCATACAGATTCATTTTTGATTGGTTCATGTCTAGGGACTTTCCACAAAATTTGGCTTAATCATAGGGTGGGTGCTCATCGCCATGGAGACTAGGGTTGGGACATTCCAGAGCCAAGTAATCATTATCACCTGAATGTCTTGTGACATCCTGTGGTCAAGCAATTGAGGTTCTTCCCTAGAACTTTGGGGGGTTTACACACATACAAAGGTCACAGTGACTTCCCCCCCCTCCCCGGAACTCCTGTAATTATCCTAACTACAGTTGAGCAATTATCTCTTTACCAGAAACCTCCGGTTGTGGTGGAGCAGCGGTTGGGCCGAATATCTCAACAGAAATCTTGACCGTGGTTAAACAGTAGTTTAGCAATTCTGCTCTGGCTTTAGCTTCTCGTCCCCAAAGGGGGGGGGGGGTTCAGGCCTAAAGAGTATGGGGGTTTCAGGCCTAAGGAAAATCGGGGTCTTACATTTATGTCACATGACATCGTTGGAGGGTGCTTTGGTCAAATCAGGGTCACAGAATTCCAAAACCTACTGAGTCCTCTCAGTATAGTCAGAAAAGCAAAATGCCCAAAAGCCATCTCTGCAAACTCAGCTCAAGTGTTGTGCCAGTCTGATGGCTGAGGAGCTGTGGCTGTTTGAGCAGGAAGAGAGGCTGACCAAGGAGGGGAGAGGAAACTGCACTGGAGAAAGCCTAGGATCTGGAGACCCAATCCCCAGTGCTCTGACTTGTGAGTGACAGCCCTGAAGCTGCAGGCCAGCTCAGCAGTGTCTCATTGTGGACAGATACTTATTTGCAAGACTCAGGAATTCTTGAAAGGCAGGCTGCTCCTCTCACGGATTCCACAGCTCCCTACTGTGTTAGCTACTCTTCCAGTTACTGTAAAAAACACCTGGCAGAAATACCTAGGGGGAGGAGGGATTTTGGTTCCTGGTTATGGAGAGCCCTCACCAGAGTTGTCCGGCCCCATGCACTGGAGTAGAACACCATAGCAGTAGGAGTGTGTGTTGGAGGAGGTGGACCAGAAGCAAGAGACGAGAAGGAAGGGATAACTTTCAAAGGATAACCCAGTGGCCTCCTTCCCCCACTTAGGTTCCTTCTCCTCAACTTTTCAGAAGCTCCCCAAACAGCACTGTCACCAGCCCACAAGTTGGGGTGGGAGGAGAAGTGTTCAACACATGACCTCACGGAGGAAATTTCATAGCAAATCACAGCACTCATCAAAGTTTTAGCTACGTAAGGCACTGCTCTCCCAGACCAAAGACGTGAGGGTGTGTGGCTGTGAAGGGGTGTGGNGTGGTTGCAAGGGGCATGGCTGTGAGGATGTGGCTTGAGGGACGTGGTTGTGAGGGGAGTGGCTGCAAGGGGCGTGGCCGGGAGGGCTCTTTACTGGCTATGGGCAAGGGAGAAAATGTACTGAGAGTCCTGTAGGGATAGTCCACCTGTGTTCGATGAATGACAATTCCTAGGGTGAACCCTCAAACTTGGAACTTTATAAATTGAAAAGGGATTTGTTAGTGAGAGTGGATTGTCAGGAGACTGTATGCAGGTGCCCTGGGAATCCGATGATGTGTAGAGAAATGTCATTTCCATCATCAGGTTTCTAGTGGTGATGGGGGCTAAGGTTCACCCAGAGGGCTGGGATCTTAACTCTATGATTCAATCTGAAGTTCTGTGTGCGGACTTCCTGCCCCACAACCCTCCTTTCATCACTGTTTATACACTTTCTCAAGCACTCACCAAATGCCAGGAACTGAGTCTTGGTAGATGCCAGGGTGATGATAGCTTCTCCCCAAACACTGCAAACTTCTGACACTAATTGGAAGTTACCTAACTCTGGTCCTCCAGCAGAGAAGGCCACACGTACCAGCGAGTCTTTGCTTGGCATTTAAACCTTTCTGTTTACAGAAATGCTAGGAGTCTTAGTGTCTTCTTGGCTGTTAGGAAGCCGGTCCTTCAGAGTCTGAAGCAAACACAAGAGGCTCCACTTGGGGAGCCCAGGTGGTCCTGGGAAAACCACACTGTCAAAGCTGTGTCAGACAGCCAGCCTCCTTTGGTATTCTGCTTTCAGCACGTGTGGACAGTTTCCCACTGTGACTGCTGCTGCTCTCTGAGGGGGGTCACAGGAGAGAGGTCTGCTCAAACAGGGACAGGCTGGAGGCCTCAGAAGTTAAGATCTCAGCAGGGAGCCCTCACTAACCACCATAAGAACTGGGGGAAGGAGCCTCTTTTCCTCACTCCTGGGGGACCAGCTCAGGGGGTTCTTTACAGCCGCCTAGATGGACCTCGGGGAAACTAAACCTAGTTACTCATGCTGGTGGACAAATCATTTACACACTCATTTCTTGTCCTACTCCCCCACTCACCCGCCGGCCCTTCCTGAGCTCCACATTCTGGATCCTTGCGGATTAATCTTTGTCTCAGGCTCTGCTTCTCAAAAACCCAACTAGGACATCCTTAAATATCCCTCCCTCAACCAACAGCCTGCACACGGATGCTCTGCAAATATCTGCAGGTGATGTCTTTCTTATTCTGTTCTTGGTAGTCAGGAGCCTGGGGTTAGCGATTCTGGAGAACATTAGTCAATCATGTGCTTTCTGCTTTGTGAGCAAATCCATCTCATTCACTGCTCAGCTTGTTCCCAGGGAGCTAGCNGCCAGGGCGCCATCAGGGGTGAGTGGACTGAAAGAGGAGTTTCCTTTCCCNTGTACTTGCTTGTAGTGGGTGGGTGGGAGTTGAATTCTAGGGTTCTGTGGTGCCCCCTGGGGTTGCTGAGGGTCCCTTGGTAAAGTATTGATCCACAGACTATGGGCAGCTTCTCCATCACCNGTCTCATGTTTCTTGGATGACGNCCCTCACAGCCACGCCCCTCAAGCCACACCCCCTCACAGCCACACTCCCTCATATCTTTGGTCTGGGAGAGCAGTGCCTTATGCAGCTAAAACTTTCATGAGAGATCATTTATCAGTGCTGTGATTTGCATATGAAATTCCTTCCTCGAGGTCATGTGTATGGCTTGGGAAATCTCATAGTTCAGAGCTCATGGAACTGACCACCTGGAACTCCTGTCACTCAAGACCTGAACTGCTTCAGGGACCTGGTCTCTGAATTCCTGACTCCCATGTCCACTGCCCCCTTCCTACCACCACCCTCATCCCCAATGGTATCTGACATGGAAGCTGCTCTCCCTCAGTCTCGTCCTCCACAGTTACTGGCATGGCATTGTGGTTAGTGTAGTTCTGGTAGTAAGGCACCGAAACCTTGAGGTCTTCCAGATGTCTATTTTCCTCCATCATCTGTTCCCTGCATACTCTGACCAGACTGTGTGAGTGCCTCCCACCTCTACTACCTCCTAGTCTAAGCCACTATCATTTCTCTCCTCCATTTTTGAGACGGCAAAAGCTCTACATCCCTAACCTCTGCTTGCCAATTATCTTAAACATTTACTTATTTGAGAGCAGGCCCTGCACTTTGCCTGGGCAACACAATGGAGCCAACCCTGTTGGCACAGGTGTAGGTGAGCCAGCCCCAAAGTAGTGAGCAAAGGAGAGCTGTCCCCATCACATCTGTCCTGTGACAGTATGGACTGGGGAGAGTTGCCTCCTCCTCCTCCAATCAATGCTTGAGGCAGGTGTGAGAACTGGCCCTGAGGTCACAAGAGCTGGAGAGCTGTTCCTGTCCCCACCATCTGCAACACTTGGAAGAGCAGGCCCTGCACCTCACCTGGGCAGCACAATAGAGCCAACCTTGTTGGCAGAGGTGTGGGTGAGCCAGCCCCAAAGTTGTAAGTGTGGGAGAGCTGTCTCCACTACTCCTGCCATGTAGTGGTATGGGAGGGTGAGAGATGTCCCCTTATCCCTCACCCCTTACCAGCTGCAGGACTCAGGAAACGGGCCCTGACTCTTACCTAGGAAACACAGCAGAGCTGTCGGGTGGTCGGAGGTGACCCAGCCCCGATGTTATGAGCAAAGGAGAGCTGTCCTCATTACTCATCAGACATGTGGTAGCATTGGCAGAGAAGAGATGCCCTCCTCCCCCACCTCCCACCCATCAGTGTCTGAGACAGGTAGAGGAGCTGGCCCTGGGGTCATAAGAGCAGGAGGGCTGTCCCTACCCCTCACCAGCTGCAGCACTCAAGAGAGTGGCCCCTGTACTTCACCTGGGCAGCACAGTAGAGCTTGCTCTAATGGTATAGGTGTGGGAGAGCTGACCCTGAGGGCAAGAAAGCAGGAGAACTGGCCCCATCTCTTGATCATTGTTGCAAGAGGTGAATTAGCCAGTGCAATGATGGAGAGCTCACTTGGTGGTGAGGACAGGGGAGAGCTGTCTGGTGGACCACCCTGCAGGTGCCCAGGCCTAAAACCAGGGTTATGACTTGGCCAGCCACAACACCCATCCCATCTATGATCTGCTGGAGCACATGAAGGGACCTGACTGCAAACCCAAAGCTACAGGATCTCCACAACAAAGGGCAACAACAGGATCTCCAAGAAGAGTCCCAGTGAGAGCCCAGCATCAATAGTGTAGTAGATGCCAGAGGCCTCGAACCAGATCAATAGCTCTACGCAATGAACAATTTCAAGTAAAGATAGATGGACAAAAGGGTTTTCTATGTGACTCACTGTGTCACACTTACAACTTCCATGATGAGCTTTTTAATTTTTCCCTTTTTTTCTTTTTCTTTCCTTTTTTCTCTTAAATTTTGTTTTGTGGGGTTTAGGGGTGGAGGGCAGATGCAAAGTGACAGGGAAATGAATGGAATCAAGATACATGATGTAGAAGACACATAGAGTAAATAAAAAGAAAGAAAAAATTCACTTGTTTATTTTATTTATAACTAGTGTGTGTGTGTGTGTGTGTGTGTGTGTGTGTGTGTGTGTATGGGGGGGGGCAGGTGCTTGTCTGAAGGTTAGAGTTGACTTTCTGAGGGGACTCTCCCCTCCCATGATTCTGCTGTGTTACCTCAGGCTACTTTCCAAGGGAGCCCCCACCCCCCTCCGCCTCTCCTCTCACCACAGGCACTGGCAGTACGGATGCATGGCTTTCTGTGTACCTACGACATAGCAACCACATGACTTGGCAGATGTCTTTACCATTCAGAGCCTTCCCTTGGCCTCCCTCGAGTGAAGGCCAAGTTTCTCCTGTGGCCTCAGGGCTCCACAAAATCTGTTCCCAGCCTCCTTTCTCTTGTCTGACTTCATCTTCTAGAAGACGCCTCCAGGCTGACTTTGTCCTGCCATACCAGCCTCTGTTTTTTGTAGACACCTCCACAAGTTGCCTTAGGGCTTTGCACGAACTGTCCCCTAGGTCTGGAAAATTCTTCCTTCAGAAGAGACTCTTTTCCTCATTCACTTGTCATTCAAATGTTACCCTACTTCAGACTTCCTCTACCTCCAAATCAACTTAGGGAAAGAAAGGGTTTGTTTCCACTTACACTTCCCAGTCACAGTCCATCATTAAGGAAGCCAGGGCAGGAACTGAAGTGGAAAACACAGAGACTGCTGCTTTCTGGCTTGCTTTCTCTGTCTTATGCTCAGCCAGTTTTCTGACACAACCCAAGACCACCTGCCCAGGGTTGGCAACTGCCCACAGTGGGCTGAGCCCTCCCACAACAATCTGCAATCAAGACAATTTTTTTTTTTTGGCTTTTCGAGACAGAGTTTCTCTGTGTAGCTTTGGCAGCCCCTTTCCTGGAACTCACTCGGTAGCCCAGGCTGGCCTCGAACTCACAGAGATCCACCTGCCTCTGCCTCCCGAGTGCTGGGATTAAAGGTGTGTGCCACCACCGCCTGGCTTCAAGACAATTCTTTAAAGAAATGGCTACTGGCCAATCTGATGTGGGTCATGCCTCAGCTGAGACTTCCTCTTTCCAGGTGACTCTTGGTTGGGCTGAATCTCTTCTCCTTCTGTGAGCCAGAGCAAATCCCTTGCATTACTTCTTGTCAGATATTTAGTCCCAGTAATGAGAAAAATCATTAAAACAATCTCAGTGACCATTCTTATGGGACAGTCCTTTATGAATATTCCTAAGGTCTAGACTGCGTCACAAATAGACCCCCGTACTTCCCCCCCGCCCAGATTGTAGGCCTCCTACTCTGAAGAAGTTCCTCATTGGCTGATCTTAAGGAGACTGCTCTTTAAAGCTCTGCGGCTCTAGCCTCCTGCTTGCCCTGGTCCTTCTCTGCTTGTGACTTCCCACATCTCTGGTCTAGACAGTTTATGAACCACAACCATTCTCTCCATTGGCAGCTCTTAGGCAACACCTGGTTTCTTCTCAAACAGAATGGATGGATGAACACTGCGCCAAAGGAAAGTGTGTCTTGGCTTGGTTTGTTAAAACAAGTACCAAATACCAAATACTGGGGCAGGAGAGTTGGCTCAGTGGTTAAGAGCACTTCTTCTTGCAAAGGACCCAGGTTGGTTCCCAGCACCTGCATGGCAACTCACAACCACCTGTCACTCCAGATACAGGATCCAGTGCCCTCCTCTGGCTTCTGCAGACACCTGAACTCAGTTCATATATCCACACACAGATACACATAATTAAGTATAAAATAAAAGCTTTTTTAAAACCAGGAACTGGAGCCAGGTGATGGTTGTGTATACCCTTAATCCCAGCACTCAGGAGGCAGAGGCAGGTGGATTTCTGGGTTCGAGGCCAGCCTGGNCTACAGAGTGGGTTCCAGGGCAGCCAGGGCTACACAGAGAAACCCTATGTGGAAAAACTGAAACAACAACAAAAACAAACCAAACCAAAAGTAGGAACTGGGAGGTTACACTCCATGTACATCCCATCCTCTGGAGTCTGAGGAGTTCAGGATCAAGGGTGGAAGGTCCTGTGTCTGGTTTGTGGACAGCTGTCTTCTACTTCTGTGGTGGACAAACGAGGGAGGAAGCAAGCTCTCTGGTGTCTCCATGAGCAGGGACACTAACAACATGACAAATCACTTCCCCAAACTCCCTTCTCCAAACACTGTCACCTCAGAGGTTAAAATGAGGTGATAATATTTGGGGACAGACATCCTGGCTCTCACAGAGGACCAGGACCTCCTTCTGGTGATGCTTTATTCTGTGCTGTTATTGCTTTCTTCATTTTCTTGTCCCTAAGTGTCTGAATACAGGTAGGCCATCTTGCTCCACACAAGCTTGTCAGTTTTAAATTGTTAATTTGCTACAACTTAGAATCTTAGAATCAACCCGGAAGAGAGCCTAGATTGATGAATTTCCTAGATCAGGTTAGGCATGTCTATGGGGGATTTTCTTGTTTGTTGATTGATGTGTGAAGACCCGGTCCACTGTGGGTGGCACCATTCCCTTGGAAGGTGGCCCTGGATTGCATAAGTGAAGAAAACTAACTAAGCATAAGCAGCCTAGCAAGCAGGGAGCACAGGTGCATTTCTTTCTCTCTGCTCTTGACTTGATGATCTCAAGTTTCTGCCTTAGCTTTCCTGCTATCATGGACTGTATACACCCCGGGTCGGGAAGACGAACAAAGCCTTTCCTTACCTAAGGTGATTATTATCAAAGTAATAGAAATTAAACCAGAATAGAAACACATGGGAGAATCGTGTCTCTTCCTCTCAGCCCCCACATTGTCATTGTGCCTTTGACTTGAGAAAATTGAGGTCAAGTATGAATCAGAGTTAGGATCACTGTGCTCCACCCTTCTGCATTTTGGAGTACGTAGCTCTTGACAGTCCTGAGGCATAGTAATTTGCATTTTCCATTTTCCAGGAGATGCAGATGTAGCTGGCTCAGGAACCACACTTTGACAACTGAGCTTTGAATGAGGTTGTAGCTTAGTTTATAGAGCACTTGTCTAGCATGCACAAGGCCTTGGGTTCAATCCCCAGGAATGCATAAAGCAATCATGGTGGCATACATCTGCAATATTAACATTTGGGATACAGAGGCAGGAGGATCAGAAGTGAAAGGTCATCCACACATACATAGTGTGCTAGATACATGAGATACTACCAGAGAGAGAGAGACAGACAGACAGAGAGAGAGAGAGAGAGAGAGAGAGAGAGAGAGAGAGAGAGAGAATATACCATTGAGCTAAAGCAACATTTGCCTCATTTCTCTAGACACAAATTAGATAACAAAATCCTTTTCCATGAACTTGAGGCAGAATTTGCTTAGCTGAAAAATGTATGTTGTTTTGGTGGTAGGGAGAAATGGAGGAGGATGTATTTTTGCATCCTTATAACTGGTCCACAAAAGTATTAGCTACTTATGAGCACTGTTATAAGCAAAGTATCATACACAAATAAGACTAGGATTAGATTTCTGTGTTCAGTGAAGTACACCACTACCAACGTGATCAGTGGGGGGTTTTTGGTTTATAAAGGTTTTTCCTGTGCTTTGTTAATTTGATCCCTAGAAAGACCCTGTGAGGCAAGCTAGACATACATCATCACCCCATTTACACCTAAGGAACCACAAGGGGGAACTAACCTCTTTGCTTGTCTGCCATGCAGCAGGCATATTACATATGGTGGTTCATTTAATTCTCATGACCCTCAGTAATGGGTGTCATTACTTATTGTATAAGTAGNNNTTATGTACCTAAAGATCTAAAGCCAGTTTCTCCTGATTCCCCATACAGGACGTTCCTAAAGCACCATATGTTTTGTGCATGATGGGTACAAATTTGTAACTATGTGAATAGCTGTAAGTGAAAAGACTTATTCTTTCAGATTCTGTTGTGACCTCCTTCTCTTAGTTCAGTTTGTTACGTCTGGAGTTTTCATCTAGTATAACACAGAATTGAGATCTTGGAGGCAGAATGGGAAGCAGAGAAGCTGAGTGGAAGCAAANAACAGAGGCTGGATGCCAGTGAGAAATGGAAAGAGGTGAGAGAGGTAGTGGGGGACGACCTTGGTGCTGCNTGTGGAAGGTTTGCTGGGGTTGACAAAGTGAGGGCCAAAAGGAAATGGGGAATTTCAGAGATCATCTGTGCATTTGAACTTGGATCCCTATTAATATTCTTTGGCTGCTGCGGAAAAATTGAAGTATGTGTAAAATTTCCTTTGGTTGCCGGTCAGTACTCATTTGTATGTGATGCTGGGTGGAGAAAGGGTCACCCGAGACCCTAAATTATATTAAGGTTTTGCATGCAGATGTTTGATGAAGATGGTTCACTGTGAAGGGTCAGGTGTAAAAATGTGGCTCAGTGATAGAAAAACTAACAGTGAAAAAAGAAAGTGTTAAGGGAGAATCAAATAAAAGAGTATTATGTAGCTATTTCCTATGAATTGAAACAATCCTCCCAGGAGGGAGAAGGAGGAGGCTCACAGGACCTGGGAGTCTCGGGAAACTTACAAGACCCAGGAGGCTCAGGAAACTTACAAGACACAGGAGGCTCAGGAAACTTACAAGACTCAGAAGACTCCTGAAACTTGTGGGACTGAAATCTTAGGAGCTGATCAGACTCAAAAGGCCTTCATAGATGAGTTTATATAAGCTATCAACAATTGCTGGAGCATGATGGGGTGGCTATTTAAAATGGTATCTGTCTGCAGGTTGTGCAGGGAAGTCCAGTGATGGAGCTTTTGTGAGCAGTCACCATGCTGGATGGGCTTGTTGGTGATTCAGATACCCCATTCACCACGTTCCTGTAAGTAACTCTTTGGTGAAGAATCTCATTGAGTCACCAACCTGGACTTGAATGGAATGATTTGTCNATTTCTTCACTGCCCTATCTATCTGGGGTGAACAGAAGGAGTTCCCCAGGAAAAGCCACATGGCACAAAGATTGAAACAAATTGCAACATAAAAAGCTGTAAATTATTAGAAAAATAGACAGGGCAGACATGGGTGTCAGGGAAACAGAAATCAAGGAAAGTCAATTTGTCCTACGCATGTGTCCCAGGCTTTCTAGTGAAACAAACTTTCTGAGTTCCGAGTCGCTATTAGGGATATGTTTTCCACAGCGACTCATATATACATGCACACACAAAACAGTTTTTAAAGGAAACAATGCTTATTTTTGTGGGCTTCACTGAGTCAACCCTTGCAATGTTCATGTCCTTGGTGGCCCTCTTCACCCTGCCTCAGCCAAGGAGACATTGGAAAGCATGATGCAGATGTAGGCTNGGTGAGTTCTACACTGGGACTCATCTTCTTGGAAGGGTGACTCTTGGGGATGTTCCCTCTGAGAATTAAACAGCATGCTATGGCAGTCCCAATGTGGTCCTGTGGAGAGGCTAGTTGGGGAAACACCAAAGCCTGGCTGAGCTCCTCACCGACAGCAAACACCATTTGCAGCAACATGAATGAGTTTCTTGGCAGGAAATCCTGCTGCCCCAGGTAAGCCATGCCATCTGGTGCTGTGACTCGGAGATGAGCTATCTTCACTGATCCATAGCAAACGGTAGAGTCACCAGCTTGTTTTAGGTACATTTAGTTTTGTACTGCAGCACTCAGTAAGCAAACATCTTGATCATATATGACACACCACCATCTCCTTTACACTGTTCACTTTCATTTTAGCAAAATGCTAAATTGGTTCATGACCCACTAATGAGTCATGATCATTTAAGAAGTGCTATTGCAATCAATGGCAGATGTGTTTGAGATAATCCGTGTTCCAATCTCATTCTTGGTCCTGTTACCCTTAGAATTGTGATGTAGATGAACTGAAAGTAATGCCACGGTGTCACTTGGTCCAGGGCCCTAACTCGAGGAAGGGCTGCCCCTGTCCAAGTGGATAATTCTACTCCGTAGACATTGTTTGTACCTTGGAACATATTTAGCACTTCCTTATCCTAGCTCTGAATCCTGTAAGTGCAATTTGCAGCCAACCTCGGTGTACTGGTACCTGATCCTGCCAGGTACTGTATCCATTCCAACAAGTGGAAGAAAGATGTCACCCCTCTTCTAGAACTCCTTTATCTCCCCTCTATTGCTCCAGTCCCCAGGGTAAGAGGAAGCAGCCATCTTTCTGAGTCACTCAGTTTTCCTAGAATGCAGTCTTATCAGAGGACTTCTTCCTTTTGTTCAATTACTCCAGGATGGGCTCTGTGACTCAAGGGGAGCAGGACCACCAAGGGAACTTGTTAAAGGTGGTGTCCCAGGCCTCAGGAAAACGCATGGTCTCAAAATGCTCCTCAGAGTGNGTCCTGGCCCTCTGTGTTACACTAAGCTCCTCCGCTTGTTCTGTGACACCTTGACCCTCAACAAGCTCAGCTACACTGACGGCTTGTGGTGGGTCTGTGTATTTAAATAGTTATGGCTTCAATTCTAGCAGGAAATGCATCTGCATTTTGTCCCCATGCCCACAGGCATGTGTGTGAAGGAAGAAGAAGTTTCACCAAGCTCCAGGATGTGTGCTGCGTTCTGACATTTTCTTTGCTTTAATTTTTTCACATGCTGGCTGTGACTCATTGGCTGAGTTTATGATTCATCAATGGGTCTCACTGTACAGCTAAAAACAAACCGACCTGAGCAATAGGTCTGTGCAGGAGGCATGGCTGATTCTCCTGTATTTGTGCTGTAATGATGGTCATTTGGAGTTGTGAGGACAGCCTGCCTCTCCCTAGCTGCCCTTTGATTCGAATATTACCGGTGCTTACATTTATGTAGCACTTAGCTGCTTCCTGGTTCAATGCAGTGAGCCTTATGAAAACCCTGTGAAGTGTGGTGTTCCTTGTAGCTGGCTTCCCAATGGAGTCTAGGCTAGGATTCATGTTGAAGTCTTGAAGCGCTGGGGATCCCCCCTCCTCAGAGAGGTAATAGGAGGGGCCAGGACAGAGTGGGAGATGGGGGGGGTGACCTCTGCTTTCTGCTGAGTCCTCTGGAAACAGGAGGTGGAGAATGACGTCTGAGACGAGGTTTGTGAAAGGCAATGTGTTGTTCTGGTGTCCAGCTCTTCCTGAGCTCCGGGGCACTGCAGGGTCACAGAGAGAAGCTGGAGGACGATAGAGACAGAATGCTGAGTGCCTGCACCTTTGTTATCTGTGACTTCTTGAATTCATGTTTATCTATTGTCACTTGGGGCCTGAGCGGTTCCCTAGGTTTACTCTGCCGTGTCACAGGATTTACCTGTCTCCAGCCTGCCTCTTTCTGAGGCAGCGGACAGCTGTGATGGGAACGCTGAGCCTGGAAGCCACTCTTGCTTCCTTTGCATCTTCTCTGGGCCACTTTTCTCAATCCCTTCCTTGTGGTCAGAAGAGGTCCCATGCTCTCTCTGTCCTCAGGTTCCAGATGGTTTTAACTTTCCATCATTTTGACACTCCAGACAATCCCAGAAATCAAAACAAATTCAAAAATGTGCCATTTATGGTGTCCAAGAAAGCCAAACATATCATCCATGATTGATTTAGTGGCCGCAGCTGAGCATGGATGCAGACAGACAGCTAATGAGGTAATTTTTCTAAATGCAAACTGTAAACACGATAGCAGTTCCCTCCCTCTCTGTGAGTCTTTCTAGCCCCTCTGTCTCCTGGCTTTCTGTAGATATCTGCTACCCATGTGTATGTTTGCATGGTCACAAGGTAATCGATGGCTCTTCCAAAATGATGCATTGAGTCTCAATTCTTAGTACTTTAGAGTGTANCCTTGGTTGGAGACAGAATCTTCACAGAGGTTAAAATGAGGCCACTATGTTGGACCTCCATCCAATATGACTAGTTGTCTTGTGACAATGGGAAAATTTGGATGCTGAGATACGCATAGAGGGAAGGGGATATGGAGAGATACAGGGAGGCAATGGCCACTTACTGGCCAAGGTGTGGCCCAGACTCTCCCACAGAGACTGAGGAAGGAGCCACATCTACCACCATCTTGCTCCCAGAACCACAGCCTCTAGGTTTGCAAAGCAAACATCCATGGTTGAAGCCAACTTGTCTATGGTTCTTTGTTCTTTCAACTCCAGCAGACAAACACACAACCATGTAGTAGTCATTTCCCCTGTGTTCTCTCTGGTGGTGAGCTTCTTTCCTGGAGCATCGGAAGGGAAGGTAGGTGAGGGCTGAGGGAGTTTGCTGAGAAGGTGACAGGCTTGGAATCCAGGATTCTNGGCTATACCAACATATCCAAAGCCACACCAGGGTTATGTGATGTTTCTGAAAATTCTACAGTTGATATCTGAACTACATACCATCAGTTAGACGCTGTTAACCCACCTCTCAGCGTGGCTTTCCCTTCAGCCCTTCATGCCACATTGNGTGGCCTTCAAACCCCCACACAGTATTGCTTGAACTGGGTAAGCTCGTGGTTAGGGACATACATTGCAGGTATGGCCGTGGACACTTCCATTTCACTCTCTATACCTACACCCATCACTGCTGTGACAAAATACCTTATATTTTATGGACTCAGCTTAAGGAAGCTTATTTTGGCTCACATTTTAAAGGGATTGTCCATCCCGGTGGGCAAGACGCGGCTCTGTCTGTGGTGGCAGCATCGTGCCTCATGATCTAGTTGCACGATAGCAGATAAGGAAACAAGGAACTTGGGATGGAACAGGAGCTGAGTATAACCTTCGAGATCTATGGTTAGTGACCTACACCGCCAGCTGTGTCCCACACCGGAGAGGTCTCACAGCCTCCCATAACACCTGGGGATCAAGTATTTGACACAGGAGCCTTTGCCGGACAGTTCAGATGGAACCCGAGTTGATGCAGATGTCTGGATAGCTTCCAGGGATTCTCCTGCTGTGTCCTGCCTGTGCCTTGTGAAGTAACACAGAGATGTCAGCAGACATCACATTAGTCCACAAACAGAGCTGGCAGCAACCAGCACCAGAGGTGTGTGGGCAGAGGAGAAGTGTCAAGGTTTGTGATATAATGCTCCAAGAAAGTGTGTGGAAATTTTTCCAGTTTGAAGCATGCACAATTCTAAGTTAGCATGAGCAGGTGTGACAGCAGGTAATGAATACAAATATCATGCTATTTTTCTGTACTGTGATATACTCGTGGTATTTGTCAGCCTCTTAGAACTTGTAATTTTTCATGATTTTTCTTATTTAAGGTGTTTACCTTCTTACCTCACTCTGTGTTCATAATCTTGTACTCTGTTCCTTAAGAGACTTCCTTACAAATGTGTCAGCTCCAGGCACCGTCCATTTAGATTTAGCCCTGCATGTGAGGAATGAAGACCGGAGGGATGGAGAGAGGGAAAGCAGGGGTGAGGAGGGAGGGTGATGAGGAGGGCCTGAGGGACTCTGTGGAGAGGGACAGTGTGTTAGCTGCTTCCTGCTGCTGTGGTAAAAGACCACGACTAAGATGACCGGTAGAGGAGTTTATTTTGGTCTCTGGTCACAGAGGTAGACTCCACAGCAGCGAGGGAAGCAAGCAGAACAGGAAGCTTGGAGATCACATTTGTAAACCACAAACATGAAGAGGAGAGAGCAACCTGGAAGTAAGGCGAAGCTGGAAGCTCTCAAAGCCCGCCCCCAGTGATNCCCCTTCCCCCACAATGCCACACTGTCTCTCAAAACAGCACCACTGGGGACCAGCCATTCCAATATCTGAGCTTATGTGGTACATTTCTCATTCACAGATATAAAGGCCAGAAATGAGGGCGTGGGTAACGCAGGGCTTGGNGCTGTGGGACCCTGAATGGCCTTTCCTGATGGTTTTCAGTACCCTGTGATAATGGCTCANGNCTCTGTTGTGTCTCGGTCATTTCCCACCTTTCTCCCTGAAACACAAGCTCTGTGAGAGGAGGAGCCATATTTGGACCATTCACTGTAGCTCACTAAACAGGCTCTGGAGTGTGAGGCCGGAGATAGGTGGGGAGAGAAGGAAGGAGGAGCTAGAACTACAGAGTCATAGATGGGTCGATCCTGGAAGATCGAGGAGGGCAAAGTAATTCAGTGTTTGCTCCTGGTATTCTAACAGGAAGAATTCTTTCAACCCAGGGAAGCACGTATTATATATTATTCAGCATCCATGGCCTAACCCACTACATGCAGTTACACCCCAAGTTGTGGGGACCCCTGAAGCTGGGAGATCTGCTTCTAGTTGAGAATGGCTAATCTGGTCCAACTTTCTTGTTATAGAGGAGGCAAGAAGAGGGCACGGACGGGTGGAAGGGGCTAGTGGGACAGCTCAGCAGGTAAAAGCTTCTGCCCACCAAGCCTGATGACTTGAGTTCAACACCTGCAACCCACATGGTGGAAGGAGAAAGCCAGTTGTCTTCTGACCACCACAAGCTCACCCTGAAATGGAGGAGCCTGTGTGTGTGCACACATTCTAGGTTCCCGATGGGGAGGAGTCCATGTATCCAGCCCCTGCAGACAGGTTCCTCTACCTCCCGGATGAGTGAGGCATCAACCCTCTCCTGGGATCTGAGTTGAGGACCCAGCACCAGGATCAGCTTGCTGAAGACCCCACGCTTCATTGTGGAACTTAAGACCATTTTATACCTTCAAAAAATGCAATCACTGTTGATTAATAAAAGTGATTTTCCAAGGCTGCCCTGACGTGTGCTCAATTTCAAATCCATTTCCCTTGTTTAATAGACTGAGAAGGGTTGAAGGATGACTCCAGGTTGGGTGCTTTGTCATGGTCCCCCTGAAACTCGCCTCATACCCCTGGGGACAAGAGGGGANGAGAGTCAGGGCCTAGTCCCAGCAAAACCCACATTCCTCAACCCTACNTGCAAATGCCAACTCCATGGTGAGGAGGGGGAAGTCTGGAATACTCCAGCCTTCTCTGGAGACATTAACCTCTAGCTGCTTCCTACTGGTCCTCCAGGAAGAGCTTTCTTAAAATCAAGATAATGAAATTGTAGTGAAACCAAACAAACAAATGAAGACTGTGAGGCAGTCTTGAATACTAACTCACATTAACTTGCTGTCTGCTTAGGCAAATATTTGTGCCTCTAAAATTTTTTTACAATTATTTTATTTATTTATTTGCGTGTGTGTGTGTGTGTGTGTGTGTGTGTGTGTGTGTGTGTGTGTGTGTATACTAGTACCATGGTACATATATGGAGGTCAGGGGCCAACTATCATGAGTCAGTTCTCTGTTTTGGTCATGTGTTCCAAAGATTGAACTCAGGTCATGAGATTTGGTGGCAAACATCCTTACCCACTAAGCCATCTCGCTGGGCCCAGGGTAGAGTCTTATCCAAAAGCATTAGGTGTGATATCTTGGAGATCACTACTAATTCACTCAACAGACACAGTCATGACTCATCATGTCCCTGTGGTGTGATTTAGGAGACACAGAGGTCTTTGTGCTCAGAGATAAGCAGTAGGGAACCTGGAATATTAAGTACAGGGGGTTGTGCCTTCAAAGGAAGGGATGTAATACCTGGTGTCTGCCCCAGCCAGTGGGGTCTTCAATGGAGACCCTAGAAGGGGGAACAGTGAATGAAAGGTACAAGAGACACAAAGAATGACAGCAAGACAAAGTTCTGATCAAGCTGCAAAATTTTATTTTTTTTCAGTCATCTTATATAGTAAAGTGAAGCGGGAACTTGTGCTTGAGGGTGTGGATCAGGGAGGTTAGGTTGCTAGGTAACCTGACCACAAGATGTCCTTAACTGACAAGAAGATAAGGAAATACCAAGCTATTTCTGAGGGCTGGGACTTGCCTAAGGCATGTAACAAGACTTCTGGTAAATAACCTGTTATTCAAGAAACAGAAACTTGTCTGTAAACTAAAAATGACCTGAGCTAAGATGGCTTGATTATAGCCAATACAGGTTTTGGCTCCCAGCAGGTGTCTACCCAGAAGGNTGGGAGTGAGCNTGTTTAGTAGCCTGGTGACCCTTGCTCTACTGTGAGGCTAAAGACTCTTCTGGCACTGGATCTTCTCCCAGACCCTTAGCATAAATCTGTATTTTATTTCTCAGTCATTCTACAGAACCTACCTTCATGGACTTTACTGAGTGTCAATGTAGTTCTGTCTGATGTGCACTTAATTCACTTTGCTCCTTAAGGTGATTTGTGTATGTTTTGTTGTGAACACAGGATCGAGTTAATTATCACCAGAATAAAGTTCACCAAATTGTGTTGNGCTTAAACATGCCTAAAATAAACTACTGGGAGTCAGACTCTAGAAATTTGAACCAACACTGGCTACTGAGTTGTGTTGAACTGAACCACCTTCTTGTCTCTCACAGATCAGTCACTCTGCTGTCTGTGAAGGTCTGAGCCTGTGCCTACCTGGGTAATGGGCAAAAGGAGGCTGAGAATGCCAAGAAGAGGAGCTGTGTTGTCAAGACCAGGGAGACCTGGGTCTTGGGAGCTTGGTACTCTCCCAGTTTTCCCAACTGGACAAGGTCACTCCATTCTGGGTTTGATTTCCTCTTTGAAAAGCAAGGAAAGTGAATAAAGTGGTCTTTAGACTCCAGCTCTGACGTGTGTGTGTGTGTGTGTGTGTGTGTGTGTGTTTACATACTGATGTGTGTACAGGTGCATGTGTGTGGGGATATATTTGCTAGTTATTTTTTAATTTAATTTATCTTTTGTTAATCTAAGCTAGGATCATCTGGCAAGAAGGAATATTAATTAAGAAAATGTTTCCATTAGACTGCCCTCTGGGCATGTCTATGGGGGCATTTTCTTGATTAATGTGAGAGGGTCCAGCCCATTGTGGGTGCTGTCAAAGTTGAGCAGGTATCCTGGGGTGTATAAGAAAACAGGCTGAGCAAGCCACGGGGAGCAAGCCTAAGCAATGTTCCTCCATGGCCTCTGCTGCAGTTTCTACCTCCAGGTTCCTGTCTGGGTTCCTGCCTTGACTTCCCTTCATGAAGAACTGCATGTTATAACATGAGTACTCTTTCCTGCTCAACTTGATTTTGCTCATGGTGTTTACCGCAGTAATTAAGAACAAATTAAGACAAGGTGTGAGTGCACCATGTGTGCAGGAACATGGGACACCGAGGTCATCTTGGGCATCATGCCTTAGGAGCTTTCTACTTTGTTTTTTGAGATGAGCCCCCTCTCTGGCCCCTAGAGCTCATCGGTTAGCCTTAGGTTGGTTGGCCAGCAAGCCCCAGGACTTCTTGTGTCTCAGACACCCCAGCACTGGAATTACAAGCTCAGGCTACTGTGCCTGGCTTTCCCCATGGCTGTCAGAGATCAGACTCACACTGTCATTCATCTGCAACACCTTACCAACTGAGCCATCTTCTCAGTTCCAATCTCTGGAGCCTTTGAGAAGCCACGATGCTCATCCTGCTGGATGTAGCCCTGGTCTCAGCTCTGTGATGATGTAACTGCTCTGGACAAGGACCAGGTGGCTCTTAATCTGCTGGGGGTGGGCATGGCACGCTTGGAATCTACCCCCAAGTCAATGTATCACCTGTCACATTCTGTGGTCCTGACAGAACTGTCCAGGGTCATCAGGAAGCATGAGGACATTAGCAGGAGATCCTGCAACCCAAGAGCCATTCAAGTCGAGCACAGAAGGAACAGGGGCACGCTGTCATGGTGTAGATGAGCTGAGGAGGAAGGAGCTCTGTGCTCCTGAGGCCTCTCTCTCTCTCAGGGAAGTGTCATCCAATCTCCCACAGTTTCAGATGTTGGAATGTTGCTCCTCTGGGGTGTTTCTGGAGTATAGTCACCCAGGTTACACACACTCAAGTGTTCACAGATTGAAACACTAAGCACCANGTGCTTAAATGCATCAGGTACTGAGGTGGTTTGAAAGAAAATGGCCCCCAAAGGGAGTGGCACTATTAGGAGGTGTGGCTTTGTTGGAGTAGGTGTGGCCTTGTTGGAGGAAGTGTGCCACTGTAGGGCAGACTTTGAGATCTCTTTTCTCAAGATTCACTGTGTGACAGTCACTTGACTTCCTGCTGCCTTCTGGTCAAGATGTAGCCAGTACCACATCTGCCTGCAGGGCACCATGGCCCCCATAACGATGATAAGGTACTGAGCCTCTGAAAGTGTAGGTGAGCAGCTTTTATTCTGTGTGCCGTAGGGAGCCAACGAATGTTCTTGAGCCTGTGTAAATCAAAATGGAAGAAGAAACTCACAATGCCAATCAATATTGCTATCACAGCATGAGGAAGAGCTAAAAGTCAGGCTCGGAAGTTCCTGACTCTTGCAGTAAGTCAGGCAAGAGAAGAAACTGGGGAAAGGAGTACGCATCGCAGGCGTAGGGGTGGGAGGCAGAGGGGCTGGGGAAAGGAGAGTTAAACAGAAGCACAGTGAACAGCAATCAGGCCCCAGGGCCACTCTGGCCTGACTCAGCATCTGCAATCATCCCTCATTAGGACTCCCAGGCCCAAGTGGCCTGTGATTGTATGTTTTTACAGTAATTAATTTATTCTCATCAGAGGCAGCAATGGGAGTATTCAGCAACCCCCTCTGAAGAGTCTGGGGACCAACGACAGATTAACCACAGACCAAACTTCCATGGTTGTTTACAAGGAGGAAGATACTGGGTCGTTTGTCGTTTTGAGTCATGGCCATGTCTCCCGAAGGTGCCTGGAGCAGGAAGGCTGGCAGTCAGAGCTGTATTTACAAGGAGGAGGATGCTGGGTCATGTGTCTCCTGAAGGTGCCTGGAGCAGGCAGGCTGGCAGTCAGAGTTGTATTTNTGAGACTGTTTCTAACAATCCGGGCAAGGCGCCTTTGTTTTATGCTTCCCCGAAGAAAAGGTACCGAGCCACGACAGCTTCCTCTCCAGCAGACCTGGCTGCATATCAAGGTGTTCTCATGCCTGCAGGATGCAGGTGGCTGGAGAGGGCTCTGATGTCTGTATGTCTTCCTTTCTCCACCAAGCCTTGAGTCTCAAGGATAGCAGCCACCATCTGTCTTGTGTCAACGTGCCACCCCCCCGTCCATGCCCTCGTTGTATTTCTACTCACCCAGTTGGCACCCAGTTCTAGAACTGTTTCTGTGGAACACCCCACCCCCACCCCTTGGCCCACACATAAAGACCTGGTCTACCTCTTCCTCTGTAACTGCTAGGCTCCACTGGCGTTTACCTGTGTTTCTTAGCCTCGCTCATGTGGTTTCTCTTCTTTCTGCTGCCCCTCCCAAGTTAGAGCTTATTCTTAGACTCCTCCAATAAATTCATTCTTTGCAGGAAGGGATTGTGCCTGATACTTAGGGTGACATCTAATCTTTCATTTAAACCAAGACACTCCCAAGACTGGTAGCCGCTGTTGACAGCTGATNCTTTTTTATCGACCCTCTGTTCTTATGTGTTCTGACAGTTGTTTCCTGCAAGCCCAAGGCCTTTCCCTACTCTCTGTAGCAGAAGCCTGAGCCCACACAGCCAGCATCGGCTTCATGCCACAGATCCGAAGGAGCTGGCTAAACACCCAGTTTTCATAGCTAGAATGACTATACGGAGCCATCCCTTCATCAGGCAGAGGTTCCCAGGGGACCGAGCTTGTCCCCAGTTGCCCTCAGTGTTAACCAGGACTGGCTCTGTCCCTTTGTGTGTCACTCTCTCTTTTCTCTGCAACAAACATCTCACATTTCAATCTTTGTCTGAGGGACAATCTGGGCCAGTGGGGAGGTGTGACATCTGACCTTAGAGACTCTTGACCTGGCACCAACCAGCCCAGGGCTAGCCTGGAGCACTCACATTCTGCCAAGGGAATGCATGAACGGAGAGAGGATGTTTTATTGCAGTGTTTTGAATGAGAGTGTCCCACACAAGCTTGCGGATTTCAACTCTTGGATCCTAGTTGGTGGTGATGTTTTGGGGGAGATTTAGGAGGTGTGGCCTTGCTGTAGGAAGTATGTTCTGGGGGGTGGCCTTTGAGAGTACATAACCTCATCTCACTTTCAGTTTGCTGTAGGGGATTTTTCTGTCCTGCCTGCCAGCTCCCAGATCATGACACAGAGACTTATTAATAATTATGAAAGCTTGACCCTAACTAGCTCTTACAACTTAAATCAACCCATATTTTTATTAATTTACTTTCTACCCCGTGGCTTTTACCTCTATCCCATTTTGTGTGTCCTTTTTGTTCAGCGTCTATCTGGCTTCTTCCCAGCGTTCTCTCTGACTGGCTCTCCTGCCTACACCTCCTGCCTAGCTAATGGCTGTTTAGCCTTTTATTAAACCAATCGGAAGGCACCTTGGCAAAGACACATTTTCACAGTGTACAAAAAGATTATTGCTCTGCTTCATGCCTGTGTTGAAGATGTGATCTCTCAGCTTCCTGTTGCCTGCTGCCATGTCTGCCTGCTGCCACNCCTCCCTGCCATGATGAGTTCTCATCCTTATGGAACTAGAAGCCCAGATAAACTCTTCTCTTCTACGAGTCACTTTTGGTGATGGCGTTTTTATCACAGCAACAGGAACGTAACTGATGCATTCACGTCCAGGAAGACAGGGTGCTTTTTCCTCACGTGTTCTCGATGCTCTTCTCCTACAGAACAAATGTCGTCTTCTCTCTTCAGTTCCGATCTCCAAAACCTTCATTTCCACTCCTGTCCTCAGTGGACGGGCTCGCTTTCCATATCACGGTTAGCACGGGGATCATGGGACAAGAACGCCCTTACTCTGCCCATCTGCTGACCCCTTCAAATCTACCCCAACATCCATCTCTTTGCCCACAATGTGTGTACTTGTCCCCGGCATTTCCCCCAGCTCCTCTCCTTGCATCTAACCCATCTTATCTACCTACCCGCCTCTGGATGTCTATCTCTCCNTCCACCTCCCCTCATCTACCTGTCCCTCCATATGCCTTCCTACTCATATTTACATGATCACTGGCATCTTCCTGACCCCACTTTCCCCCACACCCACCCACTCACATCTGTACTGAGAAGCTCTGTCAGCTCACGCCCACACTCCCACTCCACCCACCACTCCCTGGGTGCCCTGTCTCTGCAACTGCTGTCACCCTTCTCCGGGGCTTCATTTGTTCCTATTTGGGGAGGTCTTCCCCTTTAAGACTGCATGATGCCTCCCTCCTTCTTCCAGTTCTCCTCCTAATCGCTCCACAAGCCTTCTCACAACCTGACACCTCATGCATTTGGCTTAGCTTTTGTGTCTGCCTCCCCTAAAGTGTAAAGCACCATTTGGGCAGGAGTCCTTGTTTTGTTTATCGCCTTAGAACTGTTCACAGGAAGAAGGCAGGCATGTTGGTAATTGTCTGACGTGAGAGAATTTAAAGCATTTAGACTCTAAGACCTGAAACAGTCCTTCGGGATGACCCAAACATAGCATTCTACTTTTGGGTGGGGGAGGAGGTGCTGAGGCTCCTTGGAAGTGTCCTGGACAGCTGGCATGCAAACTTCTTAGCCATAAAGTCCAGCTTGGGGTTAACTCCTGAGCCAACCATCACAGGTCTGAGCCCTAAATCTCTAGTTCTGTGACTCCTGCGTGATACTGGCTGTCTGTGCCACCACGTGTTAGCCACAGTTACTATTCTCTAAGGTGGGGTAAACCCCTTGGCTCCCCAGTAGACTCAAAGCTCTCAAGATTATGAACTGGAACTTTTCCTTTGATATTCTTGGTGTAGAACTCTGGGCTGAACATGGTATGAGGTGGAAGCTCTATCCTTCTCTGTGTCGATGGTTGTAATCATAGCCACTGTCTACCACGTACCTACTATCCAAAAGCCNAGGCTAAAATTGTTAGCCCTTCAGCCTTGAAAAGTTCATGAGGACATTGAGGTTCCTGGAGCTGAACGACATGTCCTAAGAGGGAGAGAAGTCAGCAACTGACAGTGCCAGGGGTCTCCACTGCATTATGGTGGGGGGAATAGAATGGAGTAGAGGAAAGACATCAGATTCCAGAACGTTCATCACTTGCTTACCTCCTGATGCCTGAAAGGACAGTGCTGTTCTTTGGCCACCGTGAGCTCAATAAATCAAGGAGTAAAATGGAGTCTTCAGAGAGAGAGAGAGAGAGAGAGAGAGAGAGAGAGAGAGAGAGAGAGAAGATACCGGTCAGAGCAGAGGGTAGATAAAACTGGTACCAAAACAAGGTAGGATCCCAGAAGGTGAGCCAGGTACACCACCCTGTCCAGCTCATGACTGAGTCAATGGCACAGGACAAGGAGGCTGAGGATACTGATGAACTAGTCAGGCCCAAGGTCTGACTGCTGGCTTGATCATAATTTTCCAGCTGGAGCCAGATGTAGATCCACATGCAGCTGGAACATTTGTTTGCATGTACCTGGCACAGCCTTTAGGGGTTGCCTTGGTCACCATATACAACGAGTGACAAACTCTGCAGGCCACAAGTCTATCTCACAGCATGCTTTCCTTGGAGGTGTTGATTGATATGCCACGATTCACTAGTGAGCACCACTTCTGCCTCTCCTCAACGAGATAAATTATCAGCTCCATAAGCAGCTCAGGGGAGGGAGGGCTGGCTGGACTAGTGGGCCTGAGTTCTGTGAGCTCTGTCCTGTGGAGCCACACTCCCACCACCCAGGGGAGGGAAAGGGGCAGAGGGTAGATGAGGTCACCTGTAACCCACTGGTTTCATGGAAGGAGAGCCTAGCCTTGGGTAAGAGGTTTGCCCTGGGAAACACAGTTAGAGGCAGTGATGGAAACAGATATTCATATGGGCCTTTCAGGAACATTGCTGGTTTTACTTTTATTGCTTTGTGGGGCAAAATGGATGTATGTATGTCCAGATTTCCAAAAGTTCAACCTATAGGGCATGGCCTGGATCCACTGTGTTATTACAAATGGAAGGGCTCTGGCAGAGGCATTGGCTAGAGAACTCCTACAAATGGGGTCTTGAATCCCCAGAAAAGGGCTTTATGATAGATTACATTTACTAATTTATTTTGTGTAGGTGTGTAAACACACATATCATGGTGTGTGTGGAGGTCAGAGGACAACTTGCAGTGATCTTTTCTATACTTCTACCACGTGGGCCCTGGGGATTGAACTCAGATCCTCANCTTGATGGCAAGCACCTTCACCCACTGAACCATCTTCCCAGCCTGAGCTAAGTATTTTGACACTGCAGCCCCGGGGCTCAGATCAGCAAGAAGGCTGCTGCATGACCAATGCAGAACAAGAGAGCTGCGTCACTGTCCTAAGGAAGTGAATATAAACCAAAGAAGGAAAGAAGAAAAGCAAACTCTTAAAGGGTGATTGGTGAGCTCTTCTCATTGAGTTGCTGGGTGCAAGTCCTTACTTTTCCCTCTCTAAAACTATTCTTTATAAGTATGACAAGGGACTGGAAAGATGGCTCAGTGGTTGAGAGCACGATACTCTTCCAGAGGAAGACCAGAGTTTGGTTCCTAGTATCCACTTTGGACAACTTACAACCACCTGTAATTTCAGCTCCAAGGGATCTAGTGCCTTCTTCTGGCCTGTGAGAGCACTGAAAACACACACACACACACACACACACACACACACACACACACACACACACACAGAGAGAGAGAGAGAGAGAGAGAGAGAGAGAGAGAGAGAGAATGAAATCTTTTAAAAAGACAGAAAACAAAGTAACTCTACGTGTATCAGTGTCGCTACAGATTGATAATATAAAGTTGAAAGAAAAAAAGAAGTTGCTTAAAATACTTTCAGCATGATGCCCGTTATGTAGCATGGCTGAAGTCATCCCATATATTCAGTATGGTACCATGATCATGCATGTGCACTATGATACTATATTAGTTATTTGTCTCCTTGTGTGACATGATACCCAACAAAAGCAACTTAAGGGGGAAAGGGCTTGTTTTGTGCATCATTCCGGAGTACAGCCTAAGGTGGAGATGGTGGCAGGAGCTTGAGGCGGCTGGTCACANTGCTGCCACAGTCAGGAAGCAGAGAACGATGATGAATGCTGGTGCTCTGCTCATGTTCTTCTTTTTTTTTAATCCAGCCATCAATATTAACCATATTAACCATAGCAGATACCAATTTGTAGCATGGCNGAGAATGATCACAGAACAGTTTCAGGACAGTGTTACACACATGTGCTCAGTCATGGACTTTATAGTGATATACCAGTCAGCAACACACGGCCTCTGTAGTGATGGCCCAGGACATGATGTTGCCATAACTATATAATGTTACATATAGTATATGGTTAAGAGGACTGCATGTAAACACTTGTTAAATAGTGGTGCCAGGCCCATGTTATGTTTCTCTGTCTTACTGTATTTAAAATATTGTCATAATTTTTATTACATTTCATTTACTTATTCTATGTGTGCATGCATATATGTATTTTGGGGNTGGGGGAAGGCATGTATGCACCATAATTCATACATGGAGTCCAGAGGACAACTTTCAAGAATTGATTCTCTCCTTCCATTGTGAGTCCTAGAGATCAAACTCAAGTCATAAGCTTTGGCAGCAAGTGGCTTTACCCATTGAACCATCTCACTAGCCCAAAATATTGTCATACTTATTTTTAAGCTTTTATTTTTATTTTATGTATATGCATATAAATATGCATGTGTGGGCATGTGTGTATGTGTGTGGGTGCCTGTGTGTGCTCATTGTGAAACAGACACTACCTAGCACCCCCTCGGAAGAGAAGCCTCAGTGAGGGACAGTTTGTAAGATGCCATGTGGAGGGCTGTCTTCATTGTTAACTGAGCTGGGAAGACCCAACCCTCTGTGGGCGGCACCATTCCCTGGGCTAGGCGTCCTGGACTATATAAGAGCAGAAAAAGCTAGTGGGGCACAGACAAGCAAACATGTATTTATTCTCTTTCCTCTTGACTTTGGGAATTCTGTGACGAGCTGCTTGAGTCCCTGCCTTGACTAACTAGAATAATGGACTGTAATAATGGAATTGTAAACCAGAATCAACCCTTTCTTCTCTTATGTTACTTTTTGTCAGGATATTTTATCACAGCAATGGAAAGGAATCTAAAACACTCTTCAAGGGTTTATTCTCTACTCCATGCAGGATGAGGTAATATGAGACCATGGCTAGGGAAGCAACATGAAGCTGGTCAAGGAACTCTTTATGGCCAAGAGGACTTGCACAGGGCTTTCCAGGGTGAAAGTGAAAGAATAAAAGAAAGCTTCCCTGAAGGCAGCATGCTTCCAAGCACCTTGCACAAACTCTGAGCAGTGTGTGGGACACAGAATGAAAAGTGAAGAGTCAAATGAAATCCCACATAATTGTGCCATGGATGATATAATTACACAGACAAATGTATTTGGGCAGAAAGCTGAAAAATCCCGTGTCTAGAATAGAGACCTTTGAGGTTACTAATACATGAACCTGCATGGTTACAACAGTGTAAAATGTTTAATTGGATAAATTACATGATTTCTAAGTTGTCAGGTCATCTGTATTTCTGTGGCTTTGCAGGTTAATTGCTCGGTAAATTCTGCAACAAGCTTTCCTCCTCTAACAAAGACGATGGGGGTCATCTCCATGGCCTTCTCTTACTTTCCTAGGGAAACTGGGGTGGGATGATCCCTGCACTGTGCTCACTCTGTATTTTAGAAGAAGACTGATGAGGAACCCATCCATCAGAGCCTGCTCTCCTACCTGCAGAACCCGGGAGATGGCTGCTGTTCTCCTCTCGTGGACAGTACCTATGCTTGCCATTCTGGCTTTGTGGCAAGTGTTGTGGAGTCTCGCTTCCCACTAACCTCATGACCATTCTGTAGACAACACTTGCAGCTCCCCACTGCACCTGCCTCTGTTCCATTGACTCAACTAGTTCATAAGGCCCTTGAAGAACAGAGCCATCTTTTTGTCAAGGTATGTCCAGCATCCTTGTTAGTAGACAGATTTCTACAGCCTTCCCCAGTGCTCTTTAAACAGCAGGCATGCAGTGTGTGCACACAATATGAAGTCTGCTCAATATATGTGTATNTCCCTTTATATCAGAGTTGGGTACTCATCCTTGTCCTAGTTGGTGAGAATTATTCCAGAAGTCTGGATCCTGGATGCTTCCTCTGGTGACCTCTATTTTCAGGTGCCACCTGGAAACCCAGCCCCCTTCATGAGATCTCTCTCTTTGGTTCTTATCTCCTAGTCTATATTTTATTTGCTGCTGCACCTTGAAGGTACAGCAGCAATTCTCTTTCCCCAGGTCATTGACATACTTTTCAGAGAGGCGTTCCTGATTGCCCAACAAGATGCTCTTGCCCCTACATCCTGTCTCTGGGCTGCAGAACATCCCTGCCTAGTAAGGCTAGGATGGGGCACAGTGGGGAAGGAGGAAGCCATCGATATACTGACCCAGAAAGCAAATGTAAATCAAACCCACCACCAGGGTGTCTTCCCAGGGTTATATGGGGCTCCTCCCAGCAAACGGACACCCGTGAAACAGCCTGCTTGATGCCAGAATTTTGTCGTTGGCACTTCAGTTCTGTTTCACACTAAAGGTTTCTTCATCACTTTAAAATATTATCACGTTATTATCTCAGTGGGAATGAGTTTGTAGGAGCTTCAGGGTGAACCAGGAAGGCGGGAAGAGAGCGGAGGACAGGATGATAAACAAAGACATTCTGCTGGAACATTCCANAATGTGAGCCAGGTTAGGGGAATAGAAGGTCTGAGGTGGGAATTGAGTGAGCATTCGTGACGTCAGTGTGGAGCCTGGAGTGCAAAGGAGAAACTGAGCCACGGAACTCGGACTGACATGGTAGGCATGTCCAGGCTTACCTCTGCTTATGCTAAGTGAGCAATGGCAGGACAAAGCAGCTGTAAGCAGTTTTTCAGGGTAATGAAGGACACGTCAGTATCTAGGCCAACCTGGATGTGGTCACCTTGGTAACATCTATGAGACTCCATACAAGATGAAGAGAAAGATTCAGCTGCCCAGACTCCTGCCCACAAGAATGGCACCATGGCGTTACAACATCATAATAAATTCCTGGAGAACATTGTTTCTATCCCAGGTGCTTTGCTAAGTACTTCCTGTGACTGGTGTCATCGGTCCCACAGTTACTGATAATAAAATAGATACACTGCAATCACACATTGCTATGGATGTTTATATCACACACATAAGATGAATACAGTTCCTCTTCTCTCTGTGACACACCTGAGCCTTTCAGAGCTGAGAGTGACTCTCCAAGGGACTCTACCCAGCATAGCACATGGGATTAAAGGCTCTCTTATGCTGTGCAGTCTACTGTTATCTTTCCAGCAAGGACTGCTGGGGCATGACAGGCAGCCTTCGTTTTTCTATGTCTTTTATTAAAAAAATTAAAATCGGCTTTGTGTGCATTTGTGTGTGTGCATGCCACAGTACGTGTATGGGGGTCAGAGGACAACTCTTGGGAGTCAATTCTCTCCTTCCACCACGCAAGTTCTGGGATTAAAATCAAGTCATCAGGCATAGCAGCAAGCACNTTCACCCACTGAGCCACCTGGTCAGCCCCATTTTCCTTAACCTTAAACTGGGAATGGTAGTAGTCCACACTCAAAGTGATGATGGGAGATGAAGTGTCACATGGTTAGCCTGTAGCCCACATCAGCACTGTCACCACTGTTATTACTACTCCTGCCAACATCCTGCTGTCCATGCCTCAGGAGTTCATGTTCACATTTTTCTTCTGTCTTGTACTGGGTAGGAGAGGGCTTGCTTCTAACTAAAAGGAATGTGTCCTATTAGTGTTGGTTTCTCGTCTGGTCTCCTGAGATAATAGGAGCAACCACACATTACTGAACACTACATGTGCTATACATTGTTATCTGGGACGCTGAAGGCACCCTGAGAGGCATGTTTTATTATCTCTATTTTACAGACTAGGCAACTGGGGCTTAAGAGACACAAATGACAGGAANCCATGAAGCTGATGAAGTCCTGAGTTCAGAATGNAAACTCAGATCCGGATATCCCTACTCCTGGACACTGGGGTTNGCACTTCTTACAAATGCATGCTCCTGAATTCCATCTGCAAGACACTCGTAAGTGGAGGGGTTAGAAAGCTTCCCGTGGGGACTGGAGAAATGAATCAGAAGTTAAACACACTCACTGCTCTTGAAGAGGACCTGGGTTCAATTCCCAGCACTCACAAACCACCTGTAACTGCACCTCTGGGGGATCTGCTGGC